>JAGFNQ010002940.1:0-91746 GCA_024364735.1 Boesenbergia rotunda | reverse complement strand
AAGTTTATGAAAATTTTCCTAAAAAATAGATGGTAAAAATTACGATGCTGAAAACAATTAACCTTTGTCCCTTATTTATTGATATTTTAACTTGGCAAAAAAATAAATTTAAATTCAAAAGGATAGAAATAGAAAATTTTAATGAAACTATTTATTATTTAATAAATTCAACGATAATCTAAAGAAAAATCTCTATTAAAAACGTCCTCTTTATATATATATATATATATATATTATATTATTAATATATATATATATATATATATATATATATATATATATATATATATATATTTTATTAACTTACACATCCATTCATGAATAATTAGTATTCATTTTTTTAAAAAAATTACTTCAAAAATAAATAATGTACTTTTACGATTTAATTAAAATATAATAATATTAGATATGTTGAATATTTATATATATATATACAATGAGAAATATTACCCTACCCAATTTTATAGGAACAATTGTGGGCAACATCCAACATGGGCGAGTAACTCAATCAAAACTCAATTTTTTTAATTTTTCTCTTACTTGCATGCGACAACTTTTTTTTTATTTTCTCTCTCATTTGCATGTACTTTTTCTCTCTTATCTACATGCAACAACCTTTCTCTCTTTTCTTTAAAATTCTCTTTCCTTCAATTGCATGCAATTATAACAGCTACTGCATAGTAATTGTTACAGCGTAGCTGCTTGTTAGTATTATTATGTAGTAGTTGCTACCACGTGTAGTAGTTACTATAATAACTGTTATAATTATGTAGGAGATAATGCATATGTCAGAGAGAAAAGAAAATTTTATTTTTTATATGCAAATGAGAGACGAAAGAGATGAGATTTGATATCTGAGTCAAAAGTTTTGATTTTAGAAAGTTTGTTATACAGTTATAATAGCTACTATAACGTGTATCCACTACTCAACCAGTAGCTGAAAATTACGATCCTGAAAACAATTAACCTTTGTCCCTTATTTATTGATATTTTAACTTGGCCAAAAAATAAATTTAAATTCAAAATGATAGAAATAGAAAATTTTAATGAAACTATTTATTATTTAATAAATTCAACGATAATCTAAAGAAAAATTTCTATTAAAAAAGTCCTACTTTTACGATTTAATTAAAAATAATAATAATATTAGATATGTTGAATGTTTATATATATACAATGAGAAATATTACTACCCAATCTCATAAGAACAATTATGGGGTGACATCCAATATGGGTGATCTGACGCAGCCAAAATATATTTTTATTTCTCTCTCATCTACATGCGACAATTTTTCTTTATTGTGTCTCTCATTTGCATGCACCTTTTCTCTATTATCTACCTGCAATAATTTTTCTCTCTTTTCTTTGAAATTCTCTTTCTTTTAATCGCATTTCTCTTTCTTTTAATCGCATGCAATTATAACAACTACTACATATTACACTACTAGAATTTTTGCATTCAACAACACATAATCGACAACGGTTTTTTGATAAAGTGTTGTCGTATGTCAATTTAACAACAGTTTTAGTATTAACCGTTGTTGTTGTTGGTCTGTATACGTAAAAAGACAACAGTAATAACAAAATGTTGTCGTATGTATACTCAACGACAACAGTTATAAAATAACTGTTGTCTATAGGCGGGATTTACAACAACTGATGTGATAAACTGTTGTCTATTATGACAATAGACAACAGTTATATTAAACTGTTGTTGTTGTATTGTTGTGCTGTTCAAGCAATAAACAAAATCAACGGTGGATATCCAACTGCAAAAAAACATCCCCGCCGAGGCCTTTTCGTTATAAATATATGTGCCTGTGCCTTTTCGTTTTCATGCCCGTGCCCTAATCCATCCCCGTCGAGGCCACCTTCCCTTCTCTTCGTGCACGTGGATCGCCGCCGCCCACCACCGTCAGCGTCGTTCCTCTCCTCTGCTGCTTCCCCCTCGCACAGCTTCCGTCGACTCACCTCTTCGTCTCCAGCTCAAGCGACGCAGTCCACCGCTGCCTCTCTTAGGAGGTGGGTTAGAGTATGTCAACTATCTCTCTAAGTTTTCACAAAGTGATTCACACCATCCATCACCTTTAACTATCTCGACATTCACCTTTAGCTGTGTCTGGTTCCCCATCCCTAGCATAAAGGCCGACGAGAACTCGAAGACCATCCAGATCAATGTGGGCTTCCTCACCAAGACCTTTCCGCATGATTTCCATGATCTTTGTATGCCCACAAGGCTGGGCTCGACGTCGAGAGGTGGATGGACGCAATTTCTACGGGCGCAGCTGGGTCAAAGTCGCTCGAACTATACGGAAAGAGGATCTTGAAGAGGGACATGGAGGCTGGGTTCTACGTACACGACTTTGTGAAGGATCTTGGCATTTGCTTGAAGGAATGTCAGAGCATGGGACTAGCATTGCCAGGTTTGGCGTTGGCGCATCAGCTGTATGCCTCACTCATGGCACACGGAGAGGGAGAACTAGGGACTCAAGCACTAATTTTGGCCATTGAACGACTCAACAATACCCGTTTGGAAGGATAGCCAAACACACACTCGGCACGAACTCTGGTACTGGAAATAATCATTTCCTCTCTAGTTCATCAGTATGTGTTTGTTTGAATGCCTACGTGATCCCTGTTTAATAATTTCAAACCTCTTCCTGTTTCTCTCAATATTATCTGCTGGTTTGGGTGCAATTTACTTGGTAATAATGTTATGTAAGTGCACTGCCTTTGAAATGAAGACTATTGTTCCAGTTTCCGTTCCATTTTTACTCAATTCTTTGTTAGGAATATATTTATGTCCATCACATTTCCTTATTTATGCCTTATTGAGAGAAGTCCATTGATTTCAAGATTCTGGTTGTAAACTACAAGCAAGTTTTCTCTTTAACATTAGCCAATATTTCCTTTGCAGTTGGTAATCAGGCAGCCCATTGGTACAATCAATTATCCAGGAGTAGAGAAGGGGCTTTATGTAGCTTCTTCATCAGGTCATTTTCTTTCTGATCTAGACTATCAGTTTTTATTTTTTTCAGAAGTATTTGTTTTATTTTCATCTTGAGCAGTAAAAGTGTACACAGGGAAGCCAGCACTGAGCAGAATGCAAGTTCTTGAAAGATATGATCAGAGAAACCAAACTTTGGTGCAGGTATATGCTCAGGATCTACTTACTATATTTTCCTATGTTCTTATCCTCATCAAGGTTAATCTTCATTATTGAAACTGCATGTGGAGAACTGAATTAGTGAAGCCTCTTTATCTTTTTTGCTTCAGAGCGTATACTTGTTAAGTTTTCGGATGTGGGTTTATGCTCAACTTTTTCAATGCATGTCAGAAACTTAAAATCATTAGTCTCCGTTTACTTTTCATAACTAATGCTTTTGCTTGCATAGTAGAAAACAGGAAATTTTGAGGAAGGGGCTGAATAGTAGCAGATATAGTAAATTATGTTCCTTTACTAGTGAATGAACTACAATAATATTTCTTTTTTATGCAAGCATTATCATACTTTCATTTGCCTCACTCATTGCTGTAGAGGTCATTCTTGCTATTTTACTTCTCTCATATCTTATCCTTTTGATTTTTGATATTTAACTCTTAATTCTTTTGCCACATTCATCATATATTTGAACTCTATTTTTTTGTAGTGGAACCATTTTGTTCCATGTGTGCAATCTGCCAAATGCTTATCATTTTCAAGATACTATGGATTGGATCATCTTTTTTTTAGATAGTTTAGCCTGGCATGTGTAAGCTACAACTGTCTTATGATTTCTTAATATGTCCTTATTGGAATATTGAAAGGTTGAGATCCATTCTGGTCGACCACATCAAATTCGTATCCATCTTGCATTTGTTGGCCATCCACTTGTAGGTGCGTTACATTTGAATTTCTTTTTTGTTTGTACTGGAGTTTCAGTTGTATGTTTCTTTGTTAGGAATATATTTATGTCCATCACATTTCCTTATTGTGATGGACATATAGTTCATTATCATTTATTTGGCTGTGATCACACAATGATACTTCTTAATTTATCATTGTAATTATGGTTATACACTTACTTTCAAATGAGGCATAACGGTTCAATTTAATTTCCCTATAATTGCAGCTCCAAAATAACAAAGAAAATTAAGTAGAAAGAACTTTATCAGTCAGGTAATATGGTCGTCTGAGTATTTTCCTTGAAAAGTGGTTGCAAGGCTGTAAATGTCTAGATAAGCCAAGCTAGCAGTTTCCTTATAATTGCAAGTGCTGATACATGCATATCATTTTTGTTTGTTTGTTTGTTAGTTTGTTATTTTTGTTGTTTGTTGATACATATCTTCATGGATCATTTTTTATTGGACATATGCATTTAATAGATTAACTAATTAGAGTGTTTGTTCTCTTTTTTCCAGCCGCAGGGACTTATTCGTGATCATGTTCGAAGTATTTCCCTTAATCTGACCTTCCAAGCTATAATTTTTGTGATTTGAACTTCATTGTAAGTTTATTTGGGTCAGAAGATACTTGAGTGGTTTCGTCTGTAAAAAGATTTTTGGACAGAAGATACTTGTGTGGTTCCGTCTGTAGAAAGCTTGTGGTGGATCTTTATTATAAATATGTTGATGATGTTTGATATATATAGTTTTTATTTCGAGGTTAAATTATTGCCTTTTAATTGAAAATATAATGGAAATATCTTTGTTGTCAAATTGGTATGAAACTGTTGTGGAACAGTACAAATGCACAACAGATTTTTTTAAAGCTAAACTGTTGTTGTAGATAAACGGTGACATACGACAACACAGTGATAAAACTGTTGTCGAATATAATAAAAGACAACGGTGAATATGGCATACGACAACGGTGAAACACTGTTGTGAAAATAATAAAAGACAACGGTAAAACACGGTTATAAAAACTGTTGTCGAATGTGATCTACGACAACAGTGGAAAACAAACTGTTGTCGTAGATCACATTCGACAACAGTGATTCACTGTTGTCGTAGACCCCCCCTTTTACAACATGGCCTTTAACAACAGTGGTATTTGGCCTACGACAACAGTGATTCACTGTTGTTAAATGCATTTTTTCTAGTAGTGTTAGTTGCTACAATGTAGCTGCTTGTAATTGTTATTGTGTAGTAGTTGGTACAACGTGTAGTAGTTACTATAATAGTTATTACAATTGTGTAGGAGACAATGCATATGCCAGAGAGAAAGATAATTTTATTTTTTATATATACAATGAGAGAGGAAAGAGATGAGATTTGATATCTGAGCCAAAAAGTTATGATTTTTGAAAGTTTGTTATACAGTATAACAGCTATTATAACATGTAGCGGTTATTCAACCAGTAGCTGCTATAATGTGTAATAGCTACTCAACAATAGCTGCTATAACGTAGTAACTTTCAAAAATCATAATTTTTGTCTCAGATATCAGAATGAGATGGTCTTTTTTAAAAAAAATTATAGATCTTTGAACAGACATCGATTAAAAAAATCATTTTATTCTGATATCCTAGTCAAAAGTTATGATTTTTGAAAGTTTACTATACTATTTAGTACTTTTTGACCAGTAACTATCACATGTTGTAGCAACTATTGTTGAGTGGTTGTTACAACGTGTAACAACTACTCGATATTAGCTGCTATAAATGTGTAGTAAACTTTTGAAAATGATAACTTTTGATTCGAATATCAGAATGAGATGATTTTTTTAATCGAAACTTGTTTAGAGATCTATAATTCAAAAAAAATCACTTCATTCTAATATCTGACCCAAAAATTATGATTTTTGAAAGTTAACTACGTTGTAACAGCTATTATCGAATAGTTGCTACACATTGTAGCAACTACTAGTCGAGTAACAATTGTAGCCACTACATAATTGTAGCAGCAATTGTCAAGTAACTGCTACACGTTATAGTAGCTACTAGCAGCTATTACATAGTAGCTACTAGTATGTTGTAGCTGCTAAAAAAAGTAATAGCTGCTACAACATACTAGTTGCTATTAACATAGTAGTTGCTACAACACTTGTAATAATAGCTACTACAATAATTTTAATAGTATTTTAACAGTTACTACATAGTAGCTACTACATATTGTTAGTTGTAGCAGTTACTACACAGTAGCTATTTTAATATATGCAATCAAAGGAAAGAGAAGAGAGAATTTAGAAAAAAAAAGAGAAAAGTTATTGCATGCAAATAAGAGAAGAAAGAGAGAAAAATTATTATATGCATATGAGAGAGATTAAAATAATTGAATTTTAGTCGCGTCAGATCATCCACGTCGGTAATTGCTCACGATCGCATAGAAAGTCTCGAGTAGGATATCAAAACTAATATATAATTATGATGTAATATATAATTATAATGTTGGTCAAATACACATGGTAGCAAAAGACGATTCGGTCATACTCAACACCCCCGTCAATTCGTCTGAGGGCTAACACAGAGGGAGGGCGGGGAGGATGGCTTTGCCAAGTTTTGACCCTTGATTCAAGATAATAATACTTATGTATTAATTATTAATCCATTTTGTGAAGACATTTTAATTAAATAATGAATGATATAAATAGAGTATTTTAATATCATATAACGAAACATGCAAACAATAGCTTATGTATTTAACGGAGCGAACAATAGGTTATAGTTTTAATTAATATGAAGCAGACAAGTCCTGTGTCATATAGTCGAACTGATTACGGATTTATAGAATTGAGCAATCGATCGAATCTCAATAAAATATGAGTAATTATTTATTACGATAGTTAACTTTAATTTTTTAATTTACTTTAATGATATAGAAAACTATAAGAGGGTTATCGGGTTGGCAGATATTATTTTTTTTATAATTTATTTACACCGTAGTATCTCCGTATGATATCGAATTAATTAGAAAATGACAGACTTGTTATAGCGAAGTTGGAATCTTTCTGATAGATTAATTTCATTGGAAAAAAATTCCTCCCATTCCTAATCACGATTAATTATAAACTGATCTCAAGATTTATTTCTCTTCACATAATTTAGAGACGGACTGTAAAAAATGTCTAAGTGGACGTAATCATTTTTTTTTTGTTATAATTTAGTTACTTCCGTACTACTTTAATGGCGTAGCCGAATCAATAATCATATGGTGAATTTATAAAATTGAGCCAAAGTTGAATCTTAATAAAGCCGTGAAAATACTCTGTCATATATAGGCAGGCTTGGTACTATTTATTTCCTCCTAATTAATGGTACGAGATAGTCTTGAGAGAGACTGTTAGGAAGATGAATTTTAGCTTTTGTAAAATTTATTTACCGTCACAATGCTCGAATTAGTGGGACAGCTGAGAGTTAACGTGCTTCTGAATTTATTCGATCGGCGAATAAAGGGAAAACTGTCCCGTTCCCAGAGATCTAAATATCTGAATTAAAATAAAAACAAGCAGCCGCAAATATACATAGGAAAAAAAAATAAGAGACTCTTATTGTCATTTTTATCAATTTTTTTTAAAAATAAAAAATAGTATCTCAATAAATATAACATAATCTCTATTTAATTAAGAATCTAATTTTATTAACTGCCATTTAATTAATTTAGTAAAATTTAAAATTAAATTATATTAATATCTTTTTTTCACAACGAAAAAAGAAATTTTAAGATTTATTAGTAATTTTGTTTTCTTATCCTTCAAACTCTAGAACTTTAGAAAATAAAATCCTAAATCTTAAAAATACAAATTTATAAGATGAATTTATAATTATAAATCTTAAAATGAAACATTCAAATCTTAATCCAAAATTAATATTTTAGAAAATAATTTATCAATTTCAAAAAAGATAATTTCAAATTATATTTTAAATTTTTTAAAATTAAAATTTTATATTTTAACTAAATAAATTTTCATTTTAAAATGAAATAAAATTTATAAGTATTTATATATTATATTACATACGCAATGTGTATACAATCACTAACAATAATATTATAATTCATGTCACTCTAAGAAAATAAACTCTATATGAAGGTAAAGATAATTAATCAAAATTAACATAATTTATTATTATCTTAATTATCTCCGCCAATATTAATAAGGGGTTGACGATTTGATTTCTTAATAATTGTTTAGGATTTATTTTAATTGTGATAATATAGTATATATAGAGGGTCATTAGTCTAAGAGGTGTAGGTGATCAATAATTCTCAAAATAAAATATGAAAAGTAGAGAATTCTAATGAGTGACATAGCTGGCAGTTGCATCGAATAGAAAGGATTATTCAAGGTGGTTACAGGAGATTCGTTCGTCCCAACAATTTCGTTAATCTGTCTCATGATTAATACGAATAAAAAATTATTCATATTTACATTGTTGATTGTAGTACCTAGGGACGAATAATTCATTTGGTGCTCCATCAACTTTTTCTTAATAAATTTATGCATAACGGCTTAAGTATTTAAAGATTAAATCTTAATTTCGATGATTTTTTTTAAAGAACAATTGACCTAAAAATATTAAACCGTTAAGTCATCCTTATGAACACATCCTTAATATTAATCAGCAGCGAGATACATGCTCCAATTTTTTTAAAAAACCAAATTTGATAGATCAAACATAATTATTAATATTGTTGAAAAAGACAGCACAACCAATACATAATTCCCTCAAATTTTGACTTCTTCAAATCAAAATATATGACGTAATATTATACATATTATATTGCAATAGATGAAGAAGATGTGCTCCATCTTGTTGTAGGGATGCATTCATTCGTTCCTACCTGTAGTTGAGAAAATGTGACAAAGAACAAGTTATATAATACCTTAATTCATTAATACACGTCTCATTAATTTAATTGTTTGAAATATATTTCTTTTATCTAATTGACAATCACGATTACATGTGAAAAAAATAATACTGACGCTGACACTTCGCAGGCACGAATTATTGCTGACGTATGTTAAAAAATGAAAAAATAAAAAATAAAATGCAATATTGACTTTCTCTTTTTATTTATTTTTTAAATATCCCAACGGCAAAAAATAATTTAAAAAAATTGAACAGCAATTTAAAATGAAAAAACAAATCCGTGTTCGAAAATGACGCAGTTTTGCAGTTTGCCCCGTCGAAAAATGGAAATTTACTAACGAGACGACACGTGCTCCTCGAACTCCTGGGCGTTCCCATTCGAGCCTTCTGCGAGATCTGAAAGTGCCCCATCTCCACCTCCTCTGCCGCCCCGTCGATCGCCATTTCTGCGACGATCCTCCCCATCTCGAATCCGTGCCAGGAGAATCCTCCGGCGACCATCACGTCCTTCCCGAACTCGCCTCCGAAGAAATCGATCACAAAGTCGCAGTCGGGCGTCATCGAATACGTGCACGCCTGCGGCATCACCGGGTTCCCCGACTCGATCTTCCCGGAATAACCTGTCGGATTCACTCCCCTACGGAGTCCACCGTCACCATCCAGCTTCTCGCCGTCCAGTTTCGCTGGACGGGATTGCATTGCTCGCTGCCGTGCAGTGCGATCTTTATCAGCCCTGGGAACTCGAGCGACGGTGTGCCGTAGATGCAGCTGACGTTGTCTCTGGCGAGGTAGGGATCCACCCTCCGCCGTGCACTCCGCCTCTGTTTTCTCCATCTCACTTTTTCTCCACTTCTATCTCCAACAAATTTAGTACCCAGCATTTATTAGAAAAGATAGTTCTATCAAATTCAAACTTTATTTTTTCATAGATTGCAAGTCAGATTTCAATTTTCAATGCAGAGCGTTACAATTATTGAAATTCTCAAATGGAGACCATCTTTCTTTCACAAGATTTATGACACATGATTGAAGAAGGTTACAAGGAGAGACAAGACAAGCAAGGTGCTTCTTCTCAGACAGAAGAAAAAGAGAAGGAATATAAGGAGAGTGTGTAGAAAAATGCTACAGCATTGAGGATCATCCAGTAAGGGGTAAGTAAAACTTTTTATCTTAGAATTTTTGTCAAGGACAAAGAGGCTTGGGAAACTCTAAAAATAGAGTTTCAAGAGTTAGAAAAAGTCATCTCCATGAAGTTTCAAAGCTTATGGAGTGAATTTGATAATTTATTGATGAAAGAAAGAGAACTTGTTAAAACAAAATCTCTAGAGTTACTGAAATTGTCAATCAAATCAAGAGTTGTGGAGATAATTTCTGAAAAGAAAGTTGTTGAGAAATTCTTAAGAGGACTTCCTCATAAATTTGAGTATATAGTTGCTGTTATTGAGAAAACAAAAGATCTCACAAAGTTTACACAATATGAACTTATGAGATCTTTAGAAGCACACGAGAAAAGAGTAAGCATATATAACAATCAGTCCATGGAGCTTGCTTTTCAAGCGAAGGTGAACAACTCCAGAATTCCAAACTAAAACCAAAAGTAGAGGGAATTCATTTCATTGACAGTAAAAGTTCTGGAAGACATTTTCAAGACAGTGGAAAGGAGAAAGAGACTCTTCAATTCGTGGCAGCAAAAAAAAAAAAAAGATAACACATATTCTTCTTGTTTCATTTATAAGAAAGCTGGCCATGAGTCCAAGGATTGTTAGTTTAAATGTACTAGATACAAAATTTTAATCATTCTGATAATGATTACTAGTATAAAGAAAAGGGAGAAAATCAGAAAGGGAAAAAGGTAGATAATTTTTCAACATAAAATGATAACAATAAACTATTTTTCTCTACTATGGATGATGAGAAATCTGGTGAAATATGGTATTTAGATAGTAATTGTAGCTATCATTTAATTGGAAAGCAGTCAGCATTTGAAGAGCTAGATAAAAATTACTCTTCTCATGTTGAACTTGGTGGCGAAAGCAAGTTAATCGAAGGAAAAAGGAGTTCATAGAAGTGGAGGCAACAAAAAAAAATATTCATGATTTGCATTATTCTCCTAATATTTTCTAGAATCTTTTGAGTATTGACAATTAATGATGAGAAAAGGTTACAAGCTAATCTTTGATAACGATAGATGTGAAATTTTTGACAAGAAATCTGAAGAACAAATTGATGACATGATATTGACTTTCAATAATTTTTTCCCCCTCGATATGAAATCATTTCAAAACATTATTTTTAGGAGTGAAAGTGTTGATGAATCTTATCTTTGACATTTGAGATATGGTCGTTTGAATATTAAAGACCTCCAGTTATTGAAAGATAAGAATATTATTGTTGGACTTCCAGAAATTAAGCAACAACATGAAGTTTGTGAAGGTTGCATTTATGGGAAAATGCATCGGCTTCCATTTCCAAAACAGCCTGGAGAGCTCAATTTCCTCTTGAGCTAGTGCATGATATTGTGTCTAATTAGAACTCCTCTCGACAACTAGGGGTATTTTTTTTCTTTGTCGATGACTTCACTAGAATGATTTAAGTTTATATTCTTGAAAAGAAATCTGAAGCTTTCACCAAGTTTCCATGCTTTAAAGCACTTGTTGAAAAGCAAAGTGATTGTGATATAAATACCTTAAGAAAAGATAGTGGAGGAGAGTTCATTTATAAGTCTTTTTTCAAATATTGCAAAGAACATGGCATTCAAAATAGCTTACAATCAAATATATACCACAACAGAATAGTGTCATCGAGAGGAGGAAAAATAGAACAATGGTAGAAATGGACGAAAGCATGTTGAAAGGCAAAAAAGTACTTCCCAATAAATTCTGAGCTGAAGCTATAAATGCTACTGTGCATATGCATATTCTCAATTGTTTCCTACCAAAGCAGTTCAAAATAAAACTCCTTTTGAAGCAGGGCATGATAGAAATCAATTGTAATATTCATTGATTATGCTGAGAATCAAATGATTATCGACTTTTCAATCCATTAACTAGTCAATTAGTGCTTTTAAGAGAGGTGATTTTTGATGAAATGATAATATGGAAATGGGAAACTGAAGAAGTTACTAAATACCTATGGAAACTTATTTTTTGAACCAAAATAATCAGTTAAAATGTTGGTTCGTTAAAAGTAATTATGAAATGATTCAGATTCAGAAACTCCTCTAAGAAGGTATTGTTCCTTGCAGATATTTATGAATCTTATAATGTTGTATTTTTTACTTGTGAACCACAATATTTTGAGGGTGCTATAAAAGAAGAAGTCTAGAGAAAAGCCAAGAATGAAAAAACAAGGACAGTTGAGAAAAATCATACTTGGCGTTAATAGACCTTTCAAAAGAAGAAATAATTGGCATAAAATGGGTCTATAAGATCAAGTATAATGATGATGGCAATGTGCAAAAACATAAGATAAGGTTGTGGCAAAGGGTATTCTCAACAAGTGGGTGTGAATTTCAATAAAACTTTTGCTCCCTTAGTACGAATAGAGACTATTAGAATTGTTCTCGCCTTGGCAGCTCAACTTGATGTTAAATCAACTTTTCTGAATGAAGAATTAGAAGAAGAGGTTTATGCGAAACAACCTCAGGGATATGAAGTAAAAGGGAAGGAAGAGAAAGTTTATAAGTTGCATAAATCACTTTATGGGCTTAAACAAGCTCCAAGAGCATGGAATTACAAAATTGATACTTATTTCTTACAAAATGGATTTAGAAAAGCCCATCTGAACTATCTCTTTATGTGAAGAAAAATGAAGGTGATTTTTTTGATAGTTTATCTCTATGTTGATGATTTGATTTATGCAAGAACTAATGCTAGAATAGTGTAATCATTTGAAAAGATAATGATGAAAGAATATGAGATAACAGATCTTCGATATATGAAGTATTTTCTTGGAATTCAAGCAAAGCAATCAAAAGGAGAGATTTTCATCTCTCAAGCAAAATATATAGTAGATTTGCTCAAAAGATTTCAAATGGGCAATTGTAAACCACCAACAACTCCTATGGCTTTTAATGAAAAATTACAATAGAATGATGGAGTAGAAAAGTGCGATCCAAATATTTACAGAACCTTGTTGGTTGGTTGATTTATTTGGCCAATATAAAACCTAATATATTGTATATCCTGTCGCCTTAATATCCAGCTTTATGAATACTCCAAGTAAGCTTCATTTTGTAGCAGCAAGGAGGATACTTTGTTACCTTCATGGGACTAAAACATTGGAACTCAAATATTTAAAAGAAGAGGACAACAAGTTAGTTGGTTTTGTTATTGTTTTTGTAATAACAATTGAGATGGAAGTCTTGATGATAGAAGAAGCACTTCAACATATGTATTTTGTTTGAGATCTAAAATCATTTCATGGAGTTCAAAAAAAAATTTAATTGCATTATCATCTGCAGAAGCTAAACGTATTGTAGCAAATGAAGTCGTTCGTGAAGCAATTTGATTAAAAGAATTTTGGTTGATTTTACAACAAAAAGGTACATATCCTACTCTTATTTACTATAATAATCAATTTGCAATTTCAATGACAAAAATTGGTCTTTTATGAAAGATCAAAACATATGTATAATTACATTCGTGATATGTTCCGCGGAAGGAAATTTATTTAGATTTTATCAAAACCATAGATCAACCTTACCAAGACAGTATCTATGGAAAAGCTTCAACGGTTCAAGGTTATTACGAAGATTACAAATTAAGTGGGGATGTTAAATGATAATTTGTAATTGATTAGCATGAAGTATTAACTGTGTTTAAGTTTCTTAGGAGTTAAAGTTCACCCATTTGAGTATTAAGTATCTTTATCTTTTTCTAGGTAGTCAAAGTGTATTTCCTAGGTTTTTTTTTTTTTTTTTTTTTTTTTTTTTTTTTTTTTTTTTTTGTATGTTCATAAGTTATTTCCTAATAAATTATTTTTTTAAATTATTTAAATATAATTTTGATACACCATCAATAATATTTATATATTTATTATTATACTTTGAATATTATATCAAAATTATTTTTTTTAATAATATATATGTTTAAAAAATATATAATTAATAAAAATAAAAATATAAAAAAATGACAAATTTATATAAATTTATAAAAAAAAATGAATATATAAATTATATGAAAATATAAAAATTTTATTTAAAACTATGATGGCAATTATGTAAAATGATAAATTATTAAGGGTATAAATGTCTACTTTTAATTCTAGACCATGAGCAAAAAAGCAGAAGCAGAAAAAAACATCAAATTCTTGCTTCCATTTTTTGGCTAAAAGTTATAGAAGTTAAAGCAGAATCTGGTATTCACAAACACTCAAAAGTGCTTCTATGTAGCCAGAATCTAAAAAGCAGGTAGCTGAAGCTCTCTCAAACACTCCCTAATTAAAGTTTAGCTATTGTTTATATTTTTCAAGACATCTCCAATATAAGGTTTATGGTTTGTAATGTCACGCTCCCGAGAGGATCCGCTATCCCAATATAAAATCGGACAATACCTTCCCTGTACGGTGGACAACTTGAACATAGATACATACATACACACAATATATATGGCCTCTGGCCGTAAATAAAAGAATAATGGTTAATCCTAGCCGGTGCAAATGAAGGAAAAATACATCCACAGTATAAAAATCATTACGACTTACCTGATCTGCCATCCGGACAGACGCGCAGCATAACACATCACATAAAGTCCAACAAAGGACTCAAAAGTATAATCCACGCATCAAACAACGCAAATACAAGTCTTCAACGTAAAAATGAATACAATGTATGAAGTATAATGTACGAATATTCGAAAATAAAACATGAACTAAAAATCGGAGTCGGGACTAGCTGCTGAACACTCTAGGCAACATCAACCTGAAACATATAAACAAGCAATCGGGGGTGAGTCCAAGTGAATTCTGCGGGTAATAAAAAGAGATATGCAGTGTATCAAAAAGCTATATAAGCAGGATAGAAACAAAATAGATATAGTCTCATAGGAAACAGAATATGCATAATTGAACATACTAAGTGTACAATACATACCAGTGTCAATCCACCTGTGGGCATGTCATCCAAATGCAACAATCATAACACAATCAAATGCAACAAACTTAATCAAATGCAAAACTCATGTATTGTATGCACATGGTATAGTGATATGTGTCACCCTGACATTAGTCGAGCTACCGTAGCATGTTATATGTAAATGACCAAGTGGGTAGGACTATGACAACTGTACGTACTCCGCCGCCACTACTCTGAAGTGACCGAGTGGACAGGATGCAGTTGGAGACAACACTCCTACCCCATGTCATATGGGGGAGTCTCACTCTTATCTCCTCGTATCACACAACGAAGGAGGGATCCCCGCCTGTATCACACTCTGATGACCACTAACCCATGAGTGGCTGAGAGAAGCAAAACGGAGTAAAACTTGCAGGAGCAAAACGGAGTAAAACTTGCCACACTGCGATAATCACTAACCCTGAGTGATCGTGTGGTTAGGTCCTGCATGACTGACGATCCGTTTCAACCACAAGGGAGCCAAGGATTGCCAGTTATGTAACCGTGTAAGGATGGTACATGACACTAACACATGCAACACCCTCTAGTAATCCTACCAAGAACTACGAGTCTAAAACATAAATCGAGAGCTACAAAATAAACCACTAGGTGTACATGCAAAGTATAGCTAGTGATCGACCAATGTAGAGTATGATGTGATATATCACTACTCCTAAGCCTATATACATACATGTATATTCTACAGAGTAAGAATAACAAGTATTGAGACTGTACGAAAATAAATGGTGAGCAATCTCAAAAAGCAAGTAGTAAGTATCAAGAAGGAAAAATAAGAGGCAGATAAGGGTATAATCTACTATTACACATAATAAATTATGTATAGAAAGTGACAATACCTACATAGATAGAGTCAAAGGTACCTGTCTCCGAGTAAATGCTCGTAACCGAAGAGAACCTCCCATCCAAAATTAATATCCACAGCAAGAAAATCAAATCAGTGTCCTGTATCATATAGTAGGGTTATTTAGCTATAAAAAAATGTGATACTAAGCTAAACAAATTAACTAAATTAATTAGCTTTAATCCTAATTATTGTGATCTTTTAATTAACCCAAATTAAAAGACTATTATCAACCACAGCTATCCATGAGGTTAGGTTTAACCTAACCCTAAATTGAGTTCCAAACCAACTCAAGTCTAGGTCCAAACCAAAACCTAAGAAGTCCACGACTCGATCTAACTAACCACCATCAAATCCAAATAACAAGTATCCAAGCCCAAGAATAGTATTCGGCCGAAGCTTACAAGACCCAAAACACCACATCACCAACTCAATAAAATTAATAACTCAATCAAATGAGCTACCTACCGCTCACACTCTCACAACATCTCACGGTGGCAAGAGAAACAACACAACAAAGACCAAATCAACCACATAACCAGTCCTAGAACAGAATTGCTACCAAGAACTGGAATCCGATCACAAAACAAATCCAATCGTAACCAATTCATGGTAACGTAAGGAAGAATCCAAGCACAGAACATAACCAAAGAATTTTCGATAAAGGAAAAGAACTCCAAATCAAGATCTAAATAGTAGAATCTGAAATTCAAATGCACAAAATAGTATTCTGGAGCATCGAATCTGGGAAGCAAAATCCACTGTCAGGAGTGGGACGTAGGCAAGCTTAGAGCACTGATAGGCAGAGGTCGTGTCTACATAAAAGACGCTTTTTATTGTAACGACCCCCGTCGACCCACCCTCGCCCTTGCGCCAATTCTATTTTTGGCACCTAAACCAACCATCCCTTACTTGAGAATTCACTGGCAGTTCCTCCTCTGCTCAGATCTGCTGAAATTTAGCAGCTACAGATCAAACACCCCCAACCCCCAAGGACCCCTAACGCAACGCTGCAAACGGGAAAAAAAGTTAGGTTGACACGAACCTTCAAAATCTACGACGATCCAAAATGGAAACACCCAACCTTATCAAAACCTTACCTAGATCAACGCTTGGTGGAGAAGAGAAAACCTCAATCTGGCTCAAAGGAGGAAGGGAGATTTCATGTTGGTGACGCTTGGATGCCGATCGGGAACGGAATTGCCGAATTAGTGGAGTTCTGATTGCACGAGAGAAAGAACAGGAGTAGTTTCGGGCGAAAGGAAGAGGAGAAGGAAGATTTAAGGGTTGGCTATCTTGCAATTTAGCCCCTCTATTTCGTAAATACTAACCAAACCCTTTTCTTTAAGACTTAATGCACTTAACCCCTCCTAATGTTTGAGTATTTTACATGTAAAATCAAAAAAGTTGAATAATAAAGCTTCAACCAATATAGAGATGAGGTTTGAAGTTTATAATTTAAGAGCCGTAGTGAAAAATTAAACCTGCTCTTTTATCTTGAAATTAATGTAATATGCATAAAGTCATACAACTATATGTTATTGGATTACAAAAAAGCTCAATTAGAATTTTAACCATTGGAGATACTTCAATAAGATTTTATAATGTTGATATGGTATATTGAAATCATTAAAAAAAAAAAAAACTCATTTGAAGCTCTAACGATTGCAGATGCCCCCATACAATCAATGTAATTCTAAAATATTTCTCTATAAATTAATGTACTGTATATCCATGAAAGTAACGAGGAAAGATCAAAAGTTAGAGACGCAAATTTGAATCATCTCAAAATTTCTTTCTCTCTTCTTCTATCTCCAACATATTCATAGTCAATAAGTTGGATATGATCTCGCCATGCTCGCCGCTGACCGGTGTCTATCACAGAGTGGAGACTCTTGTTGTTCGAGGTTGAAGTCAGAGTGGGTGATAGAGTTCATGAGCCAGTACTAGCTGGCCTCTTCTCGTGCTTCATGACACAGACGGAGGTAATTTTTTCTAAAAAAATTATGCCGATACGATTGAGATATGGTAAGTCGAGCTGGTGATATGGTTGGGTTACGGTGAGTCGGGAACTTTGACCTCCATGTAGGATAGTGCCAAGAGGTGTCAAAGTAGGACAAGTCGGTCGGAGTTGTATAATGAGCGAGTCGGGTAGTATAATGAGCTAGTCGGGGAGTACGATGGGATACATAGAAACAAATATCTCAGGCTTCCCTACGTTCGGATTGGGCCACTCTGAAGCTCCCCGGTCAATTGAATATGGTGAGTTGATAACTTTGGCTTCCACGTAGGACAGTGCCAAGAGGAGTCATAAGTATGACGAGCCGGTCGGGAGAGAATAATGAGCCAGTTAGGGAGGTAAGATGGGAAACGCAGGAACAAATATCTCAGGCTTCCCTACGTTCCAGTCGGGTCACTCATAAGCCCACCGATTAGTCGCAACCTTGGCTCCCCGATCAGTTGCAACCCTCAGCTGAATGTCTCCACACTCAAGTCCCCAACTGGGTGATTCCACGACTCCCTTGCCAATTGTAATCCCTGAGAGGATGCCTCCGAGTGAACTCCTCTGAGTTGACTGCCTTAATTCATGAGGATAGGACTTGCGAGAGGACGCCTCCGAGCGAACTCCTCGGAGCAGACACTTCCACTACCTTAATTCCTGAAAATAGGACTTAGGACAAATAGGGCCAAACGGATAAATAACCATCCAACCAAGTGAACGAACCTTATCTCCTCCCTCCCTTTGAGTAAGGAACCCCCTTCTAGACCCATAACCCCAACAATTCTAGGGCTTCATGGGCCCGCCCACTAGAAAGAATCCCAGAAGCCCCAATTCTAGGGCTTCAAGGGTCAGCCCCTAGGAAGAATGACGCTTGTTGTCATACCATACAATGTCAAAGCACGTGGGACACCATTCTCTTATCCCAACTTCCATGATGCCCCCTAATACAATGGGACACTCCATGTTGGTGGTAGAGAGATACATAATAGGTTATACGTCTTTTCCACAATTGATACGTCATTAATATAGAGATTCAATGGAGGACACTATAAAATGGGAGGGATGTGAATATTGGGAGGTAAGTTAAAAGACAATAAGATATATTGTTAGAACTTTTCTCTTTCGTATTCTTCTACTTTTCCACCGATACTTATTTGAGCGTCAGAGTGACAATGCCTAAACACCATCGGTGTCATTCTCACTCTCTTTTTCTTTTCTATTTCAGCCCTCAATCTTGGTTAACCCAACATCCAGTTCTTCACTCTTTCTTTTCTATTTCAGCCCACAGTCTTGGTTAACCCAACATCCAGTTCACCGATATTGTTCTCTCATTGGTCTTGACGCAAGATCATATGCAATAACTTTAACTTTTAATTGTACTATATTACGATAAATTATATGTATATCTTTGTGCATGTAAATTAAACACTAGTTGTGGGGGCAGTTGGTACCCATCAGCTTTTATTGTGGGGGAACTATCTAATCCACGCAAGAAGGTCACTAACTGCACTTGTCATTAAGCATAAGGATAAAGAAGCAGAAGAGAATCCTAAAAGATGACACCGTTAGCATAATCCCCCGATTTATTACAAATTTTAATCAGAACCACAACCCAAATCTCAATCAGAGGAATGACGATTGTTTTCTCTAACTTTATCAGCAATATCCTTGATGAAACTAAGCATGTCGTAGGTCAGATAACGAGAAGGACCTATTGGATCCGAAACACTTCGAGTTGTTCTTTTCTTTGTTGCTTTGTGATTCTTCATCATCTTCACCAGCTTCCTCTGAGACGTGATTTTGAAATAATGGCGGCGGTGACAATAATGACATGCCGACAAGTGACCTATAGGAAGGAGGAGTTCTCCTCACTTTGTTTGCGATGAGAATTCTTCTTCGCTTGTTGAAGGAGTTCTCTGATTTTGTAAGATCGTCTGCAGTCATGCTTGCCACATCTGACAAACTGGTGAATGATTTGGATTTTCCTGAGAAGAACAAAGACAATCCTCTCCTGTGGAAATTGATAAGAAGGTCATGAAGTGAGAACCAATCAAACTCACAAGTTAATTAAGGATCAAATTGATTCAATGGGTTTACTTGACAGGAAGGGACGACTCTAGGCAATCTAAACACCCCAAAGCTCCACTCTCTGCCTTGCTCATCACCTCTTCTTCATTGCTGATCTCCTTCTCTTCGGAAGAGGACAAAGGTGATGAGGATGATTCACCACCAATGGAAGAACTCTCCATCGAGTCACCTTGGTCTCCATCTTTCGAAGCAAAACCATTCTTTCCCACTTCGACATCTTCTCCGCCATGAAGGCTAACCTTGTCTTTCATCTCCACAGCCTCTCAGGCCCTGCTGCCGCCGCCACCTCTTTAGTTAGATCTGGATGACTCTGTTGTCATCAATTCGATCTGTCGGAGGATGACCAGGAGGAGTACTACAAGCCTTGTGGCATGCCAAACCTAGCGGATGATGGTAAATTCTTGCAGATCAAGTTTGGTCTTCTTGACCTGCAAGAGAAGGGAGAGTTTGTGCTTTATATTTGAATCAGCTCACCAACTGTGAGTCCATAGCCTTTAAAACTACCCATCTACACTCTGATTTCCACAATTTTTATCTGCCTTTTCTCATAGTGTTGGACTAAAACAGGACAACAGCCATGGATCTTAAACACTTCAGTGTTTTGAAGTCATTATTTGCATAGATTGTGGGAAATCAAGAATAGTCAAGGTCAAAGCACTGTTTACAATAATTGGAGCTAAGGTTTTGTCTCCATGATTGGGAGAAAAGGTCTAGAACTAATTCATTGCTCAAATAGTGTCTATTTTTTTTAAAAAAAAATCTTGCAATATGATCATAGGTGCTTAAAAGTTATTACAATTGGCTAATTTCTAAAAGACTAATAAAAGTAGAGAGACTGAAGAAGAAATGGCACGATTTAACCACTAAGGAAAGCTTGGGGTGGAGTTGAGCTCACATGATGCTGCACGCTTTGTGGCCTCCACTTGGGACATAGCATAATTGATGGGCCTGGTGGCACATCGCCTGTGGCATTAATTATTATCCTTGTCATTAAGTTCATAATTTGCCAAAGGCATGTAAAAGGCTATCTTTTCTCTGTACAAGGTATCTTTAGAGATGCTCTTTTAAAAGATGTAAAAAAAACGTAACCTTATCATGTCTGCAATAAATGACAAGGTGCACTAGTGTTATTCCCAATCTCTGTCCATTTTGAGAGTGATGGGTATGGAAAAAAGACAATCGTATTGTTGTAGCTACATTGAAGATGAGTGATTTTGTCTAGGAACCACAAGGGAACTAGAAAAAAGGCATGGCAATTGCATGTTGATCTAAATGCTGTTAGTGGTACTCCTTGATTAATCCCCTGATATTAGATATTGCGATATATATATTTTCCTTATATATGTGAAATTAGAATTTAAATTGATAAAAAGTTCTTTAAATTTAATTCAATTACCACTAGAACAAAAAAAAAATCATTGGTTGATTGCACAAATTAAGCATTTTGTCATTGTGGTATTTAAAAAAAAAAACAAGGCAATTATAAGTTCCTAGGCAATGTTGTAAAAAGAGATTTTTTCCAAACTTTGATCAATATCTACTAAGAAAAGATATGAAAAACATAAAAATGGGAAAATTTTAAATCCTGCATAAAAATATGATAGAAAAAAATACTTGTTACAAATAAACTGAGATACTTGACATTAATCATATTATTAGACTCAAATGATAACCAACATAACCTTACAGGAGTAATGAACGCATATAATTGTAAAACCAGATTTTTTTTTTGGCACGGTTGAATGAAGGAGAAGTAGATAATTAATCTCTGTACTATTTTGGAATTATATTTTTTATACCAGAAAAAAGCTCTATTGATTGGCAAAATCATATTTTACCAGTACCTCACATTGATAACATCTTTTCAGAAGTGAGCCAATATTTTTAGGTCGGAGTTGTTCGTCACTTGGAGTGCTGCAGGGCAAGGGCACAAGTACCTTTTTGCCATTCTTCTTGTGCGCCATCTTGATGGAGCTGGCTTCTTTATCCCAACCTTTTGAAGTTTTTTAAATGCTAGCAAAGCAAATTCCAAATTGTCCTTCCAAACTAGCCTGCCATCTGAGACCATTTCCTGTAATATGTGGAGCAGTAGATTAACGTGATCATTGCGTTTTTTTGTTTTCAATTATTGCCAGTTAGAAAAATAGCACAAACAGTGACCAAAGACAAATTAGACTCACTAGAATGACGCTGTGCAAATATACAAGACGTGGTTTCTTGAGTACAATTACAAATTCAGTTTTAATCATGCTATATGTAAAATGGAAAAGCAAAAGATGCAGACGAACAGCACTCTGAAAATACTTCTCTCCAAGGTTTATTCAAGTCAAAATCATGTTGGTTGGCGACAATGCTCCACAATATTTCTAGGTTTCATTAGATAATAATAAGTTCTCAATTAGAATGATAGTAGTCTTCGCTCAGTATCAGTAGAAATTAACCCTGCTTCTTGGTATTCCTTTCTGGTCTAGATAAAAGAATAAAAAAAGCCTGAGACTAGTAACTAGTAGTGCTATGAGGGAAAACTAAATGAAAAATCTTGCAAATCTGGGAGTCCTTTCACAGTGAGACCCTTGCAAAAGAAATTAGGGAAACATGCCTCACAGAATACCTTGTGAGAAGAACTGATTTTTCATAAGGGATACACGCAGCAACTGAACAAGAAGAAAACACTGACCTCGCCACAACATCCAAAATTTGAAACATCCAAAATTTGAAGTCCGGAATCCAGATTCCTAGCTCCAGAAAAACCTTCTTTGATTGCCAGTAAGACTCCAAATAAAGGTGATAAGACTATGTTGGAGCTAAATCGGTGACTTTGTTTTGTTGAAAACAAAACCATAAGCATCACCTTGAGATTTGTTGGAACACCAGGAAAAATCAACAAAGGAAGATCTTTTCTCTCCCGGGGTCCTCCGATCGGCGCTTCCTCCCATTAGGAGTGGAGTGCCTAGTTAGCCACACCCAACGCCCATCCTGAAGCGCTCCTTCCATAACAGCTTTGTACTCTGCGGTAAGGAAAGTCAAGCTCGTCAGCTTCCTTTTGATAGTTGGGTCATCAAAATATTTGTGAGACTGATGAGAGATAAAACCAGAGTGAGAATATATGCAACTGTGCCAAAGGCAGGTGTCTAATCCAGAAATATCACACTCAGGATGAGATTCAATAACAATTAGAAAGAGCATGATTATTCACACGACAAGGTCCTACTTTTATATTAAGAAAGGTAGCCAGCCAACCAGTGTCTGTAAGTCTTGTGCCCTTTCACATACTTAGCCAGTGAATGATTCAGGCAATGCAAAAGAGAAACCATCAGGCTGATATTAGGCTTGGATTCCTGTGAACTAAGCACTTAAAGGTGGTATTTATATGATTACTCAACCTTTGTTTCATAGGTTGTCAAATGGATTATACTTGTCAGAGTAGCTGAACATAGGTAACCTGGGTCCAACTCAATATGGATAACACAAGTAGACTATTCATTGGACTGTTGAAATTAATGTACGAAAGGAATAATTTTATAGGTGCCTTGTGATTGATAGTAAAACTTAAATCCAAATTATAGGACTAATTTCTCCTACAGAGACGGAGGGATATTCTATATGGTGAATGATTCTACGAAAGAGCACTTCACCATACTATAAATTTACAACTTACAAGAATTACTTTTTCAAGGAAATGCATGTTACTATATGATATGCCTACATAAATATGTCTGCACTACAGTCAGGTTATGTGGTGCCAATTGCATTTCTGTTTCTAGCAGGACCATAGTTTGCATGGTTATTACATGAAAACAGAATTAATAAAAATAAGTTAATGTGCATATAACTAGTTGAAACACAACCTTTGTAGTAACAACTAAGAAGCGAAGGAATCTTCATGCTTTTTTCCTTTCAAGAAGCTTCTTGAAAACCTTTCCTTAAATTTCCTCTATATTACTTCTAACTGATTTGAGCGGAAAATACATTTTCGCACGAAATAGAGCATAAATTCATTTTAAACAAATTTGAGCAACAAGAGAAGGAAACTTCATTGTTCTTCCTTACAAGAGGGTTCTTCCAATATTTGCCAATTTACCATAGGCATAGCTATCAATGAAAAGAAGGATCAAAGAAACTGACGAAAGCAGAAATTGAAAAACGACCATTTAATATATTATTGTAATTTTATTTGCAAGCTAGAAAAAATCTATAGATTTTTCTAGATTTTTTTCAGAAAAATAATTTTTAGAAATAGTGACATAAACCTGACAAAAGTACACCAGTAACAATAACGATAAAGGGTATGTGTGTGTATTTACTATTTAAGAAGATTGAATGATCAGGATTTGAAAATTGAGCAGCATCACAAACTGACATTTGAGTCTGGGTGGAGTAATTACCAAATGATGAAGTATAACTGCAACATGTAAGCTTGCAGAAGATGATTGTAGAAGATACACGAGGGAATGCTTCTGCAAAGTTCATTTGAAGACTTCTATGAAGTCACATGAGGATTAGATTTCTAGATGTCAGAAAGGGGCCTCCTTAAGGATGCAAATCTACAATCAAAAGCCAACTAGGTATAGTTTCCACAATTTACAAGGGCTAATGAAATGAGTATGTTATTATTCGTACCAGGATCTGGAATTTTTCTTCAATGCTGAAAGAGAAAAGAGTAATTTTTGGCCAAACAATTTGTATCTGCTCATTCCTACCCAACTGGAAGTCCTAAAAGTTTAAGCACGCCAAAGTGCCAAAGTTTCTGGAAAACAGAAAATTGGACCTAACTTCTACTCCTCAAATGAGCAAAAACATATTTTCTCAAGAAGCAAAGGCCAGTTCTCCCCAAGTTGCTGTGGATTTAGTTCCATTGCTACCTTTAAGTTGTTCATACTAATCACACACGTGTCTTCCACAATTCCAACATTATCTCGCACATGGATGTTGTTTCTTGGCCAAATACCATTTATGTGCTTTGTACAATGTTGAAGACTAGGACTTGACTGCTTCGCTAATGCATGTTCTCTACCTACTCTCAACTTGATGCATGACTTAATAAGTCGTTTCAAATAAGCATCAAGAGCATGATTCAGCACGTGAGCTGATTCCAATTTTACATCTTTCAAGCCCTGTGCTTCAGCTATCTTTGACATTGTTGCCTTCAAAACCTCAGTATGGCATAGTTCACCAGCATTATGATTTCTCCAATAACTGTCACTAGAAGTACCTGCTGACAAAAATGTCTTTCGTGCCCCACCAACACTTGCAGCACAAAAAGGAATCCCAAGTGGAGCCTGAAGAGAGCCTCTGAAGGAATCCAAATAACTTGGATCAATGTCCTCCTCATCTCCTATGGATGTTGCTTCTGCATGAGGATTGCTATGTACAATACTCACATCAAGAAGAGGTGTTCCCTCTCTCCTCCTCTTTCCTGTTGGCGGGTAAGAATTAACATGGTGTTGCTGCAATGGTCTCTTTAACAAATACAATTGACCATTTTCAGTGGAAACACTCTCACCACGTTGTATGGAAGACTGATGTGCAGTAATATCTGATCTTGGACTTGCTCCAAGGGAGCTGGGCCGGTCTTTAGTCCTGCAACTATCAATGCCAGACCTGGATTTGCAGGGTGATGGTGGCAATATATCCCCATTAGACCAAGTTTGAGGCACTACTGACGGAGCTTTTGAACCATCATCTACTTGAAGTGATTTCTTTGGTACATCCACAGTAGGCTTTTGTGCAAACTTGTGGCGATTAAGTGGTGGAGGTGTCCTCGCTTGGATAGCATTCTGAAGGATTGCACGAATGAGATGGTTGTGGAAGGGGATATTCTCACTACCGAGTAACGCAATACATATTTTGTTGAACTCTCTCTTGCTCAGCTTCTGTGACAGGAAACCATTCAAAAACCTGAAGTATATGTGTGCACGATCCTGACCAAGGCGCTTCAATATCTGAGATTTCAGGTCATCAAGGTCGATCCAAGAGTTCTTTGTGCCAGGTAGTGATGGCGTTGTCTGAGGGTGCAGCTGCAAAGTTGGTGGCGGCGGCACCGGCATCTCTTAATGAACACTAACCACAGAAGCAATCACTAAATAAACTCATAGCTAGAACTTCCCAACTTATATCAACTCTGTGAGTTTAACCTTTGTCAGGGCCTGCGCCTTTTCTTACAAATATTATACACAGTTGGCAGCCCCATAACAGCAATGTAGGCGGTAATAGTACCTTCCAAGGGAAGATCCCTCAAGAAGATCAAGATCGAGAAGCCTGACCCAAAAAAGGTGCGAACTTGAAGTTAAAATTCAACGAAGAGACAGTGAAAACCCTAATAAATCAACAAACTACCAGAATCAAAACCAATTTAACACCGGTCAATCATAAAACGTCTCATTGTGAACCGGAGCAGGACGGAAGAAGCGAGAGATGATCCGCACCGGAGCCGAGATCCGGGAGCCGGAATTGACCAAAGCAGATCTCGGTAGCAAGACGGGAAAACGAATAGACAAGGTAACTCAAACCTGGCGCGGAGAACTTAAAGAGGGGAGAGCGGAACTCACCTGGCCTCTGCTCGAGCTACGAGAGGCGGCGGCCGCGGCGGCCTCTGGTCACGATTCGATGCCGAGGCGCCGTTTTCATCCGGCGGCGCAGGTAGCACCAATCCCACCCGCACCTCTCTTCTTCGACGTCGCGTTGAATTAGGAATCGATCGAGCTGAATCGGTCTCCTTTTTCGTTTCCTTCTCTCTCTTCTTCCGCATCACTGAATGGTTACTCGGTCATACCCTAATAATTACCTGCCTCATGATTTGCCGAAACTTCAGGCACAAAGGATCCCGGCGGATCCTCAACTTTTATACTCCACTGACCGAACCCCCTCCCTACCACGTATTTTAAAGTGGGTATACTCTTGGGGAAAGAGATGGGGTGGAACTACTCAACGTTTAGTAATTAAGCTCAATCTCTTGTTAATCTGGGTTTGGATTAGTGAGATGGGCAAATAGGGCGCAGACATTTTGTCTGCGTATAAGGTTGACTTCAAGTCAAAGTCAACCTCGTTGACTATCGAGTTTGTGAGTTTGCGACTTGTGTGGCGTGATGTTAGTGAGAAGTTTCAAATGCACACAAAACCTATTCTCACTAGTTCACATAAAAAGGCACTCCATTGAAAAGTGTAGTGTTTTGCATTATTTTTTTTAATATAAAAGTTTTAAATAATTTTTTAGTTTATTATTAAAAAATTATTCCAAATTGAAACTTATCATATGGATTATAGTTTCAAAATTAAGAACCCTGATATTGTGACGTCATTAGCATCTTGATTCAATTTTTTTATTTTTTAAAATTAATATTCTCTTAAATATAAATCCTAAATGTATTTATTATACTCATGAGTGTTTAAAATTTTTTTATTTTAATTTTTTTTAACTTGAACATAATAACATAATCTAAGAAGTCTGAACCCTAGAGATAAAATTTTATTAACTTAATCCTGAGTTAAAAAAATAAAACTAAACATCTTTAATCATCTAGGTATTTGGATTCGATCCTCGAGTGTGCACATACACGCAGGGATAAGGTATGCTGGATATCAAAATTTTCAAAATTAAGTGATTTTGTTGAGTAGAAAATAAATTCATTATGATTTTTAATTTAATTAATAATTAAACATTTACTTGTTTGAAAGAGAATTATATATATATATATATAGTAATTGTTTTTTAATAAAAAATTACTACTGGAATATGGTTTTTCATTGTGTTAGCAAATTACAAGAATAATATTTCCGAGAATATTTTTTAAAAAAAATAGTTATGACAATATCACATTGTTTTTTTTTTTCTTTTTCCTTGTTGGGGTGAAACACATTGTGTTTAATATTGCACATAAATGAAAAAGGAGGACCTTTAATTTTCTTCTACGACTCCGCATCATCTTCCCCCCTTCCTTCTCCCTCTTTCCTTTCTTCCCCTCGACAAAAAGAACTAGGGTTAGGGTTTTCGGCTTTGGGACTGAGCACCACATCAACCCTCTGTAGGAATCTTCAACGAGGTCCGCTCTTGCTTCACTCGGTGCACTGATTCCTTCTAGCTTGGTTTCTATGCGGTTTCGTTGAATCTCTTCGTGAATTTTTCAAAGGTGGTGTCTTTTTGGCATTCGAGGTCGCAACTATAACTGCGTTCGATGTTGAATATCATCTAGTGTATTTTATGATCTATTGGATTGATAAGCTTGGGTTCTGTTTGATGAACTGGAATTCAGTCGATGCTTATGTTGGTTCTGCTTACTTAGATACGTCAGGGTGAACCATCTCTCTGTGGATTTTCTAACTTGTGTTATTGATTATCTGTTTGTTTATTCTTTAGGTTTTCTATGAATTTGAGACTAGAGATGAATATTAGATGAATTCTTGTGTTGATGGATTGCGTGTGTGGAGAGTAGAATTGGAGACTTGGGAATTAGCAAACTAATTAAGCAATTCTAGAATATATTTATTGATTGAAAAAGGGAGATCCTTGTTTTTCCATGATGAAATTCTCCTAATATGCAATTGTTTACATGTAGGTAATTTTATAATGTTTGAGGAAGTGCAGAGAATGATGCTGTAGTAGTTTAAAAAGAGAATGAATTGAGATTCTATAATACTGTAATCTTTAACATGTGGATAATTCATAAGGAATG
Source organism: Boesenbergia rotunda (assembly GCA_024364735.1). NCBI lineage: Eukaryota > Viridiplantae > Streptophyta > Magnoliopsida > Zingiberales > Zingiberaceae > Boesenbergia > Boesenbergia rotunda. The sequence goes on along the minus strand of JAGFNQ010002940.1, from coordinate 63,221 downwards.
ATAAAGAATGATGTAATTCAAGAAGAAACAAAATGAAAGTCTCCAAAGTTACAATCTTTAACGTGTATATATTGTAGGGATGAAATTGGAAGCTTTGTAGATCTCATTAATGGATGGATCCGTTAACGAACTTGGTTTAACAATAATACAATAATGTCACATTTTTTATTGCAAAGAATTGCAAGGACGAGGGAGTAAGCCAGTCGAATAGAATCTTTAGTTCTATACTTTTCCTTCACAATATTAACTTATATAGCATTTATTTTTATATCTTGTTATGGTTGGAGTGGGAGAGAATTGGAATGTAATATAATTTTGGTCAACTGGAAAACAGTCTTACTAATCCCTTGGAGGTCAAGGGGTACTGTATGAATCTGTAGTACTAGTAACTTACTAATTTATGTCAAGTCTTAGGCTTGTATGTTGCAAGTGCAGTGCATTTTGCTTGAAAGAACTGAGTAGAATATTCCCCGACTCTAGACTTGAATTTTTGTGTATTCGACCCAAACTCCTTATATTATAAGCAGGCAAGTGATTTCGTACATCCTTCTGACACATTGAATAATATGGAGACTTTATGCATATATGGATGGTACAACCCTCAACTAAATAACTTTCTCTGTATTTTGGTTTTTTTCTTCTATCCTTGATATACACCTCGTTTATATCTTTTCTGCATCACACACTTGCATAAACATTTTGTGACTGCCACAAGTACAGTACCTTGTTGCAGAATTGGTACACTACAGATGCTACCTTTTTTTTCATTTTCTTAAATTCTAAAAATGAACCTACCACATATTTATATCTGGCAAACAGAAAAGTTAGCCCTATTATTTGAAGAAACTACAAGATATTGGATGTGTAGTGTTTGTACAATTTGATAGTCTCGTCATGGCTGAATAGGGGAACACAAGTTGCAACTTGCAATTCCATATGCTAGTTCCATAGCCTTGCTCGTTACTTATAGATAGAAAATGCTTCAGCAGCCATACTTGGTATATGTTATGTTATTCACCCTACAAAATAACACATACCATTATTTTTTGGAGATAATAAAAATAGGTCACCTTATTGTTGGATTCTGTGCACATTAGTAGCTTAAACCATTTTGGTTAAGGAAACTCCCAGTTAACCTATCGGATCAGGAACATATTTTGTCTCTTTGCTTTCTATGCCATCCCAGATATCTAGTTGTTGTTCATTTCTCAATTTTTCTGAATTTATCTGATTCTATTTGTAGTATCTAGAGCACTGAATTATATGATGCTACAAGAGCTTTCTTCTTGTGATTTGTTAACACCAAATTGAGGTTGCCTTCATGCACTTATTCACATTTTGTACAGGTTTTGAAATTGATTGAATTTTTCTACTGTAAGCAGTCATTGTCTTGAATGAGAAGGCCATTGCTTCGACCATATTCTTATTTTACAAAAAAACAATAGAATGCCTGCTCCAGGATAGATGGTTCATTTGAAGACCCTGAGTAGCTGGTACGATAGGGCCTCATTTAGTAAGTACTGATCAAGTTGGAAAGATTTAATATGATTAATATTGGTTCTTTTTAATTTGTGTTTGGTGGATTCAAGCTAATGTGATATTTGACATTATTTTGTTGTTCAAGCTCATCATTGTGTTAATGTCTTTTCAAGCCCATCATTTGTTGACATTTTCAGGTCTACGGTAATGGTTTAGAAAGGAAAAAGACAGCCTAGTGCTCCTCTGATGCGATGGAGTTTCATGCCAAGCCCCATCCTCTTAACTTGGATGATGTACAAGTAGATTTTAACTGGGAAGATGTGACTTGCCCAATTTGTCTTGATTTCCCTCACAATGGGGTCATGCTTCAGTGCTCTTCTTATGACAAGGGATGCCGACCTTTCATGTGTGATACTAACCAGGCTCATTCAAACTGTCTTGAGCGCTTCAAAAGTGCATATGGGATGCCTATTGTTGTCAAAGTTACATCAACAACACATGGGGCCACTGTAGTTTGTATTCAAGACATCTCTTCTAACTCTGGCAGCCGACCCGCCTGCCCACTATGTAGAGGGGATGTCACTGGTTGGGTTGTTATTGATGAGGCCCGCGTATACTTGAACACGAAGAAGCGATGCTGTGAAGAGAAGCAGTGTTCATACATTGGAAATTTTACTGAGCTGCAAAAGCACACTGAGCTAAAGCATCCTCATTCGCGGCCTTCAGAAATTGACCCTGCTCGGCAACTTGATTGGGATAACTTCCAGCAGTCTTCGGAGATTATAGATGTTTTGAGCACTATACATGCAGAAGTACCACACGGGGTGGTTTTAGGCGACTATGTCATCGAGTATGGTGACACTGAGACCGGAGATGAGCATGAAGATTTCCCTCGGAGCAGGGGTAACTGGTTGACCTCTTGCATGTCTTGTAAGGTATTCCATAGAGGTCAAAGAAGCCGACAGAGATCTAGACGAAGTGGAAGAAGAAGCAGTGATCATTCGGGCTCTGATGGTTCAAATGTCGGTGAAAACTCTACAAGATCAGTAGATATAAGAGGTTTCAGATTTGTTGAGACTGACGACGAGCTTCCAAGAACAGGTGGCAGTAACACAGAATCCATTGTGATTCCAAACCACTATCGGTAGGGTTAGTGTTTTTTTTTCCGTTTTATTGTTTTTGGACATTGTGAAATCCATGTGTGCTCTCACTAGTTTGATGACGAACTGTCTTAACCTTTTTCAGATGTTTGTTCTGTTTGCAGATATGGAAGTCATAGATCCCATTTCTATGATCATCGACCAATGTGACTGTGTTGCAGTAGGCAGTGGTTCATCCATGGGTGGACACTTCTTTTGACTCTGTTAGATCTCAGTTCTATCTTCTACATTGAATTTTCGCCAGCTAGTCGTCAATTCCTCTGTTCATATTACTGGCTAGTAGTGAAACACATTCTGTTATATTGTTCGAATTTAAACTTATTTTTGTTAAAAGCCCTGATATCTTGTGAAATGCGTGTTTAATATGTTTCAGCAAAGGTTATTTGACTAGAAGTAGCTTGTGTAAATCTAAAGATGTTATGACATACTGGAAATAAATTCTGTTAGGATTATTATGAATAACAGTTTGGATCGAAAGTGGTGCGAAAGAGTTTAGGAAACTTGTTCTAAAGTATTTAGGCTGTGAAATTGCAAAGGTCAAAATTCCAGGAAAAAACAGGTCCCTTTAATACCATTCCATATTACCTGCCTTTGATTTAAAAGGATAGATATGCAATATTGGATTTTATTTTATGAGTGAACGATAATATTAAAAATAATGTTACAGAAATAATATTCTTTAGTATTTGTATGTAAATTTTATTTCATTTCTATTTCTAGATATGCATTCTAAATTTGATTCATTTTAAAAATTTATATCGATATGAACTGATTTGAGGATGTTAATAATTTGCTATTAATATTTTTTATACTGATAATATAGAGCCATTTAATCGATTGACATATTATTTTTCAAAGATAAATACAGAGTTTTTTTTTCAACATCAATATTCTTTAAAATATCATATTTAGAATTCTAAAATAATTTGAATTATATATCAGTCTTTGGAATTTTTTATTTTTTGTAAAATTTATGTATCTATGTAAGAAAATTCAATTACTAGAAATATTACATCTATTTACAATAAAATACGACTATTATAATGAGTTAATTCATAAATTAACATAATCAAAATTTATTGAAAATCATTAATAAATAAATAAACAATAACATTTAAAAAATATGCCAAAGTTAATATTCTTTATCACTCGAAAGTAAAATCTTGGTTATTTCATTTAAATTTCTAAATACCTTTTTAGTATTCAATTCATTTCAACATATGTATTATTATAAAAAAAATATGAAGATGTTGATAATTTTCATCGTATTAACTATTTACAATAACCAATTGTATATTAATATATTCTTTTAATCGCACAAAGCAACGATCTAACCATTAGTTATGATTAGTTTTTAATCTTAAATACTTTTAAGTTATTTATAATTTATTAAAAACAGTATGTTACCTAATTACATAGATAATTTTTTAAAATTATCAAATCAGGTAGAATAATTTTAAAATTATCAAATCATATGTTTTTCATTGTATCACTGTCAATCGACTAACAAAAATATCAGTGTTCGATGAAAATTAATCGACTGAATTAATTTTTATCAATAAAATTGATTTATTTCTATATTCAGATTTTAAGATTTCAAAAAAATAGTCGACTGGTAAATTTTAAAATATCAAAATTGATTTATGGTTAATTGATAGATCAAACGATTTCGAATTTATATGAAACAAGTTTCAATGTGTTCGTTTAGTTCTCTTAATTACATCCAATCCCTCAAATATTAATTGCACCCAATATATTAAGAGCGATAATTTTTTTAATACGAATATGTTCGAAAAATTTAATTAGTATTAAAAAAATACTGCTCTTGATATATTGAGTTAAATTGACGTTTGAGAGCATGAATATAATCGAAAGAAGTAGACGAACATATAGGAGCTAGTTTTATGTCAATCTGAGGATATTGGTCTATCAGCTGATTTTACTCAAAATTAGCTGATGGACCAAACGACCTTGGATTGACATGAAATTAGTTCTTATGTATTTGTCTAATTTTCCTAATTATAGTCATATCCTCAAATACTAATTTGATCCAATATATTGAGAGCAGTGATTTTTTGAATATAAATATATTCAAAAAATTTAATTCATATTTAGAAAATCACTACCCTCAATATATTGAATCAAATTGACTTTGAGAATATGGATAGAATCAAGATAAGTAGGTAAATACATATGAACTAGTTTAATGTTAATCCGAGGATGTTTGGTCCATCAGTCGGTTTTGCCCATCCATTAATCGATTTAGGCACAATTGACTGATGAACCAAACATCCTCTGATTGATATGAAACTAGTTCTTATATATACGTCAAGTTCTTCTGATTATATTCATAACCTCAAGCATTAATTACACATAATATATTGAGAACAATAATTTATTGAACACGAATGTGTTCGAAAATTTTAATTCGAGGATGTTTGATCCATCAAAAAAATCACTGCTTTTAATATATTAAGTCAAATTAGTGTTTGAGAGTATGAATATAATCGGGATAAGTAGACGAACACATAGAAGCTAATTTCATGTCAATCTGAGGATGTTTGGTCCATCAGCCGATTTTGTCCAAAATCGATTGATGGACCAAACGACCTCGGATTGACATGAAACTAGTTCTATGTATTTGTCTAATTGTTTTGATTATATCCATGTTCTCAAATTTCAATTTGATCTAATATATTGAGAGTAATAATTTTTTGAGCATGAATACGTAGAAAAATCTAATTCATATTCAAAAGATCATTACTAACACTATATTGAGTCAAATTAATGTTTGAGAACATAGATATAATCAAGAGAAGTAAACAAACACATAAAAACTAACAATACGAGTATGTTTAGTCTATCAGCCGATTTTACCCGTTTATCAATCGATTTTGTTCAAAATCAACTGATAGACTAAACGTTCTCGGATTGATATGAAACTAACTCATATATGTTCGTCTAATTCACTTAATCATAGCTATGCTCTTAAACATTAATATAACTTAGCAATGATTTTTTAAACACTAGCTCCTATATATTCTTAATTATTATTATTTTTCTTTTTCATATATTTATAAAATGAAATATACCTGATTTAAATTCCTACATTTTTTTCAATTATTTAGATTGTCTAAAATTTTATATATATTTTTAAGATTTAAATGATAGTATTTTAGAAAAATAAAAATAAAATAACTTTTAACTGAACGATATAGTTGAGTTATTAGAAAAATATTATTGCATATAATATATTTAGTTAAATTAATATTTAAGATATGAATATAATAAGAAGAATTAAGTAAACATACAGAAACATAATTTTATATCAATTCAAAACTAACTCTTATATGTTCGTCTACGTCTCCTGATTATATTCATTCACTCAAAAGCCAATTCAACTTAATATATTAAGAGCAACGATATTTTACACACGAATTAAAATTTTCAAATACATTCGTGTTTAAAAAATCATCGCTCTTAATATATTAAATTAAATTAATATTTAAAGATATAGATATAATAAAAAATTTATAAATATAAAAATTTATTTCATATCAATTTGAGATGTTTTATCTACCAAACAATTTTATCATAAATCAATTTTGAAATTTCAAAGCTTTTGAAAATCAAACAATTGATTTCTTTTAAATTTCAAAATATGAATATAGAATTAAATCTACTCAACGGATAAAAAAAAATCAATCGATTGATATTTTTACCAATCGATTGATCATGGATAAAATGAAAAGCGAGTACGTGATTTGATAATTTCGAAAACTTATCTATATAGTTAGATAAAATACTATATTAAAAATGTATTAACATAAATTCTATTTACTAAATAAATAAATAAAATTATAAAGCGCTATATGACTAATCATTCAAAAAGGTGGAACCGCCACCTCAGCGGCCCCCTGATCCCTGCCCCACAGATTTTCAGAGGGAGGTAAATCACAGTTATCACTGGTGTAGTGAGGCGCCTGGGCTAATCACTATATGGCTAATCACTGGTGTAGTGAAGCGCCTGGGTAGTGAAGCGCTATATGGCTAATCAAACTCTATAAAAGTTCAAGCTGATTAACTCTAATAAACTTGAACAGATAATGATTTGAATATCATCAAATTCATCTCAATTCATGTTTTACAGATCTAAGCTGATTGCTCATGTCAATCGCAATATTACAAAGCATGGCCACCATAAAATCAACCATTGCCCGCGCACCAATAATTCTAATGATTGAGGGGGATTCGAAGTTCTCTCAAATGAATCTACAATATTCAACAATTATCGTGCTAGTCTTAGATCTTCTCGAGAACAATACACCAATTCGATTTGTCATAAAATTGGTCGACAATTGATGCATTATTTATGCCCGAAACCAACCTACAAATCAAATAAACAAAAGAAAACTAAGAAAACGAAGAACAAGAGTTAAGAACAATAAATAATCCAAGTGAAGAGCTGTATAAACTATTTCCATGTTCGGCACCACCATAAATAATTCAATTAAATTAGAACTAAAGTTGTGAACCTAAGGTCGACCAGAATTTTAACATATTCAACTTTTATTAAATAACTAGGCTAAAGACGCACATAAAAGGGGTTGATTATCAATCAAAATTGGCAACATAGTAACTACTAGGCAAACAGGCATACCTTTGGAGTTCGCCTTCAACAAAAACATGGTAATAACGGTTGTATACCATCGCTCCTTTCTTATCATCCTTCTTTGCTAGTCCAGATTCAAGTGCTGAAGCTGATGCGCCACTAATTTCAGCACGGTGATATGGCAAGTGCCAAGGAACAAAATATTCCTGCTGGGTCTCAGATTGGCCATCGTTGGGAGAATACTCTCCCTCTGAAATGGAACATGAAATAGAAGCACTGACCATTACTTTGTCTGTTTTTGACTCCACTACTCCAGCAGGCATTCTGCTGGATGTTTGCCTATAACTTTCATCCAACTCTGGGATACATTCCAACTTGGTTGCAGCATTACCACGAACAGGTGGATTGCTTGACTTCACCCACTCATCATCATACTTATGACAGAGAGGTGTCCATTTAGTAAGTAGTGATTTATCTTCTTGTTCAACAGCCCACACAGTGATTAAAATCAGCCCACCCTTCTGAACAACCCTAACCAACTCCTCTATAGCTTTTATCCGTCTACTCTCAGTGCTCAGGTGATGCAATACCGCGATAGATATTGCAGCATCACCAAAATTCTCTCTGTAGGGAAGGTTAACAGCATCAGCAACCATTACTTCGTGGCCTTTCCTTGTGCATATTTCAACTAGAGAAGGGCTTATATCACAACCTATGTAGAAGCAATCAGGGTTCAGGCCAAGATACTTTCCATTTCCGCAACCAGCATCCAAAATGACAGAACCTGGCTGCAAAGAGTTCAAGAAACTAGCAACTTTTGGCCACTTAGCGAATCGAGTTGAGCTGAAATGAGGTGCAATGGCATCGTAAATGCGATGAACATACTTCTTTTCAATGTCCGGTGTGGAGCAGACACTGGACGAGTAGGTATTATCCACATGCAAATATGAAGGTTCTGGGGAACTAGATGGCAGATCTAAATTCTCTGACAATAAATTTGTTGAATGAAATTTTTGAGTGTGGCGTAATGATTCCATGGTCGACATTCCAGAAAACCTAACACCTACAGAAGTATCTGGATGCAGTAGAAATGCTGCTCTTAACAGAATAAACGAATTTGTAGGTTTTGAATATAGTATTGTGCTGAACCTACTGAACATAGGACCATGAAACTCCACTCAACTCACTAGTGGCATCCCTATAACAAGTGAAACATAATTTAATATTAGCATTCAATAACATTGAATAATTTGAGAATAAGTAACAATAAATAAAGATCTCTAATAGATCAACATCAATACTTCAGAATTCTATGGTTGCTTGTAAATCACGCTTCATCAAGAAATCATTTGCATTTGTTTGGAAAGAAGCAAGCAAGCCATTCACACCTTGCATATAACCATACCACAACTAAGTGCGACAAAAGTAGTAGTAATCATAAGTTGAAAGAAACAACTGCCACAGCGTCACTGAATTATCTCAACCCAACAGTTACTGTTAGTTGTTTCTTCATACATAAAAGGAAAATATCTGCAAATTTATCTGTAGTGCTCTAAAGGAAAAAGTTCTTACTAAGTACACTGCAGTGGCATAAACCTGCCTTGCTCGGGCAGATTTTACTCAGAGGACCACATGACCCAACAATAGACCTTGGCTCAGGAGTGAAAAAAACACACATCACATGAACATAACAAATGAACGCCTATGCACAAGAACCATCGACATTAAACTAACATTCTCAGATGCAAAAACACAAACATGCAATACAACAAGAAACCAAACAAGAGTTACTTGAGGATAAAGTTAATGTCATCACACTAGCTTGTTGCACAGATCACTAAGAATCCGCAAAGTAACAACCAAGCCATGGAAACAACCGCGAGGAGAGCAGAGGTAGGGCTGTGATCATTAGCAGGAGATTCTTCAGAGAGAAAAAGATAGACCTTAAGGAGGTGGAGAAAGGAAGCAGATATCACGTCGCTGGGGCACGGGGAAAGGGAGGTGGTCATTGCCTTCGAAGCCGTGCTATTTGCACAAACTAGAGGAAGATCTAGGGAATTGTAGATGCGATCGATCCTAACAGGTCAAAAATAGTTGAATTGAGAAGAGGAGATCGGCCTGTCATGTACCGTCGAAGACATCTTTGTCAAATTTGGCCGACGGCGAGATTTCCCACTGGAGCGAAGACGCACGAGGAAGAAAGTCTGAAGAATAGGGTTTGAGGTGATCGGGTGAGCTGGGCTGGCCTGGCCTGGCCTGGTCTGGAGGATAATTGGATCGGAGTAACGGGTTTGAATTCAGAATTAAACTGAATAAAATTATTAATGTTAGCTCAAGTTGAATTCCATTTTATTATCCAATTTGATTAGATTTACTTTTAGAAAAAAAATCAATATATCAATTCAATTTGAACCTGATCGAATTATAATATTATTATTTAATTAATTGAGAACTTAATTAAATTATATAAAGTATACGGTTGCAGGTGATTCGCTCGCCTTTAACGTCCCCGTCAATCTATCGTAGGATCAATATAGAGTAGATAAATTATGGAGGCAACTAATCCGAATACTGTAGCTAGTGCGTGGGAAGGATGATCACACTGACTTTGTTCGATTTTGACTCTCAAATTTTAAGCTGATAATATTCAGCTATTAATCGTCTATTCATCTTGTAAAGATAAATTATATAAAGTACATGCAGATATAAGACTTGATTTAATCCGAAGAAATTAAACCAAGTTTTGTCTAAATCACAGGTTTATATCATTTAAAAAAACAGCATATAAAGTAAGTCGAAACACGAGTTAATAATTTGGTTTAGTTGGATATCATTGAACTTTATTTTCCATTGAAGATGAATGGTTTCAATAGGTTTAGAATTAATTTTCAACGAATATAAATTTTTTTATTAGATATCTTATCTCTTCGTATAAAAGTCTATTGAATTAGGATAAAATATTTTTCATGATTAATCTATTTATATCTAACTGCAATACTTAATCTTATGGGATGAATATTAACAAAAAAATTTCCCTCCAATGCACTCCAAGACAAAACTACAGAAAATTCATTTTAGATAGGAGCCGAAAACTCAGAAAGGAGTTTGATTTTGACAAGAGAAACACCAAACAAAAAAAAACTAAAATGATTAGAACAGGATAAGGAACTGCATAAAGGATTAGAGAGAAAAAGGAGATTATAAGTAGAAGAAATTTTCTATTCTAAATAAGAATGTGAGTTTGAGTTTTCAACTAATTGTGATCTGAGATAGTTGGTTTCATAAATAGTTCAGCTTTATTTTTACTTTTATTTTTTACCACAAGTGATGACAGGATGTGAAAACATTTTTGGACAATTGACTTTTACTTTACATTAATATTTAATAATTGTTAATCTATACTGACCTTAGCTTAGTTGGTAGAGCGGAGGACTATAGTAGGATTTCAGAAATTCTTAGGTTGTTGGTTCGAGTCCGGTAGACCGGATTTCATTTTCTTTTAGTTTTTATTGTTAAATTTTTCTTCTTAAATTGAACCCGATGAAATATTCTTGATGACCATAAGACTTGAAATATCTAAGTGAACCTCAGTAGAGGAAGCTGCAAAAAAATAAATAAAATTTAAACGTAAATTTTGAATCTTTTTAAATTCGACAGATTGAGAAATTTTTGAGAAATTTTGAATCTTTTTTGATACCGACCTTAGCTCGGTTGGTAGAGCGGACAACCGTAGTAGGATTTCAGAAATTCTTAGGTCGTTGGTTTGAATTCTTTTAATTTTTATAGTTAAAGTTTTTCTTCGTAAATTGAACACTATCAGTAGAGAAAGCTTAAAATAATAAATAAAATTTAAACGTAAATTTTGAATTGTTTTAAATTCGACAGATTGAGAAATTTTGAATCTTTTTCGATATCGACCTTAGCCCAGTTGGTAGAGCGGAGGATTGTAATAGTTTTCAGAAATCCTTAGGTTGCTGGTTCGAATCCTGCAGGTCGGATTTGATTTTTTTTTAATTTTTATAATTAAAGTTTTTCTTCGTAAATTGAACACGATGAATTATTCTTAACGACCATAAGACTTGAAATATCTAAGTGAATGTCAGTAGAGGAATCTTCAAAATAATAAATAAAATTTAAACGTAAATTTTGAATCTTTTTAAATTCGACAGATTGAGAAATTTTGAATCTTTTTCGATACTGACCTTAGCTCAGTTGGTAGAGCGGAAGACTGTAGTAGGTTTCAGAAATCCGACAGGTCGTATTTGATTTTTTTTTTAAATTTTTATAGTTAAAGTTTTTCTTCGTAAATTGAACACGATGAATTATTCTTAATAACCATAAGACTTGAAATATCTAAGTGAATGTCAGTAGAGGAAGCTTCAAAATAATAAATAAAATTTAAACGTAAATTTTGAATCTTTTTAAATTTGACAGATTGAGAAATTTTGAATCTTTTTCGATACTGACCTTAGCTCAGTTGGTAAAGCGGAAGACTGTAGTAGGTTTCAGATATCCGGCAGGTCGGATTTGATTTTTTTTAAATTTCAATAGTTAAAGTTTTTCTTCGTAAATTGAACACGATGAATTATTCTTAATGACCATAAGACTTGAAATATCTAAGTGAACATCAGTAGAGGAAGCTTTAAACTAATAAATAAAATTTAAACGTAAATTTTGAATCTTTTTAAATTTGACAGATTGGGAAATTTTGAATCTTTTTCGATACTGACCTTAGCTCAGTTGGTAGAGCGGAGGACTGTAGTAGGTTTCAGAAATCCTTAGGTCAGTTCGAATCCGGCAGGTCGGATTTGATTTTCTTTTAATTTTTATAGTTAAAGTTTTTCTTCGTAAATTGAACATGATTAATTATTCTTAATGACCATAAGACTTAAAATATCTAAGTGAATGTCTGTAGAGAAAGCTTCAAATTAATAAATAAAATTTAAATGTAAATTTTGAATCTTTTTAAATTCAACATTTTGAGAAATTTTGAATCTTTTTTAATACCGACCTTAGCTCAGTTGGTAGAGCGGAGGATTGTAGTAGGTTTCAGAAATCCTTAGGTCGCTGGTTCGAATCCGGCAGGTCGGATTTGATTTTTTTAAAATTTTTATAGTTAAAGCTTTTTCGCTGGTTCGAATCCGGCAGGTCGGATTTGATTTTTTTAAAATTTTTATAGTTAAAGCTTTTTCTACGTAAATTCAACACGATAAATTATTCTTAATGACAAAAGACTTAAAATATCTAAGTGAATGTCAGTAGAGGAAGCTTAAAAATAATAAATTAAATTTAAACGTAAATTTTGAATATTTTTAAATTAGACAGATTAAGAAATTTTGATTCATTTTTTATACCGACCTTAGCTCAGGTGGTAGAGCGGAGGACTGTAGTAGGTTTCAGAAATGCTTAGGTCGTTGGTTCGAATCTGGCAGGTCGGATTTGATTTTATTTTAATTTTTATAGTTAAAGTTCTTCCTCGTAAATTCAACACGATGAATTAATCTTAAGACTTGAATATCTAAGTGAATGTCAGTAGAGAAAGCTTCAAAATAATAAATAAAATTTAAACGTAAAATTTGAATCTTTTTAAATTCGACAGATTGAGAAATTTTGAATCTTTTTCGATATCGACCTTAGCTCAGTTGGTAGAGCGGAGGACTGTAGTAGGTTTCAGAAATCCTTAGGTCGTTGGTTCGAATCCGACAGGTCGGATTTGATTTTCTTTTAATTTTTATAGTTAAAGTTTTTCTTCGTAAATTCAACACGATGAATTATTCTTAATGACCATTAGACTTAAAATATCTAAGTGAATGTCAGTAGAGAAAGCTTCAAAATAATAAATAAAATTTAAACGTAAATTTTGAATCTTTTTAAATTCGACAGATTGAGAAATTTTGAATCTTTTTCGATACCGACCTTAGCTCAGTTGGTAGAGCGGAGGATTGTAGTAGGTTTCAGAAATCCTTAGGTCGCTGGTTCGAATCCTGCGGGTCAGATTTGATTTTCTTTTAATTTTTATAGTTAAAGTTTTTCTTCGTAAATTGAACACGATTAATTATTCTTAATGACCATAAGACATGAAAAATCTAAGTGAATGTCAGCAGAGAAAGCTTCAAAATAATAAATAAAATTTAAACGTAAACTTTGAATCTTTTTAAATTCGACAGATTAAGAATTTTTGAATCTTATATGATACCGACCTTAGCTTAGTTGGTAGAGCGGAGGACTGTAGTAGGATTCAGAAATCCGGATTCGATGGTTCGAATCCGGCAGATCGGATTTGATTTTCTTTTAATTTTTATAGTTAAAGTTTTTCTTCGTAAATTTAATACGATGAATTATTCTTAATAACTATTAGACTTGAAATATCTAATTGAATGTCAGTAGAGAAAGCTTCAAAATAATAAATAAAATTTAAACATAAATTTTGAATCTTTTTAAATTCGACAGATTGAGAAATTTTGAATCTTTTTCGATACCGACCTTAGCTCAGTTGGTAGAGCGGAGGACTGTAGTAGGTTCAGAAATCTTTAGGTCGTTGGTTCGAATCCGGCAGGTCGGATTTGATTTTTTTTTAATTTTTATAGTTAATGTTTTTCTTCATAAATTGAACACGATTAATTATTTTTAATTAATGCTAGGACTTGAAATATCTAAGTCAATGTCAGTAGAGAACGCTACAAAATAATAAATAAAATTTAAACATAAATTTTGAATCTTTTTAAATTCGATAGATTGAGAAATTTTGAATCTTTTTTGATACCGAGCTTAGCTCAGTTGGTAGAGCGGAGGACTGTAGTAGGTTTCAGAAATCCTTAGGTCGGTTCGAATCCGGCAGGTCGGATTTGATTTTCTTTTAATTTTTATAGTTAAAGTTTTTCTTCGTAAATTCAACACGATGAATTATTCTTAATGACCATAAGACTTAAAATATCTAAGTGAATGTCAGTAGAGAAAGCTTCAATATAATAAATAAAATTTAAACGTAAATTTTGAATCTTTTTAAATTCGACAGATTGAGAAATTTTGAATCTTTTTCAATACCGACCATAGCTCAATTGGTAGAGCGGAGGACTGAAGTAGGTTTTAGAAATCCTTAGGTCAGTTCGAATCTGACAGGTCGGATTTGATATTCTTTTAATTTTTATAGTTAAAGTTTTTCTTCGTAAATTGAACACAATTAATTATTCTTAATGACCATAAGACTTGCAATATCAAAGATAATGTCAATAGAGAAAGCTTCAAAATAATAAATAAAATTTAAACGTAAATTTTCAATCTTTTTAAATTCGATAGATTGAGAAATTTTGAATCTTTTTTGATACCGACCTTAACTCAGTTGGTAGAGCGGAGGACTGTAGTAGGTTTCAGAAATCCTTAGGTCGCTGGTTCGAATCCGGGAGGTCGGATTTGATTTTTTTTTAATTTTTATAATTAATGTTTTTCTTCGTAAATTGAACACGATGAATTATTCTTAACGACCATAAGACTTGAAATATCTATGTGAATGTCAGTAGAGGAATCTTCAAAATAATAAATAAAATTTAAACGTAAATTTTGAATCTTTTTAAATTCGACAGATTAAGAAATTTTGAATCTTTTTCGATACTGACCTTAGCTCGGTTGGTAGAGCGGAGGACTATAGTTGGTTTCAGAAATTCGACAGGTCGTATTTGATTTTTTTTAAAATTTTATAGTTAAAGTCTTTCTTCGTCAATTGAACACGATGAATTATTCTTAATGACCATAAGACTTGAAATATCTAAGTGAACGTCAGTAGAGGAAGCTTCAAAATAATAAATAAAATTTAAACGTAAATTTTGAATCTTTTTAAATTCGACAGATTGAGAAATTTTGAATCTTTTTCGATACTGACCTTAGCTCAGTTGGTAGAGCGGAAGACTGTAGTAGGTTTCAGAAATCCGGCAGGTTGGATTTTATTTTTTTAAATTTTAATAGTTAAAGTTTTTCTTCGTAAATTGAACACGATGGATTATTCTTAATGACCATAAGACTTGAAATATCTAAGTAAACGTCAGTAGAGGAATCTTTAAAATAATAAATAAATTTTAAACGTAAATTTTGTATCTTTTTAAATTTGACAGATTGGGAAATTTTGAATCTTTTTCGATACCGACCTTGGCTCAGTTGGTAGAGCGGAGGACTGTAGTAGTTTTCAGAAATCCTTAGGTCGGTTCGGATCCGGCAGGCCGGATTTGATTTTTTTTAAATTTTGATTGTTAAAGTTTTTCTTCGTAAATTCAACACGATGAATTATTCTAAATGACCATAAGACATGAAATATCTAAGTGAATGTCAGTAGAGAAAGCTTCAAAATAATAAATAAAATTTAAACGTAAATTTTGAATCTTTTTAAATTCGACATATTGAGAAATTTTGAATCTTTTTTGATACCGACCATAGTTCAGTTGGTAGAGCGGAGGACTGTAGTAGGTTTCAGAAATCCTTAGGTCGCTGGTTTGAATCCGGCAGGTCGGATTTGATTTTATTTTAATTTATATAGTTAAAGTTTTTCTTCATAAATTGAACACGATGAATTATTCTTAATGACCATAAGACTTGAAATATCTAAGTGAATGCCAATAGAGGAGCTTCAAAATAATAAATAAAATCTAAACATAAATTTTGAATCCTTTTAAATTCGACAGATTAAGAAATTTTGAATCTTTTATGATACCGACCTTAGCTCAGTTGGTAAAGCGGAGGACTTTAGTAGCTTTTAGAAATTCTTTGTAACGACCCAACCTCTCAGCCCCTTGGGCGGCCCAACTGGCGGCCCACTTGGCGGCCTCGGTCCCTTGGGCGGCCAAATCCCATTTGGCGGCCCCTTCGGCGACCTCTTCGGCGGTCGTTACTCACAAGTACTTCCCACCCCTGGCCAGTGGATTTTTGCCTTTCCCAGGATTCGAACTCTAGACCTCCAGGCTAAGTACTAAAGTTTATGAATCCTGGTACCAATTGAGCTATATCTCAATTGGTACCAGGATTCATAAACTTTAGTACTTAGCCTGGAGGTCTAGAGTTCGAATCCTGGGAAAGGCAAAAATCCACTGGCCAGGGGTGGGAAGTACTTGTGAGTAACGACCGCCGAAGGGGCCGCCAAATGGGATTTGGCTTTTTTTCATTAATGTCTATTGGAGTCTTTTGAACCTCCTCAAGTTCAACACTACTCCCACTATTTTTTTTCTTGCAAGAGATACTCTTTCTCTAGAAATACAGCATACCTTGAAACAAACGCCTTTTGTTCCAAGGGATGATAGAATTGGTAACCCTTCGTTTCCTTAGGGTATCCAATAAATAGATATTTTATCAGACTTAGCATCCAATTTATCTGATACAGTCTGCTTTATATAAGCAGGACAACCCCCTATCTTAAGGTGAGATAAATGAGGTTTCTTACTATTCCACGTCTCATATGGAGTAGTAGAGACTACCTTGGTCGGGACTCTGTTTAACAAGTAAACAGCTGTCTTAAGCGCATAGCCCCAAAAGGATTTTAGAAGAGTTGCATGATTCATCATAGACCTAACCATGTCCATCAAGGTTCGGTTACACCTCTCAGATACACCATTATGTTGTGGTGTATATGGCGGAGTCCATCGAGACAATATCCCATTGTCCCTAAGATAATCTTGAAACTATTGACTCAAGTATTCACCACCCCGATCGGATCGAAGTATCTAATACTTTTGCCAAGCTGTTTCTCTACTTCACTTCTGAACTCTTTGAATTTCTCAAAAGCTTCAGATTTGTGTTTCATTAAAAACACATACCCGTATCGTGAGTGATCATCGATAAAGGTAATGAAGTAGCTATAACCTCCTTGTGCAAGAGTTGACATTGGTCTACATACATCAGTATGTATTAGACCAAGCAATTCTCCCACTGGTTTACCTTTTCCAGAAAAGGGTAATTTGGTCATCTTGCCTTTTAAGCATGATTCGCATGTATCAAATGAACCGGGTTCAAATGATTCCAGAATTTCACATCGGTGTAATTTGGTTATGCGTTTCTTACTTACATGGCCAAGACGACAATGCACGTATAGGAGTCTATTTGATTATCTATTCGAGCACGTTTATTACTCACTTCGATATTGAAAATGTCACTGGATACGTCTAACGTATGTGTACCAGTCATCTTTTATTCCTTAGCCACTATATGTCATTACATATATATGAGCCACACCTGGTATCGAATACCCAAGTGTCTAATAAAACGATAATCAATATCGAAGATACCTAAAGAGGAAGGGGCATCGGATGCCTACTTCTTCTTTATGGAGTCAATATAAATCTTGCAATTTTCTTCGCTAATGGCCCGCTTTTCCATAATTATGACAAGTACCTTTTGGTGACGGTTCAATCTTCTTGGCCTTCTTCTTCTTCCACTTGTGTTGTTCCTTGGATTTCCTCTTGGAACCTTTCTTTGAGGAACCAACTAACAGTATCATCTTCTGCTCATTCTTCACAGAAGGCTCTGTAGTCTTCAGCATATTGAGCAGCTCAGGTATGGTGGATTCAAGTTTGTTCATCCGATAGTTTATCACAAACTGTGAGTAACTCATGGGCAAACAATAAAGAATTAAGTCAATACTTAATTCTTGATCCATCGCGAACCCGAGTGTAGCTAGTCGCTCCATGTACCTATTCATCTTAAGTACAAACTGTACCACAGATGAACCTTCTTGCATCAAAGCCTATGGTATAAGCATCAATATGCTCATGCTGCTTGAAGCTCAGGTATTATCGCGGCTAGCATGATGCAACTTGCAAGCTCAGAATCAGCCACATGTTTCTGATAGACCGACAATTGGTCCAGAGTTGCATCTTTAGGTGGACGGTCGTGAAGTAGACCATCAAGGACATATACAAGCTTTTCAGCCTTGAGAATAATTCTCAGGTTTCGAAGCCAGTCCATGAAGTTTGGCCCAGTCAATTTATTTGTGTCCAAAATAGAACGCAAATTTAAAGAAGACATGATCAGGTGATTATCCTCGCGTAACTCGAAGGAAGGGACGAGATCCAACCGTAGCGTCCCTCGGAAGCTCCGCCTCTATTTGCGTCCACGCCGAGTATCTTCGGGATGACTTCGCAAAGCCACGAGTTTCGTGTTCTCGAGAACTACTAGATTCTCCGAGAACGTGACGAAAAACCAAGAGAGAAATTAATAAGTCGGAAGACTCACCACCAAGGTTGGCCGGAATCACAATTCCGGCATGAAGGAGGAAGAAGCCTCGCCCAACACAAGGTGAAGATCGCCGGAGAAGAAGATCGTCGCGAGGAAGAACTTCGGCGCCTTGGTGATCCTTCTTGAGCTCACGACAACAAGGGGAAGGAGAGGCCTATGGCCGGCCAAGAGAGAGGAGAAGAGGAGAGAGCCCAAGCAATTCTTGGATGGATGCGCCTTTTTATTGTAACGACCCAACCCCAGCCCCTTGGGCGGCCCACTTGGCGGCCTCGGTCCCTTGGGCGGCCAAATCCCATTTGGCGGCCCCTTCGGCGACCTCTTCGGCGGTCGTTACTCACAAGTACTTCCCACCCCTGGCCAGTGGATTTTTGCCTTTCCCAGGATTCGAACTCTAGACGTCCAGGCTAAGTACTAAAGTTTATGAATCCTGGTACCAATTGAGCTATAGCTCAATTGGTACCAGGATTCATAAACTTTAGTACTTAGCCTGGAGGTTTAGAGTTCGAATCCTGGGAAAGGCAAAAATCCACTGGCCAGGGGTGGGAAGTACTTGTGAGTAACGACCGCCGAAGAGGTCGCCGAAGGGGCCGCCAAATGGGATTTGGCCGCCCAAGGACCGAGGCCGCCAAGTGGGCCGCCAGTTGGGTCACCCAAGGGGCTGAGGGGTTGGGTCGTTACAAATAGCTCAATTGGTACCAGATTCATAAACATTAGTACTTAGCCTAGAGGTCTAGAGTTCGAATCCTGGGAAAGGCAAAAATCCACTGGCCAGGGGTGGGAAGTACTTGTGAGTAACGACCGCCGAAGAGGTCGCCGAAGGGGCCGCCAAATGGGATTTGGCCGCCCAAGGGACCGAGGCCGCCAAGTGGGCCGCCAGTTGGGCCGCCCAAGGGGCTGAGGGGTTGGGTCGTTACATTCTTAGGTCGCTGGTTCGTATCCGTCAAGTTGGATTTGATTTTTTTTAATTTTTATAGTTAAAATTTTTCTTCGTAAATTCAACACGATGAAGTATTCTTAATGACCATAAGACTTGAAAGATCTAAGTGAATGACAGTAGAAAAAGCTTCAAAATAATAAATAAAATTTAAACGTAAATTTTCAATCTTTTTAAATTCAATAGATTGAGAAATTTTGAATCTTTTTCGATACCGAGCTTAGCTCAGTTGATAGAGCGGAGGACTGTAATAGGTTTCAGAAATCCTTAGGTCCGTTCGAATTCGGTAGGTCAGATTTGATTTTCTTTTAATTTTTATAGTTATAGTTTTTCTTCGTAAATTGAACACTATTAATTATTCTTAATGACCATAAGACTTGAAATATCTAGTGAATGTCAGTAGAGAAAGCTTCAAAATAATAAATAAAATTTAAACATAAATTTTGAATCTTTTTAAATTCGACATATTGAGAAATTTTGAATTTCTTTTCGATATCGACCTTAGCTCAGTTGGTAGAGCGGAGGACTGTAGTAGCTTTCAGAAATCCTTAGGTCGCTGTTCAAATCCGGCAGGTCAGATTTGATTTTCTTTTAATTTTTATAGTGAAAATTTTTCTTCGTAAATTGAACACGATTAATTATTCTTAATGACCATAAGACTTGAAATATCTAAGTGAATGCCAGTAGAGAAAGCTTCAAAATAATAAATAAAATTTAAACGTAAATTTTGAATCTTTTTAAATTCGATAGAGTAAGAAATTTTGAATCTTTTATGATACCGACCTTAGCTCAGTTGGTAGAGCGGAGGACTGTAGTAGATTTCAGAAATCCTTAGGTTGCTGGTTCGAATCCGGTAGGTGGGATTTCATATTTTTATAGTTAAAGTTTTTCTTCGTAAATTCAACACGATGAATTATTCATAATGACCATCAGACTTGAAATATCTAAGTGAATGTCAGTAGAGAAAGCTTCAAAATAATAAATAAAATTTAAACGTAAATTTTGAATCTTTTTGAATTCGACAGATTTAGAAATTTTGAATCTTTTTCGATACCGACCTTAGCTCAGTTGGTAGGGCAGAGGACTGTAGTAGGTTTCCGAAATCTTTAGGTCAGTTCGAATCCTGCAGGTCGGATTTGAATTTCTTTTAATTTTTATAGTTAAAGTTTTTCTTCATAAATTGAACACGATTAATTATTTTTAATTATCGTAGGACTTGAAATATCTAAGTCAATGTCAGTAGAGAACGCTACAAAATAATAAATAAAATTTAAACATAAATTTTAAATCTTTTTAAATTCGACAGATTGAGAAATTCTGAATCTTTTTTGATATCGACCTTAGCTCAGTTGGTAGAGCGGAGGACTGTAGTAGGTATCAGAAATCCTTAGGTCGGTTCGAATCCGGCAGGTCGGATTTGATTTTCTTTTAATTTTTATAGTTAATGTTTTTCTTCGTAAATTCAACACGATGAATTTTTCTTAATGACCATAAGACTTAAAATATCTAAGTGAATGTCAGTAGAGAAAGCTTCAATATAATAAATAAAATTTAAACGTAAATATTGAATCTTTTTAAATTCGACAAATTGAGAAATTTTGAATCTTTTTCAATACCGACCTTAGCTCAGTTGGTAGAGCGGAGGACTGAAGTAGGTTTTAGAAATCCATAGGTAAGTTCGAATCCGGCAGGTCGGATTTGATTTTCTTTTAATTTTTATAGTTAAAGTTTTTATTCATAAATTGAACACAATTAATTATTTTTAATGACCATAAGACTTGAAATATTAAAGTGAATGTCAGTAGAGAAAGCTTCAAAATAATACATAAAATTTAAACGTAAATTTTGAATCTTTTTAAATTCGATAGAGTGAGAAATTTTGAATCTTTTTTGATACCGACCTTAACTCAGTTGGTAGAGCGGAGGACTGTAGTAGGTTTCAGAAATTCTTAGGTCGCTGGTTCGAATCCGGCAGGTCGGATTTGATTTTCTTTTAATTTTTATAGTTAAAGTTTTTCTTCGTAAATTCAACACGATGAATTTTTCTTAATGACCATAAGACTTGAAATATCTAAGCGAATGTCAGTAGAGAATGCTTCAAAATAATAAATAAACTTTAAACCTAAACTTTGAATCTTTTGAAATTCGACAAATTGAGAAATTTTATACTTTTTTTATAATGAGCTTTGCTCAGTTGGTAGAGCGGATGACTGTAGTAGGTTTCAGAAATCATTAGGACGGTTCGAATCCAGCAGGTCGGATTTGATTTTCTTTTAATTTTTATAGTTAAAGTTTTTCTTCGTAAATTGAACACGATTAATTAATCTTAATGACCATAAGACTTGAAATATCTAAGTGAATGTCAGAAGAGAAAGCTTCAAAATAATAAATAAAATTTAAATGTAAATTTTAAATCTTTTTAAATTCGATAGATTGAGAAATTTTGAATCTTTTTTGATATCGACCTTAACTCAGTTGGTAGAGCGGAGGACTGTAGTAGTTTTCAGAAATCCTTAGGTCGGCTCGGATCCGGCAGGTCTGATTTGATTTTCTTTTAATTTTTATTGTTAAATTTTTTCTTCGTAAATTCAACACCATGAATTATTCTAAATGACCATAAGACTTGAAATATCTAAGTGAATGTCAGTAGGGAAAGCTTCAAAATAATAAATAAAATTTAAACGTAAATTTTGAATCTTTTTAAATTCGACAGATTGAGAAATTTTGAATCTTTTTTGATACCGACCTTAGCTCAGTTGGTAGAGCGAAGGACTGTAGTAGGTATCAGAAATCCTTAGGTCGGTTAGAATCCGGCAGGTCGGAATTGATTTTCTTTTTTTATTTTAATTTTTTTTATAGGTTAATGGTTTTCTTAATGCCAACTTATTAGAATTTTAATCCACATTCGATAAATTTAGAATCGTCTTTTAATGAACACAAGACACTTAAAAAAACTACATTGTAGCAAGAAGACTAAAAAAGACGATTTAAAAATCCTAAATACAAGTCGATGAAGTCGACTATCATAAAAACTTAATTAAATTAATTCACAGTATGACAGTGACTATGATCATTGAAGGAAAAATTCTGTAAGTCGATGAATAGTCTTACTATATAAATACAGATAAGAACATTAAAGCATTACTAGATGATGATCATCTGTAGCGGTATTCTTTATAGTTAATGTTTTTCTTCATAAATTTAACACGATGAATTATTCTTAATGACCATAAGACTTAAAATATCTAAGTGAATGTCAGTAGAGAAAGCTTCAATATAATAAATAAAATTTAAACGTAAATTTTGAATCTTTTTAAATTCCACAGATTGAGAAATTTTGAATCTTTTTCAATACCGACCTTAGCTCAGTTGGTAGAGCGGAGGACTGAAGTAGGTTTTAGAAATCCTTAGGTAAGTTCGAATCCGGCAAGTCGGATTTGATTTTCTTTTAATTTTTATAGTTAAAGTTTTTCTTCATAAATTGAACACAATTAATTATTTTTAATGACCATAAGACTTGAAATATCAAAGTGAATGTCAGTAGAGAAAGCTTCAAAATAATACATAAAATTTAAACGTAAAGTTTGAATCTTTTTAAATTCGATAGAGTGAGAAATTTTGAATCTTTTTTGATACCGACCTTAACTCAGTTGGTAGAGCGGAGGACTGTAGTAGGGTTCAGAAATTCTTAGGTCGCTGGTTCGAATCCGGCAGGTCGGATTTGATTTTATTTTAATTTATATAGTTAAAGTTTTTCTTCGTAAATTCAACACGATGAATTTTTCTTAATGACCATAAGACTTGAAATATCTAAGTGAATGTCAGTAGAGAAAGCTTCACAATAATAAATAAAATTTAAACCTAAACATTGAATCTTTTGAAATTCGACAGATTGAGAAATTTTGAACTTTTTTTATAACGAGATTTGCTCAGTTGGTAGAGCGGATGACTGTAGTAGGTTTCAGAAATCATTAGGTCGGTTCGAATCCGGCAGGTCGGATTTGATTTTCTTTCAATTTTTATAGTTAAAGTTTTTCTTCGTAAATTGAACACGATTAATTATTCTTAATGACCATAAGACTTGAAATATCTAAGTGAATGTCAGAAGAGAAAGCTTCAAAATAATAAATAAAATTTAAACGTAAATTTTAAATCTTTTTAAATTCGATAGATTGAGAAATTTTGAATCTTTTTTGATATCGACCTTAACTCAGTTGGTAGAGCGGAGGACTGTAGTAGTTTTCAGAAATCCTTAGGTCGGCTCGGATCCGGCAGGTCGGATTTGATTTTCTTTTAATTTTTATTGTTAAAGTTTTTCTTCGTAAATTCAACACGATGAATTAGTCTAAATGACTATATGACTTGAAATATCTAAGTGAATGTCAGTAGGGAAAGCTTCAAAATAATAAATAAAATTTAAACGTAAATTTAGAATCTTTTTAAATTCGACAGATTGAGAAATTTTGAATCTTTTTCAATACCGACCTTAGCTCAGTTGGTAGAGCGGAGGACTGAAGTAGGTTTTAGAAATCCTTAGGTAAGTTCGAATCCGGCAGGTCGGATTTGATTTTCTTTTAATTTTTATAGTTAAAGTTTTTTTCATAAATTGAACACAATTAATTATTTTTAATGACCATAAGACTTGAAAAATCAAAGTGAATGTCAGTAGAGAAAGCTTCAAAATAATACATAAAATTTAAACGTAAATTTTGAATCTTTTTAAATTCGATAGAGTGAGAAATTTTGAATCTTTTTTGATACCGACCTTAACTCAGTTGGTAGAGCGGAGGACTGTAGTAGGTTTCAAAAATTCTTAGGTCGCTGGTTCGAATCCGGCAGGTCGGATTTGATTTTCTTTTAATTTTTATAGTTAAAGTTTTTCTTCGTAAATTCAACACGATGAATTTTTCTTAATGACCATAAGACTTGAAATATCTAAGTGAAGTCAGTAGAGAAAGCTTCAAAATAATAAATAAAATTTAAACCTAAACCTTGAATCTTTTGAAATTCGACAGATTGAGAAATTTTGAACTTTTTTTATAACGAGCTTTGCTCAGTTGGTAGAGCGGATGACTGTAGTAGATTTCAGAAATCATTAGGTCGGTTCGAATCCGGCAGGTCGGATTTGATTTTCTTTTAATTTTTATAGTTAAAGTTTTTCTTCGTAAATTGAACACGATTAATTATTCTTAATGACCATAAGACTTGAAATATCTAAGTGAATGTCAGAAGAGAAAGCTTCAAAATAATAAATAAAATTTAAACGTAAATTCTAAATCTTTTTAAATTCGATAGATTTTGAAATTTTGAATCTTTTTTGATATCGACCTTAACTCAGTTGGTAGAGCGGAGGACTGTAGTAGTTTTCAGAAATCCTTAGGTCGGCTCGGATCCGGCAGGTCGGATTTGATTTTCTTTTAATTTTTAATGTTAAAGTTTTTCTTCGTAAATTCAACACGATGAATTATTCTAAATGACCATAAGACTTGAAATATCTAAGTGAATGTCAGTAGGGAAAGCTTCAAAATAATAAATAAAATTTAAACATAAATTTTGAATCTTTTTAAATTCAACAGATTGAGAAATTTTGAATCTTTTTTGATACCGACCTTAGCTCAGTTGGTAGAACGGAGGACTGTTGTAGGTTTCAGAAATCCTTAGGTCAGTTCGAATCCGGCAGGTCGGATTTGATTTTCTTTTAATTTTTATAGTTAAAGTTCTTCTTCGTAAATTCAACACGATGAATTATTCTTAATGGCCATAAGACTTAAAATATCTAAGTGAATGTCAATAGAGAAAGTTTCAAAATAATTAATAAAATTTAAATGAAAATTTTGAATCTTTTTAAATTCGACAGATTGAGAAATTTTGAATCTTTTTCGATACTGACCTTAGCTCAGTTGGTAGAGCGGAGGACTGAAGTAGGTTTCAGAAATCCTTAGGTCAGTTCGAATCCGGCAAGTCGGATTTGATTTTCTTTTAATTGATATAGTTAATGTTTTTCTTCGTAAATTGGACACGATTAATTATTCTTAATGACCATAAGACTTGAAATATCAAAGTAAATGTCAGTAGAGAAAGCTTCAAAATAATAAATAAAATTTAAACGTAAATTTTGAATCTTTTTAAATTCGACAGATTCAGAAATTTTGAATCTTTTTTGATACCGACCTTAACTCAGTTGGTAGAGCGGAGGACTGTATTAGTTTCAGAAATCCTTAGGTCGCTGGTTCGAATCCGGCAGGTCGGCTTTAATTTTCTTTTAATTTTTATAGTTAATGTTTTTCTTCATAAATTCAACACGATGAATTATTCTTAATGACCATTAGACTTGAAATATCTAAGTGAATGTCAGTAGACAAAGCTTCAAAATAATAAATAAAATTTAAACGTAAATTTTGAATCTTTTTAAATTCGATAGATTCAGAAATTTTGAATCTTTTTCGATACCGACCTTTGCTCAGTTGGTAGAGCGGAGGACTGTAGAAGGTTTCAGAAATCCTTAGGTCAATTCGAATCCGACAGGTCGGATTTGATTTTCTTTTAATTTTTATTGTTAAAGTTTTTCTTCATAAATTGAACACGATTAATTATTCTTAATTAACCATTGGACTTCAAATATCTAAGTCAATGTCAGTAGAGAGAGCTACAAAATAATAAATAAAATTTAAACATAAATTTTGAATCTTTTTAAATTCGACAGATTGAGAAATTTTGAATCTTTTTTGATACCGACCTTAGCTCAGTTGGTAGAGCGGAGGACTGTAGTAGGTTTCAAAAATCCTTAGGTCGGTTCGAATCCGGCAGGTCGGATTTGATTTTCTTTTAATTTTTATAGTTAAAGTTTTTCTACGTAAATTCAACACGATGAATTATTCTTAATGACCATAAGACTTAGAATATCTAAGTGAATGTCAATAGAGAAAGCTTCAATATAATAAATAAAATTTAAACGTAAATTTTGAATCTTTTTAAATTCGACAGATTGAGAAATTTTGAATCTTTTTCAATACCGACCTTAGCTAAGTTGGTAGAGCGGAGGACCGAAGTAGGTTTCAGAAATCCTTAGGTCAGTTCGAATTCGACAGGTCGGATTTGATTTTCTTTTAATTTTTATAGTTAATCTTTTTCAACGTAAATTGAACACGATTAATTATTCTTAATGACCAGAAGACTTGAAATTTCTTAGTGAATGTCTGTCGAAAAAGATTCAAAATAATAAATAAAATTTAAACGTGAATATTCAATCTTTTTAAATTCGAAAGATTGAGAAATTTTGAATCTTTTTTTATACCGACCTTAACTCGGTTGGTAGAGCGGAGGACTGTAGTAGGTTTCAGAAATCCTTAGGTTGCTGGTTCGAATCTTGCAGGTCGGATTTGATTTTCTTTTCATTTTTATTGTTAAAGTTTTTCATCGTAAATTCAACACGATGAATTATTCTTAATCACCATAAGACTTTAAATATCTAAGTGAATATCAGTAGAGGAAGGTTCTAAATAATAAATAAAATTTAAACGTAAATTTCGAATATTTTTAAATTCGACAGATTGAGAAATTTTGAATCTTTTTTTATACCGACCTTAGCTCAGTTGGTAGAGCGGAGGACTGTAGTAGGATTCAGAAATCCTTAGGTTGCTGGTTCGAATCCGGTAGGTCGGATTTGATTTTCTTTTAATTTTTATAGTTAAAGTTTTCTTCGTAAATTCAACACGATGAATTTTTCTTAATGACCATAAGACTTGAAATATCTAAGTGAATGTCAGTAGAGAATGCTTCAAAATAATAAATAAAATTTAAACCAAAACTTTGAATCTTTTGAAATTCGACAGATTGAGAAATTTTGAACTTTTTTTATACCGAGCTTTGCTCAGTTGGTAGAGCGGATGACTGTAGTAGGTTTCAGAAATCATTAGGTCGGTTCGAATCCGGCAGGTCGGATTTGATTTTCTTTTAATTTTTATAGTTAAAGTTTTTCTTCGAAATTTAACACGATTAATTATTCTTAATGACCATAAGACTTGAAATATCTAAGTGAATGTCAGTAGAGAAAGCTTCAAAATAATAAATAAAATTTAAACGTAAATTTTGAATCTTTTTAAATTCGACAGATTGAGAAATTTTGAATTTCTTTTCGATACCGACCTTAGCTCATTTGGTAGAGCGGAGGACTGTAGTAGGTTTCAGAAATCCTTAGGTCGCTGGTTTGAATCCAGGAGGTCATATTTGATTTTCTTTTAATTTTTATAGTTAAAGTTTTTATTGGTAAATTG
Source organism: Boesenbergia rotunda (assembly GCA_024364735.1). Taxonomy (NCBI): domain Eukaryota; kingdom Viridiplantae; phylum Streptophyta; class Magnoliopsida; order Zingiberales; family Zingiberaceae; genus Boesenbergia; species Boesenbergia rotunda. Next base: position 35,552 of record JAGFNQ010002940.1, on the reverse strand, counting down.
AACACGATTAATTATTATTAATGACCATAAGACTTGAAATATCTAAGTGAATGTCAGTAGAGAAAGCTTCAAAATAATAAATAAAATTTAATCATAAATTTTGAATCGTTTTAAATTTGACAGATTAAGAAATTTTGAATCATTTATGATACCGACCTTAGCTCAGTTGGTAGAGCGGAGGACTGTAGTAGCTTTTAGAAATCCTTAGGTCGCTGGTTCGAATCTGGCATTCAACACGATGAATTATTCTTAATGACCATAAGACTTAAAATATCTAAGTGAATGTCAGTAGAGAAAGCTTGAATATAATAAATAAAATATAAACATAAATTTTTAATCTTTGTAAATTCGACAGATTGAGAAAGTTTGAATCTTGTTCAATACCGACCTTAGCTCAATTGGTAGAGCGGAGGACTGAAGCAGGTTTTAGAAATCCTTAGGTCAGTCCGAATCCGGCAGGTCGGATTTGATTTTCTTTTAATTTTTATAGTTAATGTTTTTCTTCGTAAATTGAACACGATGAGTTATTCTTAATGATCATAAGACTTAAAATATCTAAGTGAATGTCAATAGAGAAAGCTTCAAAATAATAAATAAAATTTAAACATAAATTTTGAATCTTTTTAAATTCGACAGATTGAGAAATTTTGAAACTTTTTCGATACCGACCTTAGCTCAGTTGGTAGAGCGGAGGACTGAAGTAGGTTTCAGAAATCCTTAGGTCAGTTCGAATCCGGCAGGTCGGATTTGATTTTCTTTTAATTTTTATAGTTAATGTTTTTCTTCATAAATTGAACACGATTAATTATTCTTAATGAATGACAGGAGTTGAAATATCTATGTCAATGTCAGTAGAGAATGCTTCAAAATAATTAATAAAATTTAAATGTAAATTTTGAATCTTTTTAAATTCGACAGATTGAGAAATTTTGAATCTTTTTTGATACTGACCTTAGCTCAGTTGGTAGAACGGAGGACTGTTGTAGGTTTCAGAAATCCTTTGGTCGGTTCGAATCCGGCAGGTCGGATTTGATTTTCTTTTAATTTTTATAGTTAATGTTTTTCTTCGTAAATTCAACACGATGAATTATTCTTAATGGCCATAAGACTTGAAATATCTAAGTGAATGTCAATAGAGAAAGCTTCAAAATAATAAATAAAATTTAAACGAAAATTTTGAATCTTTTTAAATTCGACTGATTGAGAAATTTTGAATCTTTTTCGATACTGACCTTACCTCAGTTGGTAGAGCGGAGGACTGAAGTAGGTTTCAGAAATCCTTAGGTCAGTTCGAATCCGGCAAGTCGGATTTGATTTTCTTTTAATTTTTATAGTTAATGTTTTTCTTCGTAAATTGAACATGATTAATTATTCTTAATGACCATAAGGCTTGAAATATCAAAGTAAATGTCAGTAGAGAAAGCTTCAAAATAATAAATAGAATTTAATCGTAAATTTTAAATCATTTTAAATTCGACAGATTCAGAAATTTTGAATCTTTTTTGATACCGACCTTAACTCAGTTGATAGAACGGAGGACTGTAGTAGGTTTCAGAAATCCTTAGGTCGCTGGTTCGAATCCGGCAGGTCGGATTTGATTTTCTTTTAATTTTTATTGTGTATGTTTTTCTTCGTAAATTCAATACGATGAATTATTCGTAATGACCATCAAACTTGAAATATCTAAGTGAATGTCAGTAGAGATATCTTCAAAATAATAAATAAAATTTAAACGTAAATTTTGAATCTTTTTAAATTCGACAGATTGAGAAATTTGGAATCTTTTTCGATACCGACCTTAGCTCAGTTGGTAGAGCGGAGGACTGTAGTAGGTTTCAGAAATCCTTAGGTCGGTTCGAATCCGGCAGGTCGGATTTGATTTTCTTTTAATTTATATAGTTAAAGTTTTTCTTCATAAATTCAACACGATGAATTATTCTTAATGACCATAAGACGTAAAATATCTAAGTGAATGTCAGTAGAGAAAGCTTGAATATAATAAATAAAATTTAAACGTAAATTTTTAATCTTTGTAAATTCGACAGATTGAGAAATTTTGAATCTTTTTCAATACCGACCTTATTTCAGTTGGTAGAGCGGAAGACTGAAGTAGGTTTTAGAAATCCTTAGGTCAGTTCGAATCCGGCAGGTCGGATTTGAATTTCTTTTAATTTATCTAGATAAAGTTTTTCTTCATAAATTGAACACGATTAATTATTTAAACGTCAGATTGAGAAATTTTGAATCTTTTTTTATACCGACCTTAGCTCAGTTGGTAGAGCGGAGGACAGTAGTAGGTTTCAAAAATCCTTAGGTCGATTCGAATCCGGTAGGTCGGAATTGATTTTCTTTTAATTTTTATAGTTAAAGTTTTTCTTCGTAAATTCAACACGATGAATTATTCTTAATGACCATAAGACTTAAAATATCTAAGTGAATGTAAGTAGAGAAAGCTTCAAAATAATAAATAAAATTTAATCGTAAATTTTGAATCTTTTTAAATTTGACAGATTCAGAAATTTTGAATCTTTTTCGATACCGACCTTAGCTCAGTTGGTAGAGCGGAGGACTGTAGTAGGTTTCAGTAATCCTTAGGTCAGTTCGAATACGACAGGTAGGATTTAATTTTCTTTTAATTTTAATGTTAAAGTTTTTCTTCATAAATTGAACACGATTAATTATTCTTAATTAACCATTGGACTTGAAATATCTTAGTCAATGTCAGTAGAGAAAGTTACAAAATAATAAATAAAATTTAAACATAAATTTTGAATCATTTTAAATTCGACAGATTGAGAAATTTTGAATCTTTTTTTATACCGACCTTTGCTCAGTTGGTAGAGCGGAGGACTGTAGTAGGTTTCAAAAATCCTTAGGTCGGTTCGAATCCGGCAGGTCGGATTTGATTTTCTTTTAATTTTTATAGTTAAAGTTTTTCTTCGTAAATTCAACACCATGAATTATTCTTATGACCATAAGACTTAGAATATCTAAGTGAATGTCAGTAGAGAAAGCTTCAATATAATAAATAAAATTTAAACGTAAATTTTGAATCTTTTTAAATTCGACAGATTGAGAAATTTTGAATCTTTTGCAATACCGACCTTCGTTTAGTTGGTAGAGCGGAGGACTGAAGTAGGTTTCAGAAATCCTTAGGTCAGTTCGAATTCGATAGGTCGGATTTGATTTTCTTTTAATTTTTATAGTTAAACTTTTTCATCGTAAATTCAACACTATTAATTATTCATAATGACCATAAGACTTGAAATATCAAAGTGAATGTCTGTAGAAAAAGATTCAAAATAATAAATAAAATTTAATCATAAATATTGAATCTTTTTAAATTCGAGAGATTGAGAAATTTTGAATCTTTTTTTATACCGACCTTAACTCGGTTGGTTGAGCGGAGGATTGTAGTAGGTTTAAGAAATCCTTAGGTTGCTGGTTCGAATCCAGGGGTCAGATTTGATTTTCTTTTAATTTTTTTGTTAAAGTTTTTCATCGTAAATTCAACACGATGAATTATTCTTAATAACCATAAGACTTGAAATATCTAAGTGAATGTCAGTAGAGGAAGCTTCAAAATAATAAATAAAATTTAAACGTAAATTTCGAATATTTTTAAATTCGACCGATTGAGAAATTTTGAATCTTTTTTTATACCGACCTTAGCTCAGTTGGTAGAGCGGAGGACTGTAGTAGGATTCAGAAATCCTTAGGTCGCTGGTTCGAATCCGGCAGGTCGGATTTGATTTTTTTTTAATTTTTATAGTTAAAGTTTTTCTTCGTAAATTCAACACGATGAATTTTTCTTAATGACCATAGGACTTGAAATATCTAAGTGAATGTCAGTAGAGAATGCTTCAAAATAATAAATAAAATTTAAACCAAAACTTGAATCTTTTGAAATTCGACAGATTGAGAAATTTTGAACTTTTTTTATACCGAGCTTTGCTTAGTTGGTAGAGCGATGCCTGTAGTAGGTTTCAGAAATCATTAGGTCGGTTCGAATCCGGCAGGTCAGATTTGATTTTCTTTTAATTTTTATAGTTAAAGTTTTTCTTCGTAAATTGAATACGATTAATTATTCTTAATGACCATAAGACTTGAAATATCTAAGTGAATGTCAGAAGAGAAAGCTTCAAAATAATAAATAAAATTTAAACGTAAATTTTGAATCTTTTCAAATTCGATAGATTGAGAAATTTTGAATTTTTTTGATATCGACCTTAACTCAGTTGGTAGAGCGGAGGACTGTAGTACGTTTCAGAAATCCTTAGGTCAGTTCGAATCCGGCAGCTCGGATTTGATTTTCTTTTAATAATTATAGTTAAAGTTTTTCTTCGTAAATTCAACATGATGAATTATTCTTAATGACCATTAGACTTGAAATATGTAAGTGAATGTAGAAAGCTTCAAAATAATAAATAAAATTTAAATGTAAATTTTGAATCTTTTTGAATTCGACAGATTGAGAAATTTTGAATCATTTTCGATACCGACCTTAGCTCAGTTGGTTGAGCGGAGGACTGTAGTAGGTTTTAGAAATCCTTAGGTCAGTTCGAAACCGGCAGGTCGGATTTGATTTTCTTTTAATTTTTATAGTTAAAGTTTTTCTTCATAAATTGAACATGATTAATTATTAATATTAATCGTAGGACTTGAAATATCTATGTCAATGTCTGTAGAGAATGCTACAAAATAATTAATAAAATTTAAACATAAATTTTGACTCTTTTTAAATTCGACAGATTGAGAAATTTTGAATCATTTTTGATACCGACCTTAGCTCAGTTGGTAGAGCGGAGGACTGAAGTAGGTTTTAGAAATCCTTAGGTCAGTCCGAATCCGGCAGGTCGGATTTGATTTTCTTTTAATTTTTCTAGTTAAAGTTTTTCTTCATAAATTGAACACGATTAATTATTCTTAATGAATGACAGGACTTGAAATGTCGATGTCAATGTCAGTAGAGAAAGCTACAAAATAATAAATAAAATTTAAACATAAATTTAGAATGTTTTTAAAATCGACAAACTGAGAAATTTTGAATCTTTTTGATATCGACCTTAGCTTAGTTGGCAAAACGTAGGACTTGTTGGTGCAAGTTGCATCAATGATGTTCTCCTTTATGTGTTTTAATGTTTGACAATGTACTTAAGTCAGTAATATGTTGAACAGACAAAGGGGAGCGAAGGAGAAGTAACAAAGCCTGAGAAAAGTCCTAGTTAAGCTAGGCATGGAAACCCTAAGACCTAGCGAAGGGCTGCTAGGCTCTGGCGAAGGGCTGCCAGAACGAAAAAGACCTAGCGAAGGGCTGCTAGGCTCTGGCGAAGGGTTGCCAGAAAGAAAAGACCTAGCGAAGGGCTGCTAGGCACCTGACGAAGGGCTGTCAGGAAAATAAGTCCTAGCGAAGGGCTGCTAGGCACCTGACGAAGGGTTGTCAGGGGAACAAGTCCTAGCGAAGGGCTGCTGGGCACCTGACGAAGGGCTGTCAGGGAAACAAGACCTAGCGAAGGGCTGCTAGGCACCAAGCGAAGGGATGCTTGGTATCCAAGACCTAGCGAAGGGCGGCTAGGCAAAAGTCCACCCGAAGGACCGGGCGGCAACCATCTCCTGAAAGGAGTAGGTGAAAGGCGCTTTCTCGGGGGTAAGAGTTTGCGTCGGTTCGACCTAGGATTGCGTGCCAATCCGAAGTCCGAACCAAGTTCGTAAGATTAATATTTCATGTATACTTGCTTTGCATATATATATCTTGCAGGTACCAAGAGAAGAAGACAAAGCAAGCAAATGTAGAAGGCTGAAAACCAGCAGCCAGGGCGCCCCCAGCATGCGGGGCGCCCCCAGCCAGTGCAGAAGATGTGCACTTGTGTGTGTGTGCAGAACAGGTATGCATGAGGGCGCCCGGAGCGTCCGGGGCGCCCCCAGGCAGTACTATACATGCAGCAAACGTGTGTTTGCAGAACAGGTGTCAACCGGGGCGCCCGGAGCGTCCGGGGCGCCCTAATTAGTAGTTGTTTTGCTGTTTCGAAGCCAGAACACAGGATAAGCCCTCAAGGGGGCGCCCGAGTCATCCGGGGCGCCCTGGTCAAAGTTCTTATCACCTACGGCGAGGTAGGCGCAAGGATAAGAGTTGACCGAGTCTTCCGGGGCGCCCCCGTCAACCAGGGCGCCCCCAGGAGGGCTATAAAAGGGGCTTCGACCCCTCTGCTTCCAACACACTTCCTAACTACGATTCTATTCATTCCGACCGACGACAACGCGCTAAAGACGAGGTTCTACGACCGGGAGGCTCCAGGAGGAAGTGCGCGGCACTTCGGAGGTTCAGATCGGCCGAGCTTCACTTTCTGTGTTCGGTTTGCTTTTAAAGTTACTGTACTTATTTTTCAATACTTGTCTTTGTAACTTCTACACTGTAAGACGGGTTTCTCCGCCTCCAGAAATTCCGGAAAGGAGACTATTAGTGGACTCAACGCCGAGTACATAGGCCTTGGACGTACTGACCCTGGGGGGTTGGGAACCAAGTAAATAAACCTGCCGTGTCCCCTGCTTTGCTTTCTTTTCTTTTATTTTTATGTTTCCGCTGCACTAACGCTCTGAGTCCAGAAGTCTTACGAAATATTTACGAAAGTTTTCACGGTCGATATTCACCCCCCCCCCCTCTATCGAAGGCACCGGTCCTACAAGTGGTATCAGAGCCGAGCCGCTCTTCACCGGACTAACCGCCGACGGAGCAACGACGCCAGGAGTTGAGGGGGAGCTCAGGGGTGAATCAGGTATATTTATTTTAATGTCAAATTTTAAATTCCATATTATTTGTTTCACATGCAGGGAGAGAGGGCACTACAAAAATCAGTGCCCTACTCGTAAGAATCGTTCGTCACCGGCGGCAAAGGAGATACCAGCGCCAGGAGTCCGGAAAAACAAGGATCACGTGCAATGCTTCAAGTGTGAAAAATTCGGACACTACAAAAATAAATGTCCAGCAAATGTACGAAAAATGTATGTTCCAAAAACTTTACAAATTCCTGCAATGTCGTTTAATAATTTAGATAATTTTCCTGAGAAGTTAGAATTATTGCATAGTCAATTAGATATTTTAAATAATAAGTTACATAATGTGAATATGGCTAAAATGTCAGAAATAAATTATTTAATCATTAATACCAATTCAATAATTGCTAAAATTAATTCTGATATTAAATCTAAAATAAACTCTGATAATTCTACAGATAATGATGCAACTAATTCTGAATCTAAATCTGAAATCAATCCCGAACTCGAAATTGAAAATCCTAAGGATAAATCCGAATTCAAATTCGAATATCCTAAGGATAAATCCGAAATTAATTCTGAAAATCTCAAGATTAATTCAGAAATTAATTCTAAAATTCTTAAAGATAATCTAGAGTTAAATATTAAAAATATTGAAAATATATTTGAGGATAATTCTAAGAATAATTTTGAATATAAAATTCTCCTAGATAATAACTTAATCATAGATAATATTGAATATTATTATAAAACTTTAACTAGTGGTCCAATTTACTCCACCTACTGTGAGGATATTGAAAAACTTAATCTTGAGGAGGAAATAGAATTTTCTAAGATAAAGGCCATAATCAATAAAAATTACAAAAATTCAAATAAATCAAAATTATTAGAGAAACTTGAAAAGAAAGACAAAAAAGAAGAAGAAATTTTTGAAATAATGAAAATGATGAACTTAAACCCACAATTATTAATTAATCATTATAATTCAAATTAAATCCAAATTAATTCAAATTAAATCTAAATCCAAATTAATTCAAATTAAATCTAAATTCAAATTAAATCCAAATTAATTCAAATTAAATCTTAATTCAAATTAAATCCTAATTAAATTCAAATTAAATTCGAATTAATTAAATCTTAATTATTTAAATTCAAATTAAATTCGAATTAATTAAATCTTAATTATTTAAATTTAAATTAATTAAATCTTAATTAAATATTAATTAAATTCAAATCAAATCTTAATAATTCTAATTCGAATTAATTAATTCTTATTCAAATTAATTAATTCTTAATAATTCGAATTCAAATTAATTAATTCTTAATAATTCGAATTCAAATTAATTAATTCTTAATAATTCAAATTCAAATTAATTAATTCCTAAAAAATTCAAATTAATTAATTAAATCTTAAATAATTCAATTAAGCTCAATTAAATTCGAATTAATTCATATAATTCAATTAAATTCAAATTAATTCATATAATTCAATTAAATTCTATTAAATTCAAATTAATTCAAATTAATTCACCTTAATTCAAATTAATTCAATTAATTCACCTTAATTCAAATTAATTGAATTAATTCATCTTAATTCAAATTAATTCAATTAATTTGCCTTAATTCAAATTAATTCAATTCACTTTAAATCAGTTAATTCAAATCAACTCAATTTTAATTCAACTAAATCCAATCAAGATCTTAAATCACTTAAACCTGAACCAAACTAAAACCTTACCCAAACCACAACAATTAATTCAATAAAATCAAATATGTCAAAGTGGGTTGACATATTCGCAGGTTCACACGATATGTATCAAATCGAGAATTTGATACATTTTTAGAAACAAAAATAAAATGCCTTGACTTGTTTGACTCATGCATAATTGCCATGCCATGCATTTGCTATTTTCCTTAAAATATATGACATGTCATTCATATTTAAATTTTATGCATAATTTAGAAAGGTCATAAGAGAAAGATAATTGAAATTTGGCAACATAGTATTGGGAGGAGGTGAGATGATAGTACGTTGGGGAAACCAACTTTAATAAGATCAAGTCTACTTGGTCTCTTTAGACTGGTGAAACCAGCCGAAGCTACCGATCCAAGACCCAAGCTAGTTAGACCAGAAAATGACCTAATTCAATTTGAAAATGAAATTTCATTAAAAGGCTTTGTCAAGGAAAGGGTGGATGATCCCATAAGGCTACGGCCAAAGAAGGCCTAGTGCCTCGCCAAGATCCGGAAGCCAATTTCTGAAATTCAAATTCAAATTGTCTTTTGTCAAATTCGAATCTAACATAAATTTCAATTAAATCTTAGATTTAATAATTTATGGAAAATGATTCAAGCATCTCACAATACACCTATAAGGCAATCATGCTTGTTGTTTTGATATATCTAAAATGGGTGAGATGTTAAGGACTAATGAATTGAAAAATATTTTTCAAAATTGTTTTTCAAAATTGTTAGAATATTTTCCTAAAAATATATTTTTCAAAATAGAGCTTTAACATAATAATGTTTTTATGGAATTCATGCTTGTCTGATTGATTATATATATTACACATTTTTCAAAAAAGGTATATTGTTTTCAAAAATTGATTGACTCACGCAATTAGACACAAGCCTCTTAGGACAACACTAAAGTTCCTTAGGGCACTTAGATAGAGTCAAACGGCATTGATGCAGGGGGAGTGCTTTTCATATTTTTTAAATTGCACTTTAAAAACATTACTATTATTTGAAAATATCTTTTCGAAAATCATGCTTTAATCATTATCACTTGTGGCTTTTCGAAAAAGATTTTACCTATTGCAAAAATCAAATGTTTACCTGTTCTTTTGATTCTGATAAACCCTAAAGACACAGAGGAAGGTCCACTTCATAATCTAAAAAGGACTCCTAGGATGTGTCAGATTTAGGGGGAGTCTGAGTCAAATTTTTTTTCAATTTTTTTTCAAGTCTTAAACTATTTTTTTATTATTAGAAAATTCCTTTGATTTGAATCAAACCTTAAGACTCAAAGGAAGAGTACTTGTGGTCAACAAGCTTCCCAGGACTGACTCAAGTTTAGGGGGAGGTCAAATTAAAAGAATTATTCAATTACATGCTTTTAAAATACTAAAAATCTATGTTTTTCAAAATACCACTTGTTAAAATTTGTGTGACTTATGAAATGATTTTGAAATAATAGTTACTTAGGTTGGAAAATTCCCAGGACACTTAGGAAATGTCCTTGTGGTCAACAAGGTTTCCTAGGATAGTGTCAGACTGGAAAATAGACCAAGTTAAGTAAAATATTAGATCTTCAAAATTCACACAGTTTTTCAGCACATACTTTGTGAAATATTATCATAATATTTACTTGTTTGAAAACTTTCCAGGACACCTAGGAAATGCCCTTGTGGTCAACAAGGTTTCCTAGGATGGTGTCAGACTGGAAAAGAAACTCAATCAAGTAAAATATTTTCAAAAAAAAAAGGGTACTTATGTCTTTCAAAACCAATATTCTTAATTTTGAAAAAAAAATATTTTCAAATGTATTGTTAAGTACTTAATTTCTCAAAAAATATACTTATACTTTTTCAAAAAGAGATTTAAATAATCTTTTAAAAGTACTTGCACTCCTTACAAATCATCTTTTCAAAGTACTTATATTTTAAACCTAGAGCATTTTTCAAATTTATGCAATTTTTTAAAAACAAAATTGCACTAAGTATTTTCAAAACAAAAATTCAAAGTTTTTTATTGTTGATGCAAGTTTTTTTGATGCATGACAAAGGGGGAGAGAGTGCTTAAGTTAGAATTTTTTCAGTTAGAATATTTTTTACTCTCCCAAAACCTGTACCTTTTATTCTATCCCAAGGATAGCAATTTAGCCCTTAAACCAATCTAACTTAAGTTATTGTCAAACATCAAAAAGGGGGAGATTGTTGGTGCAAGTTGCATCAATGATGTTCTCCTTTATGTGTTTTAATGTTTGACAATGTACTTAAGTCAGTAATATGTTGAACAGACAAAGGGGAGCGAAGGAGAAGTAACTAAGCCTGAGAAAAGTCCTAGTTAAGCTAGGCATGGAAACCCTAAGACCTAGCGAAGGGCTGCTAGGCTCTGGCGAAGGGCTGCCAGAACGAAAAAGACCTAGCGAAGGGCTGCTAGGCTCTGGCGAAGGGTTGCCAGAAAGAAAAGACCTAGCGAAGGGCTGCTAGGCACCTGACGAAGGGCTGTCAGGAAAATAAGTCCTAGCGAAGGGCTGCTAGGCACCTGACGAAGGGTTGTCAGGGGAACAAGTCCTAGCGAAGGGCTGCTGGGCACCTGACGAAGGGCTGTCAGGGAAACAAGACCTAGCGAAGGGCTGCTAGGCACCAAGCGAAGGGATGCTTGGTATCCAAGACCTAGCGAAGGGCGGCTAGGCAAAAGTCCACCCGAAGGACTGGGCGGCAACCATCTCCTGAAAGGAGTAGGTGAAAGGCGCTTTCTCGGGGGTAAGAGTTTGCGTCGGTTCGACCTAGGATTGCGTGCCAATCCGAAGTCCGAACCAAGTTCGTAAGATTAATATTTCATGTATACTTGCTTTACATATATATATCTTGCAGGTACCAAGAGAAGAAGACAAAGCAAGCAAATGTAGAAGGCTGAAAACCAGCAGCCAGGGCGCCCCCAGCATGCGGGGCGCCCCCAGCCAGTGCAGAAGATGTGCACTTGTGTGTGTGTGCAGAACAGGTGTCCATGAGGGCGCCCGGAGCGTCCGGGGCGCCCCCAGGCAGTACTATACATGCAGCAAACGTGTGTTTGCAGAATAGGTGTCAACCGGGGCGCCCGGAGCGTCCGGGGCGCCCTAATTAGTAGTTGTTTTGCTGTTTCGAAGCCAGAACACAGGATAAGCCCTCAAGGGGGCGCCCGAGTCATCCGGGGCACCCTGGTCAAAGTTCTTATCACCTACGGTGAGGTAGGCGCAAGGATAAGAGTTGACCGAGTCTTCCGGGGCGCCCCCGTCGACCAGGGCGCCCCCGTCGACCAGGGCGCCCCTAGGAGGGCTATAAAAGGGGCTTCGACCCCTCTGCTTTCAACACACTTCCTAACTACGATTCTATTCATTCCGACCGACGACAACGCGCTAAAGACGAGGTTCTACGACCGGGAGGCTCCAGGAGGAAGTGCGCGGCACTTCGGAGGTCCAGATCGGCCGAGCTTCACTTTCTGTGTTCGGTTTGCTTTTAAAGTTACTGTACTTATTTTTCAATACTTGTCTTTGTAACTTCTACACTGTAAGACGGGTTTCTCCGCCTCTGGAAATTCCGGAAAGGAGACTATTAGTGGACTCAACGCCGAGTACATAGGCCTTGGACGTACTGACCCTGGGGGGTTGGGAACCAAGTAAATAAACCTGCCGTGTCCCCTGCTTTGCTTTCTTTTCTTTTATTTTTATGTTTCCGCTGCACTAACGCTCTGAGTCCAGAAGTCTTACGAAATATTTACGAAAGTTTTCACGGTCGATATTCACCCCCCCTCTATCGAAGGCACCGGTCCTACAGGACTGTTGTAGGTTTCAGAAATCCTTAGGTCGGTTTGAATCCGGCAGGACGGATTTGATTTTCTTTTAATTTTTATAGTTAATGTTTTTCTTTGTAAATTCAACACGATGAATTATTCTTAATGATCATAAGACTTAAAATATCTAAGTGAATGTCAATAGAGAAAGCTTCAAAATAATAAATAAAATTTAAACATAAATTTGAATCTTTTTAAATTCGACAGATTGAGAAATTTTGAAACTTTTTCGATACCGACCTTAGCTCAGTTGGTAGAGCGGAGGACTGTAGTAGTTTTCAGAAATCCTTACGTCAGTTCGAATCCGGCAGGTCGGAATTGATTTTCTTTTAATTTTTATAGTTAATGTTTTTCTTCATAAATTTAACACGATTAATTATTCTTAATGAATGACAGGAGTTGAAATATCTATGTCAATGTCAGTAGAGAATGCTTCAAAATAATAAAAAAATATAAACGTAAATTTTGAATATTTTTAAATTCGACAGATTGAGAAATTTTGAATCTTTTATTATACCGACCTTAGCTCAGTTGGTAGAACGGAAGACTGTTGTAGGTTTCAGAAATCCTTAGGTCGGTTAGAATCCGGCAGGTCGGATTTGATTTTCTTTTAATTTATATGGTTAAAGTATTTCTTCGTAAATTCAACACGATGAATTATTCTTAATGACCATAAGACTTAAAATATCTAAGTGAATGTCAATAGAGAAAGCTTCAAAATAATAAATAAAATTTAAACGAAAATTTTGAATCTTTTAAATTCGACAGATTGAGAAATTTTGAATCTTTTTCGATACTGACCTTAGCTCAGTTGGTAGAGCGGAGGACTGAAGTAGGTTTCAGAAATCCTTAGGTCAGTTCGAATCCGCCAAGTCGGATTTGATTTTCTTTTAATTTTTATAGTTAATGTTTTTTTCGTAAATTGAACACGATTAAATATTCTTAATGACCATAAGACTTGAAATATCAATGTAAATGTCAGTAGAGAAAGTTTCAAAATAATAAATAAAATTTAAACGTAAATTTTGAATCTTTTTAAATTCGACAGATTCAGAAATTTTGAATCTTTTTTGATACCGACCTTAACTCAGTTGGTAGAGCGGAGGACTGTAGTAGGTTTCATAAATCCTTAGGTCGCTGGTTCGAATCCGGCAGGTCGAATTTTATTTTCTTTTAATTTTTATTGATACAGTTTTTCTTCGTAAATTCAACACGATGAATTATTCGTAATGACCATCAGACTTGAAATATCTAAGTGAATGTCAGTAGAGAAAGCTTCAAAATAATAAATAAAATTTAAACATAAATTTTGAATCTTTTTGACTTCGACAGATTGAGAAATTTTGAATTTTTTCGATACCGACCGTAGCTCAGTTGGTTGAGCGGAAAACTGTAGTAGGTTTCAGAAATCTTTAGGTCAGTTCGAAACCGACAGGTCGGATTTGATTTTCTTTTAATTTTTATAGTTAAATTTTTTCTTCATAAATTGACCACGATTAATTATTAATATTAATCGTAGCACTTGAAATATCTAAGTCAATGTCACTAGAGAACGCTACAAAATAATAAATAAAATTTAAACATAAATTTTGAATCTTTGTAAATTCGACAGATTGAGAAATTTTGAATCTTTTTTGATACCGACCTTAGCTCAGTTGGTAGAGCGGAGGACAGTAGTAGGTTTCAGAAATCCTTAGGTTGGTTCGAATCCGACAGGTCGGATTTGATTTTCTTTTAATTTTTATAGTTAAAGTTTTTCTTCGTAAATTCAACACGATGAATTATTCTTAATGACCATAAGACTTAAAATATCTAAGTGAATGTCAGTAGAGAAAGCTTGAATATAATAAATAAAATTTAAACGTAAATTTTTAATCTTTGTAAATTCGACAGATTGAGAAATTTTGAATCTTTTTCAATACCGACCTTAGCTCAGTTGGTAGAGCGGAGGACTGAAGTTGGTTTTAGAAATCCTTAGGTCAGTTCGAATCCGGCAGGTCGGATTTGATTTTCTTTTAATCTATCTAGTTAAAATTTTTATTTATAAATTGAACACGATTAATTATTCTTAATGAATGACAGGACTTGAAAATCTAAGTCAATGTCAGTAGAGAAAGCTACAAAATAATAAATAAAATTTAAACATAAATTTAGAATGTTTTTAAATTCGACAAATTGAGAAATTTTGAAGCTTTTTTGATACCGACCTTAGCTCAGTTGGTAGAACGGAGGACTGTTGTAGGTTTCAGAAATCCTTAGGTCGGTTCGAATCCGGCAGGACGGATTTGATTTCCTTTTAATTTTTATAGTTAATGTTTTTCTTCGTAAATTCAACACGATAAATTATTCTTAATGATCATAAGACTTAAATTATCTAAGTGAATATCAATAGAGAAAACTTCAAAATAATAAATAAAATTTAAACATAAATTTTGAATCTTTTTAAATTCGACAGATTGAGAAATTTTGAAACTTTTTCGATACCGACCTTAGCTCAGTTGGTAGAGCGGAGGACTGTAGTAGGTTTCAGAAATCCTTAGGTCAGTTCGAATCCGGCAGGTCGGATTTGATTTTCTTTTATTTTTTATAGTTAATGTTTTTCTTCATAAATTGAACACGATTAATTATTCTTAATGAATGACAGGACTTGAAATATCTAAGTCAATGTCAGTAGAGAAAGCTTCAAAATAATAAATAAAATTTAATCATAAATTTTGAATCTTTTTAAATTCGACAGATTGAGAAATTTTTAATCTTTTTTGATACCGTCCTTAGCTCAGTTGGTAGAACGGAGGACTGTTGTAGGTTTCAGAAATCCTTAGGTCGGTTCGAATCCGGCAGGTCAGATTTGATTTTCTTTTAATTTTTATAGTTAATGTTTTCTTCGTAAATTCAACATGATGAATTATTCTTAATGGCCATAAGACTTAAAATATCTATGTGAATGTCAATAGAGAAATCTTCAAAATAATAAATAAAATTTAAACGAAAATTTTGAATCTTTTTAAATTCGACAGATTGAGAAATTTTGAATCTTTTTCGATACTGACCTTAGCTCAGTTGGTAGAGCGGAGGACTGAAGTAGGTTTCAGAAATCCTTAGGTCAGTTCGAATCCGGCAGGTCGGATTTGATTTTCTTTTAATTTTTATAGTTAAAGTTTTTCTTCGTAAATTGAACACGATTAATTAATCTTAATGACCATATGACTTGAAATATCAAAGTAAATGTCAGTAGAGAAAGCTTCAAAATAATAAATAAAATTTAAACGTAAATTTTGAATCTTTTTAAATTCTACAGATTCAGAAATTTTGAATCTTTTTTGATACCGACCTTAACTCAGTTGGTAGAGCGGAGGACTGTAGTAGATTTCAGAAATCCTTAGGTCGCTGGTTTGAATCCCGCAGGTCGGATTTGAATTTCTTTTAATTTTTATTGTTAAAGTTTTTCATCGTACATTCAACACGATGAATTATTCTTAATGACCATAAGACTTGAAATATCTAAGTGAATGTCAGTAGAGGAAGCTTAAAAATAATAAATAAAATTTAAACATAAATTTTGAATCTTTTTAAATTAGACAGATTATGAAATTTTGATTCTTTTTTATACCGACTATAGCTCAGTTGGTAGAGCGGAGGACTGTAGTAGCTTTCAGAAATGCTTAGGTCGTTGGTTCGAATCCGGCAGGTCGGATTTGATTTTATTTTAATTTTTATAGTTAAAGTTCTTCTTCGTAAATTCAACACGATGAATTATTCTTAATGACCATAAGACTTGAAATATCTAAGTGAATGTCAATACAGAAAGCTTCAAAATAATAAATAAAATTTAAACGTAAACTTTGAATCTTTTTATGTTCGACAGATTGAGAAATTTTGAATCTTTTTCGATACTGATCTAAGCTCAGTTGGTAGAGCGGAGGACTGTAATAGGTTTCAGAAATCCTTAGGTCGTTGGTTCGAATCCGTCAGGTCCGATTTGATTTTCTTTTAATTTTTATAGTTAAAGTTTTTCTTCGTAAATTCAACACGATGAATTATTCTTAATGACCATTAGACTTGAAATATCTAAGTGAATGTCAGTAGAGAAAGCTTCAAAATAATAAATAAAATTTAAACGTAAATTTTGAATCTTTTTAAATTCGACAGATTGAGAAATTTTGAATCTTTTTCTATACCGACCTTAGCTTAGTTGGTAGAGCGGAGGACTGTAGTAGGTTTCAGAAATCCTTAGGTCAGTTCGAATCCGGCAGGTCAGATTTGATTTTCTTTTAATTTTTATAGTTAAAGTTTTTCTTCATAAATTGTACACGATTAATTATTCTTAATTAATCGTAGGACTTGAAATATCTAAGTCAATGTCAGTAGAGAAAGCTGCAAAATAATAAATAAAATTTAAACATAAATTTTGAATCTTTTTAAATTCGACAGATTGAGAAATTTTGAATCTTTTTTGATACCGAGCTTAGCTCAGTTGGTAGAGCGGAGGACTGTAGTAGGTTTCAGAAATCCTTAGGTCGGTTCGAATCCGGCAGATCGGATTTGATTTTTTTTTTAATTTTTATAGTTAACTTTTTCTTCATAAATTCAACACGATGAATTATTCTTAATGACCATAAGACTTAAAATATCTAAGTGAATGTAGTAGAGAAAAAAAAATGTTAACCAGGTAGCAGACAAATTGAACCTGGGGTGACCGGCCCGGCCCCACGGAAGTTTCCCACCGGTCACCAGGGTAAATCGGGAAGCGCTCGCAGTGGACGGTCTAGAAGCCCAGCGTCCTAAGGTTCGCGCCCCATTTGGAGGAAAAATTCCTGCAAATGCGTCGTAGCTAGGGATCGAACCGAAGATGCCTGGGATAGCGACTAGTGGCCCTACCGCTGCACCATAGCCCCGGAGGCTGAATGTAGTAGAGAAAGCTTCAATATAATAAATAAAATTTAAACGTAAATTTTGAATCTTTTTAAATTCGACAGATTGAGAAATTTTGAATCTTTTTCGATACCGACCTTAGCTCAGCTGGTTGAGCGGAGGACTGAAGTAGGTTTCAGAAATCCTTAGGTCAGTTCGAATCCGACAGGTCAAAGTGATACCATATGGTCACCCTAAGCCTTATGGTCACCCTAAGCCTCCTCCAAACATAAAAATAGTAGAAAGAGTTTATCTTGATTAAAACTATATCTGATACCATATCAAAGATGACAATCATACGTACATTCCTATTTCTCTTAGTTACCAATCTGTTGTTTCCTTTTTCTCCTACGACAACCTATTTTCCTCAGGTGCTTTGGTGATGAATCGAGTTGTGCAAGGAAGCAATATATGCGTACCTTCGTGATCATTCGACTTGTGCAAAGTAGTAATATATATATTGGCTGAGAAAAATTCGACTGCTACCCATCCGAACCTCAAATTAATATTTTATTGATAAAGTGGTTCGGTTGTCTCGAAAATGTGTTTGATAAAGTCATTCTTTGGCGGGAGGGGTATACAAGTAACTTCACTATATGGGATGCGCCCTTTGGTATAATAGAAACCATGGTACTCTTTTCGGTAATTACGAATAGTTGGATACGCCCTTTGGTAAATTGCCGTTAGATAAAAGCTCATTTAACTTAGCAAACCATCCACTCAATGGGACTAAAGCAGGATAGCAAATTGCAAGTTGAACTTGAAGACTATAGCTAACAAAGGGAGCATATAAGGGAAAATGAATGAAGTATAAAAACGCTCAAGAAGAATTTTATACACATATTTCTTTCTTTATCGTATTGTTATTATTCTACTTATATGTTTTAGTTTTTTTGTTGATATTATAAGCAAAAAAAAGAGAGTAAGAGATGGAGAAATATGATGGGATTTGAGAAGTGACTCACTGGACAAGTCTTTGACCACGGAGGAGAAAACCCTTGAGTCTCTAACCATGTAAAATAGAAGTGTCAGCCGTGTCGCTTTAGTGTTGTTGCTTGTTTATATCAATCCTATAATTGGTATTAGAGCGTGGATGATTTTAAAGGACTTAACCACTAACCGAGCACAGAATTACAGAAGAAAGTGAAGGATCAATTGCAAACAGAGAACTTTCGCTCATTAAAGTAGTAATAGGATTTGAATTTGACACCTCACTCCACCCTTCTTTGACATAACAAACTTCTCATATTGAAATTTAAGGATGGAGTATTCAATGCAAATGGAAGAGTTTCAAACCACCAAGGGACAAGGAGAGAAGAATTTTCAAAAACAAGTGGACTAAAATCCAAAGATTCAAGGTAATCAATCTTTTAAACCAATCTTTTAGTTAATGTTTTTCTTAATCATATCTTTACAAAATTGGTGGATACAAAAATGCAAAAGAATTGCAAGACAGAGTAGTTAGCCTCCACATGAATCTCTCATCGACAGAAGAACTTAATGATTTTGATGATGAAAGTTCAGTTGCATCCAACCCTGCACAATATAAGGAAGAGAGATGCTCTACATTGGAAGCCAAATTGATTGATGCATCTACCTCATCTGAGTACATTGAGGATGAAAGACCATCGACACCGAAAAAAATAAGAGAGTTAAACTTCTACATATGGATTCTAGAGTAATGAGCCCTCAACCTCTTCCAACCCTCTTGAAGAACGAATGACAATTCCTTCAAGCATCATGGCATCTACATATCCAAATTTCAAATTAAAGATTGCATTATATTTGTCTAGGGTAGAAAAAAAAGAGAGTAAATGTCCTTACATGCATAAGTGATGCTGCCCAAACTCCTCAGCGGCCAACTCACTAGTGATCTATCCGCGGAGAAGAGGACGAGCTTCGTAAGGTGACTAACGTGATTCCTTTCTAGAGATCTGAAAAGAGAAAGCAGATTAGGAGACCGGTCGGAGGGGTTCCGGCGCAGTCACTCCGACGCTCAAGTCAGAGATGGATTCAAAGATGACTCGTATTAAGAATTAATTAGGGTTTTGGCACATACCTCTTTGTGGGGTCAAAAATACTTTTTTATAGAGATGTGTTAGAGGATATCATGTTCCCATGATTCTTTCGATTTCGCGGTCGTTACCTTGCCGGGTGTGGGTCTTTTATGGTGCGTTTAGATGAGTTTAAGGAAGGTGTTTCTTAGTGAGGACACGTTTTCCATGCGGTTTAGCGCATATTTTCAGAAGTCGTTGCTATTTTTCTGGGAGTGAGGTTTCGTGGGCGTTTTGCTAAATACAAGTTGTGACAGGGTTGCTTGCACAAGGAGTTCAAGCTCAGGGGTCGAGAACTCTACCCCTAAATTTAGGTTGAAAGCTTGGCTCGAGCTCTTGGCCAGAATTTCTTAGCCCTGGGGCTTATGTGAAGTGATCTGAGCTGGGGTTGTGACCTAGGCGAAGTAGTCGCTTCATCTAGGATGGCATGGCATCCTTAGTTGGCTCGGCAAACCTCACCCCGGCATGACTAGCCTCCCCGTTTAGTCTAATCGAAGGAGACTCGAAGAGTCCAACTGACTCGACTTTTTAAAAATGTTGCCAAGGCGGAGTGACCACGCGTCCGTTGTTTATTACAAGTTCAAGATTGTTACGATTCTTGCATTAATCGATCTGCCCACGCCTGCATTGATGACGTATGATCTACTGACTTTGTTTGCCACACTCGGGATACGCTTTATCCCTTCTGAGGTCACGCTTCCTTAATGGTGACAAGACCATGGGTTAGAGTACGAAGTGTCATTTCGAGGTGTAATGATTGTACAGAAGTTGGTAAGCCTTTTTATCTTAGATCGAGTGGCTGTGGTTTTCTGCCTCGAGGGGAGAACCTAGATCCAACGGTCCTTCTGTGTCCCGTTAGGATATATGAACCTGTGGATGCGGGGTTGTTTTGGCTACATCTATTTTTTGTCTAAGTCATTCCGAGCGTCGTCATCTTCATCTCCCCCTAGAGGATCTATTCTTGCCATCTCCCTATGTCAAGTTTGCGATTAAGTCGCAGGTCTTCTTCCTCCTTTGATTAAGCCCTTGCATCCGGGCTTCTATTGAGAGAATGGCCACAGAATCCTTATCTCTTCCCTAGTATTGTTCTATAAATTCAAGTTTTACCAGTGTCTTGCCAAAGAGGCTGCGCCTGGCCTACTAGGTGCCACATGATCATGTTTTGATTGTGGCCAATGGGAACGATCGCCCTGATCGGCCTCCACCGAGCTGCGTGACCTTATTCTGGAGCCACCTAATCAACGGCCTTCGTTTTCCTATACCTCCTTTCTTTGTCGATATCTTTGTGTATTTTTGCATTCCTCTCTCCTAGTTGGGTCCAAATTCCTTTTGCATTCTCTCCGCGGGGGGGGGGGGGGGGGGGGGGGGGGGGGGGGAGGGGGGTTACTTCTCGGCCAAGACCAGCCAAGGGCTCATCAAAGGTATGTTCTCGTCACATAAGGGGTGGAAGCCTCAATTTTTTTATGTCCGGCTTCCCCAAGGTATGTTGGCGCCTCTTTGATGGCAAAGGGAACTGTCGGCTTTGATATTCACTGGGAGAAGGGTTACTCAAGGGCTCAGGCACAACTCCTAGGAGGTCGCCTCTTCCATGAAGGATATTCACCGGGACAGCAATTCCCTACTAGAAGAGGGCATGTTGCGTTTCTTTGGCCTGAGTCCCATCCCGACCTTCCTGGAGCACTCTTTTGGTAAGACTTTTATGTTGGAGAAGACAGTAATAATTGACTGAGTATTTTTCCTTTTGTACAGTTGAGACCATGCTATAATCAGCTCTGAATCGGTTGACCCGACTATCCGTGGAGGAGCTGGAGGCTCGAGGTGCCAAAATCATCGTCCTTACTTGGGAGGTCAAGGCTCCAATTCCCCTGATGAGGAGTTCAGCTCCTATTGTTGCGATGTCGAGACCGGTCCCAGTCGAGACAGCGTCAGATGTAGAGGAGTCAAGTTCTCCTCTGCGGATATCGTTAAAGAGGAAGCGCCCCCCTCTGGAGGCCTCACACTCTGCTATGTCTTCAGCTACTCTTCGGACCGCCCCAGGATTAGTTGCATCTGAGGGTCCCCTACTACACCAATTCGTCTACCGTCACCACCTAGTGAGATGGAGGACATGCTAGGCGAGTTATCTCCTCTGGTGGGCACATCTTCCAGGAAATTGCCTCAACTTCAGCAGGATCTACCGCAACCAGACATACCTTAGTCCGGCCTACCTCGACCGAATCTGCCTCAATCAGACCTGCCTCAACCAAATCTGCTTCAACCGGACCTGCCTCTGTCCGGCCTGCCTCAACCAGACCAGTCGGCGTTAGTAGAAGTTGCAGAAGGTCTGGAAGCTTTACTCCCCCCACCCTCTCCCCTTGGTTGCTAGAGGAGAGGCTGTGGTCGGTCCCTCGCATCTTCCAGAAGAGGAATCTTTCTCTCTTCTCGGTACTTCGGACTTCCTCCTAGACCTTACCCTGCTGGGTCCCGTGGCCACACGGTGGTAGGATGGGGAGGCGAAAGCCGGGGTATGCCTATGCGGGCCTTGCTCGAGGAGCTGATGGTGACCGATGAGGACCATATGTCCAAGTTGATGGTCTTTAGTCGTCGCTACCCGGAGCTCTTCCATGGCCGCAATGAACTGCAAGAGCAGGTGGCTGGCTTGTCCCCGCAGTTTTCTTCCTGCCAGGTCACCATCACTAGTTTGAAGATGGAGGTGACCCATTTGAAGTCATTGTCTGGAGACCCTTCCTTGAGTCTGGTTGAGATCAAACGTCTTCAAAGAATAATAAGTGACAACAAGGTCTCGATCTTAAACACCAAATATGCCCTGAGCAAATGCCAGAATGAGATCGATTTTTTGGAGGCTCGGGTCAAGTTTTTGGAGGCAGAGGGGAAGAAGAAAAATAAGAAGGTCAAGCGTCTGAAGGCCAAAATAAAGCAAGGAACCCAAAAATGGGCTTCCTCGGAGGCGGCCAGGAAGGCAGCTTGTGCCAAGCTAAAGACCTGCCAGTAGCAGTTTCACCTCTTGGAGGTGGAGCTAAAGGCGACTCAGGAGGAGGCTGAGTCCTACCGGTGTATGGCGGAAGACCAGTTCCAAGAACTAGAATCGGTGTGGGAGGGATTTGAAGTAGCACTGGCAGCACTGGAGGGTGAGCTACGATCGTCTCGAGCATCCGCTTGCGAGGCAGAGGATGTAGGTTGGGCTCAATATGCCGAGCTGGAATCCCTTCAGGGGCTAGCGTAGGCAGTCCAAGCCAAGGTGGCGATCCTCCACTCTTCTATCCCAGAGCTTCAAATGGCTCTAGGGGTGCAGCGCGAACTTTTGGAATGCAAGGAGGCCGAGATACTAGAGTACCAGGCGGGGGAGTCAGCTCGCTAGATGGCGCAAAAAAAGGTCTTCCTCTCTTCATAGGAATTTTATGACTTAGTAGGGGCTCACCTTCTCCGGATGGTAGAGCATGGCGTGGTGCGGGCTCTACAGCAATTAACCGAGGTCGGCATCCTCCTTCAAATCAACCCCCGCCCTAGATCTTCCTGGCACAGATCACCAACAACCTCCCAAACGAGGATGTGGCAGACTTCTAAAAATGTTCTTTTTTTGTTGACCCCTATAACCCTTGTGAGATCGTGTACGTGTGCTAGAGGGGGGGGTGAATAGCAATTTCTTCGCTTCTTTCACCTACAATGGTTAGTAGCACAGCGGAAATACAATAATAAAGTAATATAAAAGTACTAACCAATGCTAACAAGATGATTTAGTTGGTATCCACCCCGGTCGGGTGACTAATCCAACAATCCTTCGGCGGATCAAGCCCCGGACAACTTTCGGCTAGAAATCGAAGCTCCTTATGGGTGGAGAAACCTCTCCACAACTCAAGCCAAGCTCTGAGAACAGTAGACTACTAACTTGCCCTTAGCCAAGACAAGTTTCGTCGCCTTAATGGTAAGAAACGAGTTCCTTTAAATAGAACTCGAAACTGAAACAGCCGCTACCAGTCGACTGCCCCCAGGGGCAGTCGACTGGTCCCACTCAGAATCGACCGTTACCTCTCAACGTTCGAAACTTACAGCTGTTCCAGCCGACTAGCAGTCGACTGCCCAAACCTGGCAGTCGACTGCTCCCAGTCGACTGCCCCAGTGGGCAGTCGACTGCCAGTCTCCTAAGCCTAGGGCGTTTCTCCCCGAGTACATTTCACTCCGTACTCGAACCCTCCCAGCTTAGACCCTGAGTACAACGACTCACTCCTGGACCCTCACAACTCAGTTGACTCTTCTCCAGCAGCCTTGACTGTTGCCTTCACGCCCTCTTCATCTTTGGCCCTCGTCCCTCGGATGCGCACGCAAGCCTCCAGCTTGCCTCCATGCCACCCTTCACGTACGCCTCGAAGTCCGCGTCCCTCGGCTCATCATCCCTGCTATCCAATGGTCCCTCAGATGCACACACCAGCCTCTAGCTGGCCTCCATGCCATCCTTCACCTGAAGACATCAACCGAGTCCCTGTGTACCTGTACACCTGCACACTCATGTACACATGTGAGAACAACACAAATCCTAACTTAACCATATTAGCCAACACGCATCAAAACTCATGATCCTCCAGATCATATCAGGCCGATTGCCCCAACAATCTCCCCCTTTTTGATGTGTGGCAATATGTTAAGTTAGGTAAACACAACAACAATAACAACATTTATAGCAATAGCAACTGAAAAATAAAGCATAATCAAACAAGAGGCAACCTCCCCCTTAACCTATGCTTTCTCCCATTTTTCAATTCTCATTGCTACCACCAAGTCAAGTCCTACCCAACTTGACTCTCACATAATCACCATTCCTTTGAGTTATTCCCAACTCAACATCCAACATTACAACTCATAGTTAAGTTCCAAACCTAACTTAACCCTCAAGTTCTCCCCCTTTGACACCATCAAAAAAATCGCCCCAAGCAACCTTAACC
The DNA here is from genome assembly GCA_024364735.1 of Boesenbergia rotunda. Classification (NCBI taxonomy): domain Eukaryota; kingdom Viridiplantae; phylum Streptophyta; class Magnoliopsida; order Zingiberales; family Zingiberaceae; genus Boesenbergia; species Boesenbergia rotunda. Next base: position 11,323 of record JAGFNQ010002940.1, on the reverse strand, counting down.
GTTGGTGCCAAATAGAACTTACCAGATTTCTGAAAAACCCCTCAGAAATCACTAACACCAATCTGTTCCACTTAGCAGTCGACTGCCCCCACAGGGCAGTCGACTGCCACCTTCGTGACACACTCACTGGAACTCTTAGCAGTCGACTGCCCTCCCTGGCAGTCGACTGGCACACCCCATTCTGAATTTCCAGCCGAAATTCAGAACCCTCTAGAAAATTCTAGAAAATTACTAAAAAGGTAAAATTTTGCAAGCACGTTTGCTAAGGTATACCCTACCCTAGAAAAATATGTTTCATGAAAAACAACAAACGTGCTTGACTTTTTGGTACAAACCCAAGTTTTGGCCAAACTTGGCTCTTTTGTGCCAACTTAGAGTTCTAATCAAAGGACTCTATATTTACCACTCCAAACAAGCCCCATTTGCCATTCAAAATCACTTCCCAACTCTAGTTTTCCATATAAATTGATGACATGATAGAATCTCCCCAATTCATCCTTGACTTCATGAATACATGATCTTTAACCAATTTCCGTAAATGTTCAATGATATCTACCAACATAAACACATGTACTAAGTTTCAACATTTTCCCTCATCCATCTATTCTTGTTATTAAAGCATAAGGCAACCCATGTCCTAGGTTCCCATATAATAGCATACAAGAATAGCATAACTTAGTACAATTTGCAAATGGCAACATAAACAATACATACAAATATAACATATCAAAACAAACTCATATCATAAGCATAAAAGGAAGTTTTATACAATGTATTTGCTCAGAAAAAAAAATAAACTAAGTACTTAAGACTCCCAACATGATAAATCATAACAAGTCAAATCTAGTGTTTGAGAGATACAAGATACATCAATAAAATAAATCCTCTCAACACTCAAAAGCTCCACCATCTGTGCTATCCCATCACCAGAACATGCTGCTGCCATCGCCTGAGGGAGGAGGAGGAGGACCCTGAGAGCCTAGATGCCACTGCTGCATCATGGTGTACATCTCCTCCTGACGCTGCTGAAAACCCTGAAAGAACTGCGTCAGGCCGTCCACCTTGGCCTCAATCCTCTGCTCCGTCTGCTGGGATGTGTGAATATCCTCTCTGATCAGATGAACATCCTCCTGGAGCCCATGAACGTCGGTCTGGAGCTGAACAAACTCCTCTCGCGTGTAAGGTGCAGCCGGCTCCTCCGCAGGGGCAGCAGGCTCCGCCGCAGGGGCAGCAGGCTGAGGAGCCTCCTTTCGCACGAACTCCCCCCGACGACTCTCTATGCCTGCCAAGGACAAATGGCGTGCGCCAAAACTGATCATAGTCCTTGGACAGGTGCCGGATCTCCCCCTCAGGCATCCTAATGCCCCGATACCTCAGGAACTCTGACAGGACATTGCAGAATGGCATATAAATCTTCCCACTGGCAGCGTGGGAGAAATGCACGATGGAGGTGAACACATGCAGGGAGACATCAATATCTAACCTATGCTCCAGGGCATACATCATCACTAAATGAATAAGACGGATTTTATACCGTCCCTTGGTGACCATGGGTAATATGCATTCCACAACAATTTTGTATATGACATGACTGAACGGACTCAGGTCCTTTGCAGCAAACATGCGCTCAGTCTCGTCCCAATGTGTCCCAAAATAATGCATGTGAATCTGATCAATGGACACATCTGGAAAATCAAAAGGCTCGACCACAGTAGGATAATAAACTCTAGGGTTGTTAGATTCCCTACACTCTAAAAATGCAGCTAATATCATGGGTGAGAAAGTGATGGGGATCCCGATGACCCTAGACTCATATAAACTATTATTGGGATTGACACAGGCAAGGTTCGCGTAGAACTCCTTGCACATGTCAACATGAATATCATGTTGGCAATACACAAGTTGTTCTATCTTGAAGTGGTCGATTATCCCAACAATGTCAGGGGACTTCTGCTCAAAATAACTGTTATTCAGGTACCAGCATGTCATGACAATGAACTCATTGTCCTTAAACCGTTGCTCACACTCCGATGACCTAAATCTAGCGTCTTTGTGTTTGGACCTAATCTCCCTTTGAGCTTGTTGACTCGGTTGGGATGATCCTTCACCCCTTGGTCTCTTGGAAGCCATCCTAAAGTCCAAAAACATCAAGGAACGCAAGAACCACGAATAGATTAGTCCCAAGTGACAATTTCAACCTAAACAATAACAATGACGATGATTTACCTCTTAAGACGCTTCATGTTGATGGTGAGGAGAGATCAACAAACCCTAAGCGTAGATTGGAGTTGGAGGAGGACTTAGACAACGATTTTGAGGCTTGGGGAGGCTTAAGGATGGGAAAGGAGGCTCAAGGAAGAGGAGACACACGGGGATAGCACGCCAAAACCCTAGGGTTTGGCGGCCTCCCCGCGGCGGCCCTTTTATAAAACGCGCCTAGCAGTCGACTGCCCCCTGGGGCAGTCGACTGCGGTACCTTACAGTAGGTATTCGCAGTTGACAGCAGTCGACTGCCCCCAGGGGCAGTCGACTGCTGCGACTCACAGAATGTTTTCTCCCTTGATAGCAGTCGACTGCCCTCTGGGGCAGTCGACTGCGGTCATTCACAGAAGGTTTTTGAGTCGACACCAGTCGACTGCCCTTCCTTGGCAGTCGACTGCTACCCAATTTCCAGGTTTTCTAGTCCAAATTCAGTAATCCATATCTAATTCCACAAATCTCCAAAAATTCTGAAATTTCGTGGGGAGATTTGTGGATCCTAATTCTTCTTGGGAAAAATATAAATTTAATTAAAATTATTCTGAATCCCAAGATTGACACAAACTTCAAAGTTCTTCAAAGTTAACCAATTATCCTTAACTCTAAAGTTCTAATTTGAGCCTCTCCTTGATGCTTAATCCCATACTTCTTCATAATCCATTTCTAGCACCAAATTATACAACATTCAATCCTAAGAGTGAATTTTTCTCAATTATACTTCATTTTCCAACTTTCTCCCCTTTTTGGTGTGCCAATATCCTAGAGTAAGGCTAACCTTAGCCTTTTAAGCCTTTTGGCACACTCCATAGCTTTTCTAATCTCCTTGAAGAAACCCACCTGAAATCCATTGACCATGGATTCCAACTTGGCTTCTAGCGCTCTCCTCTCTAGTTACCTCCCTAGGTAACTCATCTACTATTGCAATACCACACCGGTACTCCTCCGGTGCTTCTTGCCTTTCTACTACTATTTTCTTAGCTTTCCACACCTTGCCCTTGATTACTTCCTTCTTTCTCTCTTTAAATGACTTTTCTTTGCCATTTTTGACTTTCTCTTTATTATAATCAAAAGGCATCCTTAAGTATGATACCTTATCATTATTAGTCCTCCTAGAATGGTATCCTAAGCCCGGTCTACCATTCCTAAGTTGTTGATCCTTTGGTATCACATTTACTCTCTTGGCCCCTTGACTAATTCTTCCTAAGTTTCTTTCCAATTGATCAAGTTTTGCCCTTAACACTTGATTTTCTATTTCTAGCTCCCTAATCTTAGTCTCATAACTCCTAGGTTGATCATTCCTAGGTCTACCTATTTTCTTAGGCATATCTCTCCCTTTCTTGGAGTTTTTACCTTGGTCCTTAGGTCGAAAATTCCTAGGTGTATCATGAAACGTGGAAGTCTTGACATTTTGGCATGCAAAAGTATTCCTATTCTTATCATGGTATCTAAAACCAAAATTGCGCATGGGCAAACAATCATTATTAATTCTAACATTTAAACATGCATTTTGATTATTCATGAAAGCTCTTGAAACATGAGTAGAGTTAGAAGGTACCTTCCTTACCCATGTAGCTCCCCCTTGATACATGCTCTTTTTCCTTTCTTCCTTTTCCCATTTTCTTAAATGCTCCATCTTCTTAATTTCATTTTTCTTTGGGCACTTGGTGTGGTAGTGTCCCACTTCGCCACAAGTGAAGCATCTTATCTTTCTTTGCTTTTCTTTGGCTCCTCGATTCCTACAACCCATATTAGATTTAATTTGAATTGACTTGGGTTTAGGGTGTACCTCCTTTTTACCTTTTGGACACTTATTCTTGTAATGCCCCTTCTCATTACATCCAAAGCACACAATGTGATCTTTGTTGCTTGCTTTGGTGGAGGTGGAGGCTAGGTTGACTACTTCTTCAACCTCGGAAGATGTGGAAGCTTCCTCTTGATCCGGAATTGATAAGGGTCTCTCCTCCCCTCAATTCTTGAGCTTGATACTTCCTCTTCCTCTTCTCTAGATGAGGTAGATGGCCTTTCACTCAATTCTTTCTCCTCACTTGAGGCTATAGATGCCTCTTTTTCTTGTTCTTGTTATTTCTCGGCCTCATCTACTCCTTGAGCTTGTGTAGGGTTCTTGTGATACTCTACTAGCTTTTTCCACAACTCATAGGCATTTTGATATTCACCTACACAACTCAACACATTATTAGGCAAAATATTCACTAAAGTTGTCATTACCTTTTCATTTGCTTTTGCTAGGTCTTGTTGCTCATTTGTCCAATATCGTGGCCTATGCTTCTTGCCATGCTTATCTTTAGGAACTTCAAAGGATTCTTCAATAGACATTCGACACTCCCATTCCATTAGTAGCCACATCTCCATTCTTGACTTCCAACGCTCGATGTCTTCATGGTCGTAGGCCGGTGGTGTGTTAATATCATCCCCTAGCTTGTCTTCCATGATTTCTAGTCCTCTAGCGATTGCTCCTTTGGCGGTTAGTCCAAAAAGAGCGGTCCTCGCTCTGATACCACTTGTGAGATCGTGTACGTGTGCTAGAGGGGGGTGAATAGCAATTTCTTCGCTTCTTTCACCTACAATGGTTAGTAGCACAGCGGAAATACAATAATAAAGTAATATAAAAGTACTAACCAATGCTAACAAGATGATTTAGTTGGTATCCACCCCGGTCGGGTGACTAATCCAACAATCCTTCGGCGGATCAAGCCCCGGACAACTTTCGGCTAGAAATCGAAGCTCCTTATGGGTGGAGAAACCTCTCCACAACTCAAGCCAAGCTCTGAGAACAGTAGACTACTAACTTGCCCTTAGCCAAGACAAGTTTCGTCGCCTTAATGGTAAGAAACGAGTTCCTTTAAATAGAACTCGAAACTGAAACAGCCGCTACCAGTCGACTGCCCCCAGGGGCAGTTGACTGGTCCCACTCAGAATCGACCGTTACCTCTCAACGTTCGAAACTTACAGCTGTTCCAGCCGACTAGCAGTCGACTGCCCAAACCTGGCAGTCGACTGCTCCCAGTCGACTGCCCCAGTGGGCAGTCGACTGCCAGTCTCCTAAGCCTAGGGCTTTTCTCCCCGAGTACATTTCACTCCGCACTCGAACCCTCCCAGCTTAGACCCTGAGTACAACGACTCACTCCTGGACCCTCACAACTCAGTTGACTCTTCTCCAGCAGCCTTGACTGTTTCCTTCACGCCCTCTTCATCTTTGGCCCTCGTCCCTCGGATGCGCACGCAAGCCTCCAGCTTGCCTCCATGCCACCCTTCACGTACGCCTCGAAGTCCGCGTCCCTCGGCTCATCATCCCTGCTATCCAATGGTCCCTCAGATGCGCACACCAGCCTCCAGCTGGCCTCCATGCCATCCTTCACCTGAAGACATCAACCGAGTCCCTGTGTACCTGTACACCTGCACACTCATGTACACATGTGAGAACAACACAAATCCTAACTTAACCATATTAGCCAACACGCATCAAAACCCATGATCCTCCAGATCATATCAGGCCGATTGCCCCAACAATAACCTCTTGAAATGTTAACGAAAAAGAAATCTGTTTGGGGGTGTCTCCTGTCGAGATTCATGGGTTCCAATACTCGGTGTGCCGTATTCGCAAAGGCAAACAGCACTGACCTGGACTCCATCTCGACTTGGGCCTAGTGTGGTATGCCTAAGGGATAGTGACGACAATACGAGGATCTTGAGCCCAACTATATCCGAGTCGGAGAAGTCTGGACGCTGAAGAAGATGCAGATGATACGGTATGAGATCGACCCATGGTGGGTGAGGTTGTTATCATAGTCCGAGGATCTTGACCTCAACTATGTCCCAGTCGGGGGAGTTTAGGCCCTAAAGAGAATGCAGGCGATACAGCATGAGCTCGACCCTTAGTAGGTGAGGTTGTTGCCGCAACCTGAGGATTTCAATCCCAACTATGTCCGAGTTGGGAGAGTTTGGGCCCTGAAGAGGACGCAGGCAATACCGCATGAGCTCGACCCTTAGATGGTGAGGTAATTACCACAACCCGAGGATCTCAACCCCAACTATATCCTAGTTGGGGGAGTTTGGGCCCAGAAGAGGGCGCAGACAATATGACCTGAGCTTGACCCTTGGAGGGTGAGGTTGTTACCGCAGCCCGAAGATCTCAACCCCGACTATGTCCTAGTCGGGGGAGTTTCTGTTGGAGATCTTGGCGCCTAACTAGAGGGGGTGAATAGCTTTTCTTGATTTCTGGTCTACAAAGGGTTAGCTCAAGCACAAAAAAAATATATACAAATATAAAAATAAATAAGGCAATGCTAACTCCCTTGATTTACATGGTCTCCACCTCCTTGAGGTAACTAATCCAAGGATCCACACACACAATCAAGCTCCACTATGCACTTCTCCTTTTCAATCAAACTTGAAGGTGGAGAAACCCTAACACAATGATCTCTTTCTCTTTTACAAGATGTGATTTAGAGTATAAGGAAGAGTATTGGCTTTGGGCACTTAGAAGAGAGTTTTTCAATCAAGAACCGTAACCTCTTTATGTCCCAAAGCCTCCTCTTAAATAGAGGAGAGGGTTGTTAACACAACAGCTCAACCTCGACACCAGTCGACTGCCCCCAGGGCCAGTCAACTGGTGCCTAGCCAACGGCTAGTTTTTCGAGTGGATCAGTTGACTGGTGCCCAGACCAGTCAACTGATCTTTCTATGAGTTTCTTCTCAGTGCTGCCAGTCGACTGCTTCCTGTGTCAGTCGACTGCCCAGCTTACAAACTCACTCTCAACCTCTCCAAAGTCCATCCTTCGTGTATGCCTTGAAGTCCACTTCCTTGGCTCGCCTCTTGAAGTTCTCTTCCTTCGGCTCTCATCCCTCGGATGCGCACACAAGCCCGCGTCTTGTCTCCATGCCATCCTTCGTGTATGCCCTTGAAGTCTACTTCCTCGGTTCGTGGCTCTCGTCCCTCGGATGTTTCACTCCGTTGTTCCTTATGTGGTTCACCAAGTCCTGCAAGACTCAAACACACACATCAAACCAATAAGAAAACATAACTTAATCATATTGACACACACATCAAAACCCTTGATCTATCCGATAAAATTCGGGTCGATTGCACCAACAGTTTCGGCCTTGAAGAGGACACAAGCGATACAACATGAGCTCGACCCTTAAAGGGTGAGGTTGTTATCACAGCTTGAGGATCTCGATCTTAACATGTCAGAGTCAGGGGAGTTTGGGCCTTGAAGAGGACGTAGGTGATATAGCATGAGCTCGAACCTTGGAGGGTGTGATTGTTATCGCAGCCTAAGGATCTTAACCCTGACCATGTCCGAGTCGAAGGAGTTTGAGCCCTGAAGAGGACGCAAGCATGAAGAAGAAAAAAGTCTTTCTTTGATTCATTTGCAAGAAAAAATAGTAGTACAAGAGTTTTTCAGGAGCAAACAAGTAAAAAAAAAGAAGTAAAGGCAGAAAAAAGTGAGGTGACCAGAGTTAGTCGAAGTCTTCTACAAGCGCTAACGTTTCAGATGATGAGCATTCCACGATCTCTCTATGTGACGACCCACCTTTTCATACTAATAACTTACTTATGCTTTAAGTTACTACTACTTGACTTCCCTTAACTTGCTCTAAAAAAAATTTTTTTTTTCTCTTCCTTCTCTTTTTTTTTCAAAAAAAACAAACAACTTTCATTTATTTGCTTTGCCAGGATTGACCCCTAGACCTCTTAGTTGTAACCTAAAGCACTGACCAGCTACTCTACACACTTCTCTGCAATGGTACCAGTCGACTGCTATATAGCCAGTCGACTGTATCGGCCACAGCAAATTTCTGGGCGCGCACCAGTCGACTGGCCTCTTGGCAGTCACTGGTGCATCGAACAGAACTTTCTGTCGATAGGCAGTCGACTGGTTCTGACCAGTCGACTGGCACGCCTGAAACCTGCATTTCAGACCTGATAACCACTTTCAAACATCCACCAATCACATACTATCACTTTCACATTAGCATATAACTTCAAATCTATATTCTACCCTAGTTTATTAAGCATATTAGCAACTCAAAACCAATCCCACAACTTGAAATTGAAACTTTGCGGAGTTTAACAAAACTAACAAAACACTTGCATAAATATACTAAAGTTTGTACCAACTCTTGACTTCATGCGGAAATAAAATAGATTACTCATACTCAACACGACTAAGACATGAAACTATATGTTTCTAAACATTTAACTTTACTAATAGGAAATAAAATGGTTTATTCATACTCAACACGACTAAGACATGAAACTGTTATGTTTCTAAATGTTTAACTTTACTAATACTCAACCCAAACACCCTTCCACGGTTCCACCGCCACTGAGCACCAATGCAAGTCCTGTCGCCTCCCAACTTACGCTTTCTCTTTTCCTTATCTGCAATAGAAGGAAAATGCAACTAATAAGCACAATGCTTAGTAAGTAAATCCCTACTCACAAAATCATGATGTCAATACTAAACATGCTCATTTCAAAGAATGGTTTAAAACTTTACTTACTTCAAAACTTACAACTAAACATGCTTACAACTTGAAACACTTTATCATGCTTGTTAATGTATCAATGTACACAACTAACCATGCTTACTACTTGAACTACTTTATCATGCTTGCATTGTATCAAGGTACACATCTAATAATTAAACACTTTCTCAAAAAAAACTACTTGATCATACTTATATACTTGAAAATAGTAATCAACTTCTCTTTAGGCCTTGACATTGTACCATGGTATCGGTGTACCAATTGCGCGCTTTTCTAATAGGTTGCGAGGTAACTAGCCACCGCACCCTATTAGAACTTTACTTTCTAACTTTCGATGGGCCTTACATTTGCCCGGTACATGTCTCTTTCTCAAAGTAAAATACTTTTCTTACTTACCATACTTAAACTTATCACTTTACTTATTTTTGCATATATTTTCATGCTAAAAACCTTTCCTTTTCTCACTTTAACTTCCATGGAGCATCTTGTGTGCTCCTTAACCCAAATTCACTTTTTGGTCTTTTCAAAAGTATAAAAACTCATCATGCTTGGCCTACTTACATTCAATACAACAAATTGAATTTCTGACATGCTAAAACATGCAACTTTAATAGCTAAAACATAGAATAGCAAAACTCTCTTAACCATGCTTCTACTTTTCGAAAACTAGGGTTCTACAATGAGGATTTCGAAGCGAAACTACTCCTATTGCAGGTGAGCGATTTACTTACATCGTTCTTGAAGAAAACTCACAAAAACAGGGAGAAAACCCCCTAACAAAATCTTTTTCTTCCTCCTTGTAAAAAAGCTTCCACCTTTAGCCCTAGGAAGGAACCCTAGATGCTTCTACTCAAGGGGAAAGAAGAAGAGAAGAAGAGCTCCCTTGAAAATCCCTTGTTTCGCAGCCCTCCCTTCTCCTCTCTCTCACGCGCGGCTACGGCTCCAACTTGGGGTTTCACGCAACCTAAGTGAGGTTTATATACCTCTTAATGAAAGGCTTAACTACGTTACAATTATTCTTCCTCCCTTTTTTGTGCTTGATACCCTAGCCCAGCTGGTTCTGCTTTAGCCGTGGACTCAAGAGGTCGCGGGATCAAATCTCTCCACGCCACTTAATCTTTATTTTTCTTTCTCTCCCGCGGCACAGTCGACTGCCACGATAGCAGTCACTGATACCCTGAACAGCCAACTTCCCAGCTAAATTTTCTTTTCTTCCTATTTAATTTCTAAAAATACTAGAAAAACAGTAAAATCCTATAAATCCTAAAACAGAATTATGGGTGTTACCTCTACCTTCTTCCCTCGCTCTCTAGGTGAAGCCGGATCTAATTTCTCTATCACCGAGGGTCCTGCCATGGGTTCAGTTTGCCTACTTCCTCAGCTGGTTTTATCTTTTTCCAGACCAGATCCCCTTACTAGAAGGACTGAGGGATGACCCTCTTTTTGTAGTTGATGCGCATTCATTGTTGGTAGGCAATGAGTCGAGTCACTTCTTTTTCTCGGGCTTCTAATAGGAGATCTAGGTCCAGTAGACATAACTGATCGGTTTAGTCTCTGTAGGAGCTTCTTCTGGGTGATTCGTTGCCAACCTTGATGGGGACTAGTACCTCTCCTCCGTAAACCAAGTGGAATGGCATCATCTGTGTACTTTCCTGAGGAGTTATCCGATGGGCCCAAAGGATACTCGGGAGTTTGACATGATCTAGCTTGATTTCTGCCCCTTGACTATTTCCCTGTTTACCACTCAACCTATCCATTGCTTTGACTGTAGGCAACGGAGGTTAATGTCTGTTGGATACTGACAAACTATCATTTGGCATAATCTTTTGGAGTGATAATTGGTATTTGGTTAACTCTATATTCTATATTATATTTTTTTTGGTCTTGCTTTATGAGTGGAGACTATTTTTAGCTTAAGTGCAAATTTTTCTCATTTATCACATTATTTCTCACAAATTTGAGGTGGTCTTTGTAGGAACATTTAAATTTACTCAAGTGGGCACAAGGTCAAGGCAAAGCATATGGAGTCATCTAACAAGGAAACCAAATTGCTCTAACCCTCATCAACCCAAGTCAAACCACCCCACACAATCCCTAATTTCCCTTAAACCCGAACCAAACCCACGAAATAAACCTGGTTCAAGCAGCCACATAAAAACCAGAATTCACGCAGATGAACAGTGGCTTGCGCCACTGTTCATCGCATTCTTCCTCATTGCAAGCTCCAATCTCGTGTTCTTCTTCCCTTCCAAGCTTCAGGATTAGTGTGGAAGTATCAAGGTGTTGTCTGGACGGCATTCAGCAGCTAAAATCGCGACGTCGAGGTTTCAGCGTCGAGTTTATGGATGTTCTATTTTGCTACATGTTTCTGTCAAATTCACCAGAGAGGCTACGACAGCAAGCTTGAATCACATTTCCATCATCAACGATTATTAGAGAGGTTCTCTGGTGGTTGCCGACTCTATTCCAATCATCATTGCAGCAAAACAACACATTGGTTTTCAAATCTGCAGCAAAGCAATGGATTTGGTCTGATTTCTATTTTAGATAG
>JAGFNQ010002939.1:790677-808477 GCA_024364735.1 Boesenbergia rotunda | reverse complement strand
GAGTCTATGGTAGTACAGTTCATAGGGTGTTTTGTTGTGTCGCTTGTTAATCAGAACTTGGATGTAACAAGCCGTACTAATCGCTTCTGCCCAATATTGGTTTGCTAAGTTAAATTCATTGAGCATAGCCCTAGCGGCTTCCTGTAATGTTCTATTCCTTCTTTCGACTATCCCATTTTGTTGGGGGGTTCTAGGACATGAAAATTCATGTAAATACCCATTTACCTTACAGAATTTCTCGAACTGTTGATTTTCAAATTCTCCCCCGTGGTCACTCCTAAGTCTTTTAATTTTAGTATCATTTTGATTTTCAATTAATTTACAGAATTCATTAAATAGGTTTAGGGTTTCATCTTTGATTTTTAGAAACCTAACCCAGGTGAACCTAGAGTAATCATCAACTATTACTAAGCAGTATCGGTTCCCGCTTAGTGACTTGGCTCCATGTGAATCAAATAGGTCAAGGTGCAGGATCTCAAGCGTGGTTTGAGTTAGGTCCGATTGGATTAGTTTGTGATTAGATTTGGTTTGTTTACCTTGATTACATGATTCACATATTAGGTTTTTATTGTTTTTAATTTTGGGGATACCTTTGATTAAGCCAAGTTGGGTGACTTTTGAGATAGTTCTCAGATTAGTGTGACCTAGTCTCCTATGCCAGAGATTTGATTGTTCTAACTGAGTTAACATACATTTGGGTACTAGGGGAAGGTTTATGGTATATACATTATTTTTTCTAGTGCCCTTAAGCATGATTTCTGAGTCTTGTACATTTCTAATCAGGCAATTAGAATTGTTGAAGGTGACTATATAATCAGAATCACATAACTGACTTATGCTAAGCAAGTTAAAATTGAAGTTTTCAACCAAAAGAACTTTCTTAATAACAAAGTCAGATTTGAGTTCAATATTACCTGACCCAATTACCTTGAGTGTAGCATTGTTGCCAAATGCCACTGAGCCTAGGTTCTTGAACTTGAGTTTGGTGAACTTCAATTTATCTCCAGTCATGTGTCTGGAGCAACCGCTATCCAACATCCATTGGTCCAAATCTTTATGTTCCTACACATAAAGAGTTTTATTGATTTGGATCCAATTAGAGTCAGGAATAGCTTAAATTGAGTTTCACTGCCTAGTCTATCTCATCCAAATCTAGGGTTTTCAACCACATTAGCCTTATAGGTTTTGTGAGACATGTTTTGATAAGTAAAATTATTTTGAAAAATTATTATTTATTTAGAAAACCTTAAATTAATTTTTGAAAACAACTAAATTTATTTTGAAAGGAAATGTTTGAATCTATACTTAACTGAAAATTTGTGTTAGATTTGAATTTGACAAAAAGTAATTTGAATTTGAAATTCAGAAATTGGCTTCCAGGTCTTGGCGAGGCACTAGGCCTTCTTTGGCCGTAGCCTTATTGGATCATCAACCCTTTCCTTGACAAAGCCTTTTAATGAGGTTTCATTTTCAAAATTAATCTTTGAAAAGTTCTGATCTAACTAGTTTGGGTTTTGGATCGGTAGCTTCGGCTAGTTTCACCAGTCTAAAGAGACCAAGTGTACTTGATCTTATTAGAATTAGTTTCCCTAACGTACTATCATCTCACCTCCACCCAATACTATGTTGTCAAGTTTCAGTTAAGTTTGTTCAGTCCTTATACTAACCATTCCTAGGTCTAAGCATGGTAAATTACAGAAATTTAAATAAACAATCAATCAAGCAAATTGCAAGAATTAAATTCTATTTAACAATAAATATAGTTTTTAATTTGGCTCCCCCTGGACTAAAGCCACGGTAATGATTAGGCAAGATGTGAATCTTGTCCTTGGGGATCCAATACTGATTTGATCCAGTTGGTTTGTTCAGGTACAGTTTAGGTACCCATGCCTGAACTTTACTTCTGGACTGATTCAGTACAGCAAAGTAAGATCTTTGTCGGGATTTGGTTCTATAGCCAAGTCCGGATCGATTTAGAACGGACTTCTGTTTTCCAAGAATCATGTAAAACCTTGGAACCAGAAGTGAATCGTTCTAAGGTAGCTCTAAGATCCTTAACCTGAGTTTTCAGGGAGGAGTTCTCTTTCTCAAGTTTTTCAACTTGAGTAGGAGTTCCTTCTTGAACTTTCTCGGTTAAGGATTTAGAGTCAGCTTCCTCTTTTAGGAGTTTTACTTCCTGTCGGAGGGATTCGACTCGGAGTTTGACTTTCGCAAAATCTCGAGAAAGATACGAAATAAGTTCATTTAACTGACTTCTATTGAAACCACTTACCTTGATTTCGCCGTCTTCTGAAAAGGTTAGTCTGCCGTCGTCCTGTTCTGACTCTGACTCGGTCCCGACTTCTTCTGAGGCAGTCAGGGCTAGTAGGTTTGACTGGGGTGCTTCTTCTTCTTCTTCTGAGGAAGATTCGTCCCAGGTTGCTTGGAGTGCTTTCTTTCTTCTTGTCTTCTTGGTCTCCTTCAGGTTCGGACACTCTGTCTTGTAGTGGCCCTTCTTCTTGCACTCATAGCAAGTCACGTTGGGCTTGTTTTTGTCATTTGCGGGTTCAGCTGGTTCGTCTTTTCTTCGGTTTGTTTTTCGTCTGTTGGTTTGGTTCTTCAATTCTTTATAGTAGCTTCGGGCCAGTCGGACCAGCTTAGGTCGATCTCCTTCTTCGTCTTCTGAGTCTGAGTCTGAGTTAGACTCGGGTTCAGGTTGTGGCTTCTTCTTTGTTGACCTTCCAGTTTTTCCTGCATCAAAGGCAATACCTTTCTCGGCCAAATTGCAGTTAGTTTGTTCATGCAGTTCTAATTCGGAAAACAATTCATCTAATTTTATTTTTGAGAGATCCCTTGAGACCTTGTATGCATCTACCATAGATGCCCACAAGGTGTTTCTAGGGAAAGCATTTAAGGCATACCTTATTAAGTCACGATTTTCTACCTTGTGACCAATAGTATGTAGACCGTTCATAAGTTCCTGGATTCGGGCGTGAAGCTGAGCGGCCGTTTCGTTGTCGGTCATTTTAATTGTATACAGCTTGTTCAGGAGCAGATCTCTCTTACTGATCCGAGTGTCTGATGTTCCTTCGTGCAGCTCGATCAATTTTACCCACAGCTCCTTGGCACTGTTGAAGGGGCCCACCCGGTTCAGCTCCTCCTTTGTTAAGCCGCATTGAAGGGTCTGAGTCGCCTTTGCATCGGCTTCAATTTTGCGCTTCAGAGCGTTGTCCCATTCTGAGTAGGTTTGCAGTACTCCTTCAGCGTTCTTCGGAATCTCCAGTCCGAACTGGATGATTATCCACATGTCCACCTGAGTTTTCAGGTGGACCTCCATTCGACTTTTCCAGTAGGAAAAGTCTTCTCCACTGAAAAGTGGAGGTCTAGCGGTGCTGAATCCTTCTTGCATGGCCATTAGGGATTGTATCTGAAAAAAACTAAGAAACGAACTTTGTCCCAAGACTTGGTCTTGGATTAGTAGTGCTGGATAAGGAAAATAAAATATCGAGGGGTGTTGCACCAACCTTGATTAACGAGAGGAAATTCGAACGAAGAATATATTAAAAAAATTCGAACGAAAAAAAAGAAGAATAAATTCGAAAAAATGTTCAAACTGGTGGTTGCACCAAATTTGAACTTCCCCGCTCTGATACCACTTATTGGATCGAGAGAACCGATAGAGGGGGGGTGAATATCGGAAAGCGTTCGGATTTGAAAAGAGAATGCGTAGCAGAAGATTAAAAACAAAAACACACAAACACAGATATTTTTACTTGGTTCGGATCCTAGGTCGACTCCTACTCCAAGGCCCACGGTCGCTGACCGTTTACTGCGGGGAATACTATAATCGCGTAAAAAATAGTTACAGAAATGGAATTACAATTCAAGTACAGTACTGAAATTGAGCTCTTCTTTTTACCGACGTCCGATGTAGATTACTTTTTCCGGAGCAGTAGGACGTCGTCGGCGCTTGTATCTTGAGTCGGGAGGTTGCCGGAGCAGAGCGCGGAAGCCGAAGAGCGTAGAAGCGTTGAAAGAATTCGTTGTTCCAAGCCTCGGGGTCGAGGCCCCTTTTATAGACCCTGGGGGCGCCCGGAACGTCGGGGGCGCCCCCCCACGTGTCGGCCGATCCGCCTTTCCCTCGGTCAACTTCTGATCCCTTCAAACTCGGGATCACACCTTGACCGGGGCGCCCGGGACGCTGGGGGCGCCCGGGTTGACCGGGTCAAATCTTATCCCTTTGGCTTCACTGGCTTCTCTTCGTAGGCTTGCACTGGGGGCGCCCGGAGCGCTGGGGGCGCCCGGGAGCAGCGGGGGCGCCCGGGAGCACGGGGGCGCCCGGGAGCACGGGGGCGCCCAGGAGCACGGGGGCGCCCGGGAGATGAGCTGTCGAAGCCTGCCTTTGTTTTGTGTGTTTTGTGTTCACCTTGGGGGCGCCCGGGACACTCCGGGCGCCCTGGTCAGCTGTTGCCTCATTCCTTTGAGGCTCTCTGAGCTGCAGACACTCGTTCCTTCGGTCCTGCATCCAGGGTTAGTCCAAAACACCATAAAATAATAAGATGTTAGTTTATACAACCTTAGCTGTCTTGGTTCTGACTTTGGGTCTCCAAAATGGAGCCCTAGGTCGAACCGACGCCTACTGTTCCCTCGACGGGGAACGCGTCCTCACCTACTCCTCTCGGGAGAATGTACCTGATGCCAACCGCTCCTCTGGTTGGACTTTTGCCTGGCGGTCCTTTGCCAGGTCTTGGATACCGAGCTGTCCTTCGCCCGGTGCCTAGCATTCCTTCGCTAGGGCTTCAGTCCCAAGCTGTCCTTCGCCTGACGCCTAGCAGTCCTTCGCTAGGGCTTCAGTATCCTGGTATTCCTTCGCCAGTGCCTAGCAGTCCTTCGCTAGGGCTTTTTACCCTGGCATTCCTTCGCCACTGCCTAGCAGTCCTTCGCTAGGGCTTTTTACCCTGCACACTAGAGTGACATGTTAGATAGCAAGTAAGACTTAACTTTTGAGCCCTGTTGCCATTATCAAAACTCAGGTTCGACTTGGGTGCTTTCTGCACCAACACAAGTTGTGTGATGCATGCCAAGAGGGTAAGCAATCAAAAGCATCACACAAAGGTAAAACCCTAACCACTACCTCTTTGCCTTTAGAACTGTTGCATATAGATTTATTTGATTGTCATACTACTCCCTCACATGTAGGGAGTAAATATTACCTAGTCATAGTAGATGATTTTTCTAGGTTCACTTGGTTTTACTTCTTGAAACATAAGGATGATACCCTAGAGATTTTTATAGAATTTAGTAAGAGGGTAGAAACGAAAAACATACCAAAATAAACCGAATTAGGAGTGACCACGGTGGGGAGTTCCAAAATGCAAGTTTCACACAATTGTGTGTTGAAAACGGGTATAAGCATGAATTTTCATGCCCAAGGACTCCTCAACAAAATGGGGTAGTTGAGAGGAGAAACCAAGCCCTACAAGAAGCTGCTAGGACTATGCTTAATGCATATTCTCTTCCTAGCTATTTTTGGGCCAAAGCGGTTAACATCGCTTGCTACATTCAAAACAGGGTGTTGGTACATAGGTTCCTAGGGAAAACACCTTTTGAATTGTGGAATGGAAGGGTACCTCAAGTCCACTATTTTAGGGTCTTTGGATGTAAAGTCTACATTTTAAATACCAAAGATGACCTAAGGAAATTTGAGTCAAAAGCCGATGAAGGAATTCTAGTAGGGTACTGATAAGTGTCATTTTGTTGATTATTTAAGGTTCTAGGATCTATTTTTGACTCATGTTTTACTTGCTTAATGGTGGATTTACCCTAGGTTCTAGGATTTATATTCTTTTTGGACCTAATTGCAAATTTTTATATATTTGAGTTGTTTTGTCACTAAATTTTTGATCTACTTTTGTAGGCTTGGAAGGATCAGGGACCTAGGTCATGTTGGGTCAAAGTTGAGTCAAAAGTGGACTGGATCAAGTGATCAAGCGTCAACTAATTTGGACCGTTCGATGCAAAAACGGTTAAATTTAGACCATCTGAGAACTTCTGATCAATCCGAGCTGGGATTAAGGTTAATCGAGCGATCAGATCAAGATCTGAGATTTTCATCCAAATCCAAGGAGATCCAGCGGTTGGATCAAGCTCAGAGGACTCTAGACCGTCCATTCAAAGATCAAGGTGATATGAACCATCCGTTGCAAATCTGGACGATCCGAGCTACCCCGAGGCAGATCCTGACCCTTGATCAAGATCTGGGAAGTTTGAGTCAAATCGGACGAAGATCAACCGTTGGATGAGCGCTGGATAATCTGAGTCGTTCATTTTCAAACCATATAAACCGAACTCCTCTGCTTTGGATCGTGTCGCGTCTTCGCAGCTTCTTCTCGTTTTCTTCACTTGTTCTTCATTTTCTTTGGCGATTTCTCCATCTGAAGGCTTGGCCACCTCGAATTCGACCTTGGAGCAAGATCTGGATCATTGGAAGAAGCTTCAATGGAAATTCTAGCTTTGATTTGCATCAGAACAGGGGCTGATTGAGGGTTTCGTCAGTTCCTGTTATCTGATCAATTTGATCACGATTTTGTGATGTTTCCTTCAATCGGAGCTATCTGGAGGGTCTCTGGAGCACTCTGATCATCACCCAATCTTCATCGCAGTCCTTCGTTGCCAGATCAAAGGGATCGGATTGGATTTTCCAGTTGCGTGCAGATTGTGAGCAGATATGAAATTAGAGCTATTTTCCCAGTGATTTACGAGTTAAAGGGGTTCTTGGCTTGCTCTTGTGTGACGGCAACGAGGTCTTGAGACAAGGGATGGATCGGGGATTAGTTTTTTAATGCATTCCTGTTTTCTTTAGCTGTAATTTCAGTTTCAGCTGCCATTTCAATTCTGTTTTTCGTATCAACTACTGTAATTTCTTTTTCTGAATTGTTTTTGCCTTAAGTAGGGTAAACTCTGCAAGTTAATGTGCTAGTGAGTTTGTTCATTGAACAATTGTCTTCAATTACAGTTTATTTCATGATTCAAAGTTAGCGTGCCAAGTTAGTTGTTGAGTATCAGTCCTCTGTTTTCTGTTTCCTTGCGTACCAGCTCAGCCCTGAATTTTGCTGTTACTTTGATTCAATTTGTGTTAGTTTTAATTCCTGAAATTAGATATATCTGTTAGTGTGCTAATGCATTTGATCTAAATTTGTTTTTGTATGAATTTTCAGTTCTGCATTTCATCATGTGGTAGCGTATCAGTAATTCCTGTTTGACAACTGCACTGCTGCAAATCTAATCACAGTTTCTGAATTGTGGAGTAGTGAGCATTAGTTTTCTTAGTTTCTTCTGAGTATTGGATGTGAATTTGCAACCTGATTTGTGAGTTTCAACACTTAGATTTCCCTTAAACTTCTACAGTAGAATCTGCATTTTTTGCATTCGAAAAGAATAGCTGCACTTCTACCTTTGTTTACTGCATCTTCTGAATTCCTTTCTCCTTTCAGCTGACTCTGAATTTCTCAGCCACAGTTCTGAAGTTCTCAGTGGATAAATTCTTAAGATAGCTTGTGAACTTGATTTCATGTGTTTGTTTGTTTCTTCACTAGATCATTGTTTCCATTTCTGAATTTCTGCCTTTATTGTTCTGAATTCCTGTTTTAATGTCTGCATTCCTTCACTAGTTCATGCATAGCTATTCAATAATGTCTTGTCTTTCAAGTTGTATTAACCAGCTCAATTCTGAATTATTAGTTGCAGTCTTTGAAATTGTTTTAGTTTTCAAATCAGTCTTGGATTAGCTTCTCCTATGCGTATCAAGTGAAATTGCAATTCTGCATTTGGTGTCAATTGAAATTGTGACACTGATTTTGTATCAGTTCATTATTGGATTGTTTTGTATTAGTTTGGTCTTGGCGTGGTAATTCCTAAGCAATTCTTTGCATTAGTATCAATCGAAACTGGTTTGATTTCATATTTGATTTGTTTTCCAAATTAGGCTTAATTGCATTTAAGATACCAATTGCTTGAGTTCATTAGTTATCTTTTACTTTGTTTAGCTCATTTAGTTAAATTTCCTTCCTTTTCTTTGTGCTTTCATTTCTGAATTGCAAACAAAACCTAGATTTTATTTGAAACCCAAAAATATCAACGATATTTAAACTCGAGCTTGAATTAAACAATCTCAACTAGCCCTAGGAAAAATACGACCTGTGGCCCCTTTACTACCATTTATTCTTAGATTGCAAAAGGGTTTCCAGCTTTACAAATATCTAAATTTGAGACCCACTTTCGTGACACCTATTTTGGGTCTATCAAATTTTTGGCGCCGTTGCCGGGGAACATACTAGTTGAGTTGTTTGATTTTTGCTTGTATGCTCATTTTATATTTTTCTTGATTCATTTTTTGCACTTACTGCTATATCTTGTGATCTGATTTTATTTGTTTCATCTTTCTATATACTTATACTGCGATTTGTTTTTGATTTTGTGACCAGGTCTACAGGTGGTGATCTTGAGGATTTTGCCCTGAGATTGAGAGGACTTTCAGAGCTAGGAGGAGCCAGCTCAGTGTTTCAGAGGCTTTTGATATTCTTCCTACTCAGTCTATTTTCGCCTATTCAGTTGATCAGATGGCAGACCACCAGAAGACCATGAAAGAACTGGCAG
The DNA here is from genome assembly GCA_024364735.1 of Boesenbergia rotunda. NCBI lineage: Eukaryota > Viridiplantae > Streptophyta > Magnoliopsida > Zingiberales > Zingiberaceae > Boesenbergia > Boesenbergia rotunda. Next base: position 799,843 of record JAGFNQ010002939.1, on the reverse strand, counting down.
CACCAGATGACACCTTCCAGTATTCCAGTATTGCTTATCCAGAGCTGGCTGGTGATTTTGAGCTCAGATCTGGACTCATCCACTTGTTACCAAAGTTTCAACGATTATCTAGAGAAGATCCAAACAGACACCTGCATGAATTTCATGTTGTTTGCTCCACTATGAAGCCTCAGGGTATTTCAGAAGAAGATATTAAGCTGAGAGCTTTTCCCTTTTCTTTGACTGGAGCAGCTAAGGACTGATTTTACTACTTACCTACTGGGCACGTGTCTAGCTGGATTTCCATGAAGAAGGCATTCTTAGAAAAATATTTCCCAGCCTCCAGAACTGCAATCATCAGAAAAAGTATTTGTGACATTCAGCAAGTGGTGGGGGAGACACTCTATGACTACTGGGAGAGATTCAACAAACTTTGCTCCAGTTGCCCCCAGCATCAGATTAGTGAGCAGCTCCTCATCCAGTATTTTTATGAGGGATTATTACAGATGGATAGGATTATGATTGATGCTGCAACTGGAGGGGCCTTAGTCAACAAAACACCAAATCAAGCTAGGGAGCTAATTTCAAATATGGCAGAAAATTCTCAGCAGTTTGGAAGCAGAGCATTATCTACTAGAGGAGTTAATGAAGTCCAGGTGGCTTCTAATGATCAGAAGGAGATTAAGAATGCATTGGTAGAGCTCACATCAGCGATTAAGCAAATGAGTATTAATATTGCAAGTAAAAATTCAACTCCTTCAGTACCTCCACAATCAAGTCAAGTGGTGATGAGTGTATGTGGCATTTGCGCTAGCCAAGAACACAATTCAGATTCATGTCCCAACCTTCAACAAGATGAGTCACTAGCGGCATTGGTTAGGGGACAATTTCAAGCCAGAAACAACCCTTACTCCTCTACTTTTAATCCTGGTTGGAGGGATCATCCAAATCTGAGGTATGGGAATTCTTTCTACCAACAAAGCCCACAACAACAACAATTGCAGCAGCCTCAACAAAATTTCCAGCCACCACAGCAATTTCAATCTCAAAATCTGCAAATCCAACCCCAAAATCAGCATTTTCAGCCTACATTTCAGAATTTTCAGCAACCGTTTCAAGGGAATCAACAATGTTTCCAAGGGAATTTGAATTACCCACAGCAATATCAACCTTTACAGCAGTCATCCCAACAACCACAGCAAAATTTCCAGCCTTGGAATCAAAATTTTCAGCCTCAAAATCAAGGATTTCAACCCACTCAGTTTCAATGTTCACCACAGCCACTTCCACTTCAAAATCAGAGTTAGCAAGGCTATAATTCTCAGCAAATTCAAACAACATTCCAGCCTACTTATCAGCCATTTCAACAACAATCTCAGCCCTCCTTTCATCCCCAACAACCCCAATTCCAACAATCACAGCAGGGTAATATTTTTGCCGCCATACAAAACCTCGAGAGGCAAATTGGGCAAATGGCTAGTGAAATAAATCAAAATAAAGCTCAAGGATCAAGCCAACTACCTTCTCAAGCTGTTCCCAATCCAAAGGGAAATGTTAGCGCTATTTATTTGAGGAGTGGGAAGGTTGCATCAACTCAAAATGGTCCAAGAGCTGAATTTTCTGAAAACAGGGCAGCACCAATAATTTCAGCACCGATCAGCCCCGAAATCATTTCAAAATCAGTTGATTCCACCCCTAGCCCGTGCTCAACTCCCTCATCAAGCAATCCTATAATTTTGGTAGAAAATGAAGAACAAATCAGCCCCAAAACGGATTTTACAGCAACCACTTCGAATGGGACAGCAGCTCACAAATCAACTCCTCCATCTTCGGTTCAAGAGGAAGAAATTAGGGTGCCCTTGCCCTTTCCACAGCGGAAGACTCAAGCCAAAAGACAAGGGGAGGAGGAGAAAACCAAAGAGTACAATGAGCTGGTAAAACTTTTTAGCAAAGTAGAAATTAATATACCCTTGTTGACCATGATTAAACAGATTCCTAAATATGCGAAGTTCCTGAAAGATCTATGTGTTCACAAGAAGAAGCTTAAGGAAAATGAGTTGGTCAGCTTGGGGAAAAATGTTTCATCACTCATCAATGTCATACCTCAGAAATGTGAAGACCCTGGCATGTTTACTGTATCTTGTGAGATAGGGAGCACCACGCTACATGATGCCATGCTGGATTTAGGAGCTTCCATTAATGTCATGCCCAGGACGATCTTCCAGATGCTTGGCATTGGCCCTCTACAGGCCACTGGAGTTGTGATTCAGCTAGCAGATAGAAGCCAGACCCGCCCGGCAGGAGTTATTGAAGATATTTTGGTAAAAGTGAAGGAGTTGATTTTCCCTGCAGACTTCTACATTCTAGACATGAAAGGAGAGTATCTTGCACGTAGATCCCCACTTATCCTTGGAAGGCCTTTTCTGAAGACTGCCAGAACAAAGATTAATGTTTATGCTGGCACACTTTCGATGGAGGTGGGAGACACAGTAGTCCAGTTTAGTATTTTCGATGCAATGAAGGACCCTAGGGGAGATCACTCTATTATGAGCATGGACACCGCAGATGAGACTGTTGAGGCACAGTTCATTGCTGATGATGGTGCATTTGACATAGTAGGAGGAGCTTTGATTTCAGAGGAAGCTGAGGAGATGGATGGACAAGTATGCGACAGCCTTGATTTCAAAACTGAAGCTTTACCAGAATTTTCTTATTTTTTATTTTGTCACGATACTGCTATTGAATGTCTTAATTTTTCTAATAAGGTTGTTGCAAGTATTACCAAGGAGGCATGCACAAGAGATGATTCTACAGGTGTAGAGGATTGCACAGAGCCCCAGGGACCACCACCATTGACCGATACATTAGAAAATTCAGAGGACAAGCCAGAAAGTGTAGGGACTTGCATGCTGGGAGCAAGAACCCAAGGATCACCTATTCCAGTTGAATGTCCACCAGAATTTGAGCCTGAGATGGAGGTATTTCTTGTAGAACCAACAGACATTTTTCAGCACGATCAGGTAAGTATTTCTTCTTCAAATATCATATATCATACTGCACAAATATCATACTCCAGTTAATAGGATGTTTAGACAATTAATAAAACGGATACCAGATAATAAAAATTGTACTCCAGTTAGTTATTTAAAGCAATAAAGCAAGGTTCCAGTGTTGAAATTGTCTGAAATTGTCTTTTCTCTTACATCCCTGAACTTTTCGATCTTTTGTTCCAGTGCTGAAATTGTCTTTTCTCTTACATTTCGAATTGCTGCTTCAAGTTCTTCAACACTCTTGAGGAACAAAAATGAGGCCCTCTTGCTTGAACAACCGTTCCAACATGTCAACATTTTCATCACTGAGATTATGCCTCAGCTGCACAAGATAATTCACAAACATGAGAATGATTTCAACAAATACTTAAAACTAGTAAGTATTTCCTTATACAAATGACCTTTTCCAATAGTGTTTCGTATGTAGACACTGGAGTTTGACAGGTAGTAATCTTCTCCGTCTTGTCCAATATTGTTGCTGCATGTTCATACACTTGAATTTGAAAATCTGTAGTCTGCTCCTTGTCTTTTGCATCTATACTGTTGGTTCTTGGTGAAGATTTTAATAGCTTTGCCTGCAGCAAAAGAATGACATTTGGTTTCTTGTTGAAGATTTTACTGCAATTGCACTTGATTTCCTGATTATGAAACAACAACTAACCAGTGCATCTTGAAGGATCCGGGTGAGTCTAGAATCCCTATACGGAATGTGGTTCACTTTCCCTGTTGGAAGAAAAAAGGTCTACCTGTTAATTTATTCTAGAGAGAAAAAGTCATGGGTTCAATTCATATCTAATGTCGCATACTTGTTGACAGAAGCATTTTTTACCAGTTGTCAGTGCATTGATAATGTTTCCTAATGCTGAAAGGGACTTATTTATGCTCTTAGCTTCTTCAAGTAGTGTTCCAACAGCACCTGTTTTCTCAGCTTTTTCAGAGCCAGCTAAGTCCACGAGAACTATCTTCCTTATTTTTGACCTGGTAGTACAATTACATTACATGGTGGAAACAACACCTGAGTGGAAATATGAGTTGGGATGTAACATAATAGGTTCACATCAGGTTTTCTGAACTCTTGAAACATTATAGAAGAAGCTTCAAATTTGTTAAAGAAAATACGTTGAACTTAGAAGAAAGTTTGGTTCTGAACTCTTCCTGGAAAGCACAGATCTATTTTCAGTGAAGCCGCATTAGTGAAAGATAATAAACAGGTAGGAATTACCTTCCATCTGTTACAGATTCATGTTTAATAGAAAATATGTAGAGAGAATGACTCCTGCTACTTGCCACATTCATTTCTGTGCAAATTGAAAGATGCAGAAATGACAGCTAGAAACATAAAACAACAACGTGATAAAGAACAGAAAAGAAGTCCTCCAGAAGCTTCTATTTCTAAAAGTTAAAGGAAGCAACAGAGTAATACGAGTCTAGCCAACAGCTCTATTGGATATTCCATACTGTATTTTTTTTATGAAAGGATAATCAGTAAATGGTGATGAACTATGTTACTTCTAAAGGTGCTCTTACATGGGCATCGAAGGGCTTCCGGAGCACTTTTTATGGGCATTTGAAAACATAGACAAGAAAAGGAAAGTCAACAAATGAGTACATCTTTTGGAAGATTTTCAGCACATGTAGCTCACCTCAGTTGCTCCAGAAAGAAATATTCCTTGGCATTTGCTCTCCTTAATTTGTATGTTGTCTTTTGATACATCAAAAAGATCTCTGGCACATAACACCATGAATTCTGATTTTTAGTTCTCATAGGCCATGTTCATACAAGTGCAAATTAGCTACATTGTCAAAAAGCTGATTCTAGAAACATCACCCGATAAAACTAAGAAACCAAGCAGGTAAACTTAATCTAGATGCCACTGACCTTACCTTATTCATATATATCTCCACCTGAAAAAGTAAATGAGAAGAATGAGCAAAAAGAACTGGTAATGCATGACCAGAAATGATATTGAAATTCTAACCAAATGATTTTCGCACCATAGTCAATTTGACTGTCCACTTTGTCAATTCACTAAAAGATTCCATGCCTTCAAAAAGTCCATCAACAACACGTGGAAGACGACCCTTTTTCTCTTGAAGAATTAGATACATAAATTTGGAAGAAACAAAATAAAATATAATTCAAAATCTCAACATAATTCAAATTTCAAGCATCAAATTTTGCAATAATTAGTATTCCTGAAAATATACAGAAAATGCGGTCTCATGGTTTTCTTCAATGGCCACAAGCGGTGAGCCTGGGAGCAATAAGCATCTTATGCGTAGAATCTGATGTTAACAAGGTGTATTCTTTGTCAGTTAATCCACAACCTTGGAATCAGACTTCCAATTTTTGTCTGAGAAATGAAAAAAGATAGAACACCACACGAGACCTTTAGCAGGGATATCCTTGTTTACTTCTTGCTCTCCGACATTACTGCACTTGTCCAAAAAATTTTATCAGTACTGATCTCACCTAGTTCTCACTATCGAAAAGCATCTCTACGTAAAAACCACAAACTAACAAGAGTGTGCAATTCCAAGTGTATTTATCAAATAGATCATTCCTGCCAGCTTAAAGTTTTTAGAAAGTAGTAACTAGGAAATTGTCCGCGAATAGATCTTCAGTCATCTAAATTTTCTAAAATCATGTGTTTTTGTGTCTTTTGAAACTTTTCTCATTTTTCTTCCAAATGTGTAAGTATAAGTTCTATAAATACAAAGAGGTACCTAGTTTTAATCTTGTAGTTGCTTGATGAACCACTGAGCTTCTTGTTGTTATCAGCTGCATTTGATGAACGAACAGCAGAGCCAAGACAGACAGCAATGAGAAAGCAACCAACTCCAGGGAAAAGTATCTCTGCTTTATTGATTCGATCCTCGAGAAAATAGTTCAAAGTTGTTCCTGTCATTCAAACACGCCAACATCAAGCTCGGGCACAATTTTTGCAAGATAACAACTGATCTTCTCGAGCAAAGCAAGAAGGAGAAATAGCATCGCCATATGAAAATACCTATAACTACAGTTATACTACAAGTAATGACTTCAGTAACCGAAAGACCAACAAACGCCCAGGCATATTGAGTAGCAAGATTTCCAAGACTAAGAACAATTACACCTGCCATCACAAACACAATCGAAGGCCAATTGTCCTATAAAAAGGAAGGAAGAAGAACTAAATCAGCTTGTATCAGTCAAAATACAAGTAGATTCCTTAATCCAACCTGCGTCAGTTGGATGAAGAAATTGGGCATGTTGGGTTTGCTTTCTCCAATCTGCCCAAAGGTCAATGCGATGAACATAGCCGCCAGGAGATTGGTGATGGAATAATCGAGGTAAGTGTGCTGCGGCAGGCGGCCCCTTCATTCCAGAAGAGTCAAGATGACAGGCCAAGTGCCCAATTGGATCAGATTCCACTCTATTAGGGCATCCATGGAGCGCACTAGGGAGTAAGTGCTGGAGAAGGAGAAGATCGTGGCAGCGGTGTCCTGAAGCAGCGCTCGGGTGACCACTGGGACTCCAAGGCATAGGTGAGTGGGGGAGGGGAGCGACGATGGGGAGGCGACGAAGGTGAGGCTTCTAGGGAAAGGGAATGGGCAAACGAAGTTGGAAAGGCAAGGTATTACGGATGGGCGAGGCTGCGACGGTGAGATGCTCATGAAGTGCTACGGCTTGGCGAGGCTCCTGTGGCTTGCTCCGCATGCTCGAAGAGGGTGGCGTCGGGCGGAGCTCAGCGGCGTCGGGCGAGAGGGAGAAAACGAAAGGAGGGGTAAAAGAGGAGGGGTAGAGTTCGGCGGAGGGTCAGGGCTTTTATTATTTACAGCGTAAACGGTGGGCGTTTTCGTTTTCGCGCTCGCTGTTGTGTATTACCACGTAAGCAACACCAATAGATAACGGTTATTTAAAAATTGTTGTCGTAACCAACCCAATAGACAACGGTTTTTAAAAAATCGTTATCTTTGACATACATAAGACAACGATTTTATAACAACCGTTGTCTTTTTCTGCAAAAAATTTTTCAACGTCAACAGTTTTGGAAAAAACCGTTGTTAAATAAAAAAAGACAACGGTTTTTCAAAAAACCGTTGTCTATTGGGTGTTGTTGAATCCAAAAATTCTTGTAGTGTGCACTATTGCGCGTACCTAAGAGATGCGGAGTGAAGAGGCTTATATAGCCGGGAAAGCTGACAGATTCTGCCCCACCTGCCACCTGCTGCCATATAGTAAGGACAAGGTGATGCATGCCCAGAGATGGCAGGATAAACTAGTGCATATTGTGTTAAGGAAGGGGATACTGTCAACTTAATGGTTGGCGTCACTGGGCGCCGCTCGGTCTGACACCAATGTATATTTTTGTACTACGGGGGTACAGGATATGGCAGGAAGATCAGGTCATCAGCGAGATATCCGTTGTTAGGGCCAGAGTGACCCTAGTGCTGCGCCGACCCCGTACTGCTTCGAGTAATCTGATGTTAGAGAGTGATTGTTCTGCATACTAGGGCATGCTAGGGCATGTTAGGGCCGACTGAGGGCACTGAGGATGGTGCCGACTGGGGCACTGCATGATGAGGCTGGCTGAGGGCCTATGAGGGTGCCGACTGGGGCACTGCCTAACGAGGCCGGCTGAGGGCCTATGAGGGTGCCGACTGGGGCACTGCCTGACGAGGCCGGCTGAGGGCCTATGAAGGTGCCGACTGGGGCACTGCATGACGAGGTGTCGAGTAACGCCTCCTCCGGCTTGGGCTTACCCCCGGAGCGTGGTCCGCCACGCGTAGGCGGGGAGCCAAACCTGGAGGGGTTTTGGAGCATGAGCGTCTAGGCTTGGGTCAGACCGATCCTGAAGAGCGTGGGCCGCCATGCATCCGATCAGGGGCCCTGATCCGAGTCACGCCTATCCTCTGGGCCTTTCTAGCCCATCAACCGCTTCCCTTCTGACTAGGCGTCAGGCTGTCGGGCCAGGCTACACGCAAACTGGCCCGGGATCAGTCATGTATATCATTTAAATTGTTACTTACAGAGGTATTTAGGTAAATTATATTAACTTAAATGTAACTCCAAATTCTGTGAACTTCTCCTTGGTTTTGATTCGAGTTCGAGTTCATTTTCGACTTGATCCTCCAACTTTGACAGATCCTCATGAAACTCGTTCATCTGGGTCCAAAGATCGTAGGCATCTTTGTACTTCCCTATCTTGTACCAGACTTTTGTCAGGTATTATTTTTTTTCAATTGAATATATTACTTTTTGTTAGCTTCTAAGTTTTGGGTGGATTACCTCAATGCCATGTCATAGTTGAAGTCACCCATCATTATGAAGCATTCTATCGTTCATCTCCAATAATTAAAATCTTCTTGATCGTATGATGGAGGTTCCTGAATACTTCATCCCATCATCTATTTGCGGATCATTTTTCTTGCACAATAATAGACAGAAGATAGTTTCTAAGACTTTGTCTTGAGATTAGTGGTGCGGGATAGAGAGAAAAAAAATGAATGACTTGAGTGGTGTTTGCACCAATTTTGACTCAAGAATTATATATATATATATATATATATATATATATATATATATATATATAACAAGTGAAAAAGAATAACAAAACCCCCCCTTTTCGGATCAGGTATCAAAACATTAGCAAGACACCTCACATTCACAAATATTTGTAGGACGGTCATCTTCCATTCCACAACTCATAAGGGTTCTTATTAATTTTCTTTCGGGGTATCTTATTTAAAAGGTAATTAGATATTATCGTAGCTTCCCTCCACATGAAAACTTTGAACGTCTCTATAGCTTAATAGAAGAGCATTCATCATCTTCTATATAGTGCAATTCTTTCGCTCAGCAACTTCATTTTACTGAATATAAGGAGCTATTTTTTCATGTTTGATCCTATGTTCGACACATAACTCAGCGTATGGTGAAACATATTCACTGTCTGGGTTAGTTTGAACCACCTTAATCTTCTAATTAAGTTAGTTTCAACTTTATTCTTATAGAGAACTAATTTCTCTATAGATTCATCTTATTTTTGAGAAGATACACATAATAATATTTTGTGTTATCATCTACAAAAATGATGAAATACTTATTCCCACCTTGTGTCGGTATACCTTTTAAGTGTACACGTCGGTGTGAA
>JAGFNQ010002939.1:766297-790216 GCA_024364735.1 Boesenbergia rotunda | reverse complement strand
ACTTTACTTACTTCAAAACTTACAACTAAACATGCTTACAACTTGAAACACTTTATCATGTTTGTTAATGTATCAAAGTACACAACTAACCATGCTTACTACTTGAACTACTTTATCATGCTTGCATTGTATCAAGGTACACATATAATAATTAAACACTTTCTCAAAAAAAGAAACTACTTGATCATACTTATATACTTGAAAATAAATAATCAACTTTCTCTTAGGCCTTGACATTGTACCATGGTATCAGTGTACCAACTGCGCGCTTTTCTACTAACTTTCTGTGGGCCTTACATTTGCCCGGTACATGTCTCTTTCACAAAAGTAAAATACTTTTCTTACTATACTTATTCATACTTATCAACTAACTTTTCTTTTGCATTAAAAGAACTTAACCTTCCTTACATTAAACTTTCCATCAAGCACACTATGTGCCCTTAACCCAAAACTTCACTTTTGGGTCCTTTCTCATATTAAAACTTATCATGCTTGGCCTACTTACATTCAATACCATTTAATTGGATTTCTAACATAAGAAAACATGCAACTTTAACAATCTAAACATGCAATTAGCAAGGTTTCTCAAAACGTGCTTCTACTTTTTCGAAATCATGGCTTTATAGCAAGAATTTCGTAACGAAAACTACTCCTATTGCAGGTGAGTGATTTACTTACATCGGTCTTGAAGAAAACTCACAAAAACAGGGAGAAAAACTCCCTAACGAAATCCTTTCCCCTCCTCCTTGTGAAAAGCTTCCACCTTTAGCCCTAGGAAGGAACCCTAGATGCTTCTACTCAAGAGGAAGAAGAAGAAGGAAGAGATCCCTTGATTTTCCTTTGGTTTCGCAGCCCTCCCCACGCGCCTCCTCTGTCTTCCTCCCGAAAACCTAATCGGCTTCACGCGACTTAAGCGGGAGTTGATATACCCTTTCATGAAAAAGCCTAACTCGACGATAACATAATTTCTCTCCTTCCTTTTCTGTGCTTGATACCCTAGCCCAGCTGGTCGCGCGCTCCCTTGGTCTCGTGGTGGTCGCGGGTTCGAACTCCGGTTGCCCCTTTAAACGTTTTTTCCTTTTTTATTTCTTTCTCCTTTTTCTAAAATACCAAACGGACTCGAAAAATTCCATAAAAATATTCTAAAAATTCCTAAAAATATCTAGAATATTTCTAAACCATTTTTAAATAATTCTAAGGACTTTAAGAACTAAAAAATGGAAATTTTGGGGCGTTACACAACATGAATCATCTAATTGGTCGATAAGTTCGAAATTCAAGTTATTGATGAACAGATCAATCTAATCATCTCAAAGCATCTTCTTTCTTTCTATCAAGGTATAGAAACTTTTGAATCATGCCTTGGTAAGCCTCTCTAACCCATCCTTTTCAAGCATTTAAATATCTACAAACTATTTATTTTATCTTTTATATCCTTTATAGTGAAAAATCACATAAGATTGCTAAAAAGGAGGCTAGCTCCTTATTTGCCAGTCGAGCCCCTAGGTTTTTATCTAAGGATCTAAACAAATCATTTCCTATTATCAGACCTATTATCCCGAGGCCATGGACATCATACACCGCTACTCATTGGATAATCTAGTATGTTGCAAACATGCTCACAATGTCACTCCGTGCACTGAATTCTATCATAATCTTTGTAATAATTGATGTACATTATTTTAAAACTGGAGTTGCTGTATTAAGAGACATACTGTTTGACTTTGCAACCTTTTCTAGATTCTTATGCATACGACCATCACCCAATTAAATATTTCTTTTTCCAAATTTCCTAGATACACTACCTGAACCCGTTGAGCATCTTACCCTTGATATTATGTATGCTGACTTCTTCCAAGGCCCACACCCAAAGAAGATGTCTTCAGTTTTCTGAGTCCAAGGGATAATGCACTATTTAAAATGGTTATATCGTACATTCACCCTATGGCATCACATGACATAGTTGTGTTGTGTCCTATCCATCTTTTCCTTATGTATGCTCTAAAACATCAACTAGACTTTGACTTAGGTTACTAGGTCTTTAAGTCCATCATTTACTACTCTAGTTATAGTACCTCACTAAAGGTACATATGGTCTATTTCCACACTCTGGCTGCATTCATAGCCTCATTAAGGATTGGCATAGGTAGAGGTGACCTAGTATAGTTGTCTGATTTTTACATGGTAGGCATCCGTCAGTTATCCTTGGCTGGGACTAAGGCTCCCTCTGGGGGTCGGTCATCCTTGTTATATACCATCGATTGGAGCGATATGACATGAGGATGAACCAATAATTGAGCCTCTTGTTACACTGATAACTCAAGATCTCATCACTCAGACTACATTATTCGACTCAACTCATGGTGCCTCTTCCTCAGCTCCCCCACCGACTAGTTTGCGACAACATGTTTGGTCGCTTTGACTCACTCTAAACCATGATTCAGGACCAGTATACCTCATTTTAGGGTCAGCTTATAGATTTGTGTTAGGAGATGATCGCTCACATGGACCACTTAGAGTAAGAGCAGCACACCATATTTGACTTCTTTTGCTCCTCTCATATTTCTCCTCCTGATTCTTGACTCCTTCTTGCTTGTACTGATACCTAGACTATATGTTATATCTTGATATTGTATGACTTTGGATTCACTAGGCATCTTGTGCCCATGACTTTGGCATTATTCCCTATTATATATATTTCAGCTTAGTGTGTTATTAGATGTTATTCAATTTCATGACACTCCTTTATAAATATGCTTGTTAGATAGGCTTTTCACTTATATAATTATTTTTGAAATTCTAGTTTTCAAATTTTTTCCTATCTTATTGCAAATTCTAAAACTTAGGATTTTTCAAAACTTAGAATGGAACTATCCTAGGCCTTACTGTAATTTGCACGCACCTAGACTTTTAGGTAACCAACATCTCAGAAGCACATTAGGATTCCTTGCTTGTGTTTGATAAAACGTAGAAATAGGTGAGATGCTTAGGTCTTAGCCTAGATTTCAGATGCTTATGGTTAAATATGACCAATTCAGGGTCATAATCTCGAGACCTTATAGGGTTAGATCAAATAAAAAACTCAAATCATAAGGGAATGGATCAAATTTGTTAATATGGAGGGGTTTGAATACTTAAAACCCTAAAGGTGAGGGTGTACTTCAAATTGGCAGAAAAATGAGGACTTAGTTGCAAAAAGACCATCCCTTTTATCCGAGCTTTTCCACTTCTGCTTGCAGACTCCGCCCATTCTCTCCATCACATGATCAGGAGAGGAGTCATCATCTTCCACGGCCTTCCACTGTGGATTATCTTGCCGAGCGTCGTCGAGTGTCACCGACGACCAAGGTGGGAACATGCCACTGATCTCTTGGGCTGTCGTCGAGGAGGATCCCAATCTAGCTGGCTGTCGAGGGTCTATGGCTCCACTATTTTGAGTGGGTGGCGGTGCCAAGTGGAGGCTCTATACATCGGCCAACATTAGGGTATGTCCTTGTTCTCCGATTATGGATTTCCTCTTCTGATTCTTCCTCCATAAGCTCTATGTTGCGGTCTGATTCAAGAGAATTGCACTGACTCTTGCCTTGATCTGGGACTGTAAAGGTTGCCGGAGGTGAGGCAGTCCAGTCCATCTGAGGAGGTGATTTGGTCAAATCTGTATAGGAGCAACACTGTTCCAGCATATCCCTGGTGAGATATCATGGATTTGGTTTTCTTGTGAATTTGATGGTAGTATAACCTAGTTCTGTAGACAAATGGGTGTTGGATCAATTTGGGATGTTTGGGTTCTTCTCTGTTGAGAGCTCTTTGGCAACGGTGTTGATTGGTTTGTGGTTGTGTTACCAATCCTAGATTCGAAGGATTGCTGTGGTAGGAAGTTGGATTTGAATTTTGGAATTAGCCCCTTGGGTTGTGATAGTTGCTGTGAGCTCCTTGATTGAAGTTAGCTTGGTTTTGGTAGGTTGTTCTATTTTAGATCAGTTAGACAAATTATGAGTTGATCAAATGGAAGGATTTGGTTGGAGAATCTATGTGGTATGATTAGGTTTTTCTTGCCATGAGCTTGATTTGGTGAATTTGTGATAATGTTGTGTGATGGGTGTTCATGCCGTGAGTTATGCTAGATGTTGGGATTGGAATTCTAGTGTTTGGATTGGAGAATAGATATGTTAATCCTTATGGATTTAGATAATGGTGTAGGTTTTCGCTAGAGGTGATCTCTTGGGCTACCTTTGGCTTTAAACCTACATGCTAACCTAATTTTGATTACGTGGAGTAATTAAGAACCTATCATCTAATTAGATGTAATTAAATGAAAAAGATGATTAGGTTAACTCTAATACGGTTTAGAGATTTGTTTAACTACTTAATAATTCTTATGATTGCTAAAACTATGTCATTTCGTACAGGACACTGATTTGTTGCTGATTATTAGATAGGAGGTTCTCTTTTGATAAGAACATCTTCATTTGAGGTGGGTATTTCTTGTTTGTTTCTTTAGTTCCACTTTATCTTTATGCATGACTTGCTTATGTTTGTTGCAGTAGGTTTTATTAATTAAAATCTACTACCGTGGTTATCCTAGTTGATACTTATTTCTTAATCTTTGATATATTCTAATTCTTGTCTATACAGTCTCATTATTTGACATTTAATAGTATTTATGCGAGCATGTGTACATAGATATAGTAGCATGTTACTCTATATCTGCATTGATTGATTATAGTTATACTTTCATGTGTACTTAGATGTTTGATAGTTAGGATATAATACATGTGATCGACCTGTGCATATTAGGTTGAGTTATGTATGATGACCTGGGGGTGTTGTATGTGTTAGAGTCATGCACCTTCTTTGCATTGTTGCATGTTGGCGATCATCGACTACCTTGTAGTTTGAGCCCGTCATCTATTACATGATCTACACACATAGCCACTCATGGGTTAGTGGTTACCATTGTGTGTGTAGTTGCTCTATACTGCTCTGCTCGGCTGCTCACGGGTAGTGGTTCCGGAGCATGGTAGCAAGCAGGGAGATGAGAGAGATATCTCCCCCATTTGTACATGGGGCGGAGCAATAGCTCAACCAACATCCTGTCCACTTGGTCACTCATGAGCAGTGATGGCGAGTGTGTACAATGTCTCAACCCTACCCACTCTACCGACACAATTAACACGTCTTGGTGGCTTGACTGGTGTCAGGAGTGACTATGTCATTACATCATGTGCATATGATTCATTGTGCATTTAATTGTGATTGTTGCATATGTTTGACATATACATAGAGGAGATATTATGGGTTTGGTTTGATGACCTTGCACCTGCACGTATGATACGAGCCCTTTATGATCAGGATACACTGATTTCTAATTTATACATTCATTTGATACTTTTAGTTATGCATATTCTGATATTTCCCTTTAGACTGTATCCTGTTGTTTCTTTATAGCTTGTACAACTATTTATATTGTCATGCATATCTATCTCTATACCCATAGAGTCCACATAGACTCACCACCCGTTACTCTATTTTTTTTCAAGTTGATTACTCTATTTGAATTTTCAAGTTGATTGGTTGCCAAGGGAGCCCAATTTCCAATTCCAGGTCCCGACGACTCCGGCTTTAGGTTTTCCGCTTGTTTATGTTTTAAGTATTGCTTATTCTTCATGTACTGTATTTGTTTTACACCATGGTCGTGTATTTGCATTGTATTTGAGGCATGGACTGTATTTTGAGTTCTTTGTGGGACTTTATGCATTGTGATTTCCTATGTGCCTGCCCAAATGGCAGACTAGGTGAGTTTTAAGGATTTTATTGCTGTGATGCATTTATTTCTATATGCTCCAGTTGGGATTGACCATTTTATGTTTTGATTTAAGGCTAGAGGCCAAATATATA
Organism: Boesenbergia rotunda; assembly: GCA_024364735.1. Classification (NCBI taxonomy): domain Eukaryota; kingdom Viridiplantae; phylum Streptophyta; class Magnoliopsida; order Zingiberales; family Zingiberaceae; genus Boesenbergia; species Boesenbergia rotunda. The sequence goes on along the minus strand of JAGFNQ010002939.1, from coordinate 784,318 downwards.
TTACGTGGTGTTGTATAAATATTTTAAATTGTCCATCGTACAAGGGAGTTGTTGTCCGATTGCTTATTGGACAAGCAACTCCTCTATTTAGAGGTGTGACAATTTATTTTGATATCAGTGCCCAGGTTGCGAGATACTTTGGGGATTTATGGAGTTTTCGGAGTATCATATGATACCAATTTGGTATGTATCACAGCTTGGGTTTGATGACATCTACCTGAGTACATTTCGGATCTTCGGAGTCATTTTCTCGACATGATTTGTACTCTGGGACTTGGCGGCGATGGGACATCTCCAAGTGATAAGTGTGTAAACTGGTAGAGTTAGTAGACTTGTACTATTAGTGACATTTGGGTAATACTATAAGGTATGACTCGGAGTTGATTTGCTCCAGCATCGAGATGTGGTCTAGTGCGACCATGTAAGCAGACTCTAGGGTCTCAGGCGACAAAGTCAACATAGAGACCGACCGAGATAAGGACTGTCAGTCGAGGATAGATTCCCCCTTAGTGTTCCGAGGGTCCCATCTCCATTGATATCAGCGGTTCCCACCGTTCCGCTAGAGATATCTACTCCAGTTATTTCCACAATACCGCCATCGGTACCTACCGCTGCATATCCAGTCGTACCATCATCGGTACCTACCGTTGCGTATCTAGCCATATCACCAGCGATATATGCCTCTCCGTATCGAGTATTACCTTTAGTGGTACCTACACCAGTGTCTCCAACAGTACCCACACAGGTACCTCCAACAGTACTTACATCTACATATCCAGCGGTACCCACTACGATATATTCTGTGGCTCTACCAATAACACCAACTCAGGGATTTCCCACGGCATTGTCTATATTACCTACTTTAGTATACAATGCAGTTCCTGTTGGTGTCGGAAGCACTAAGATCAAACCTGTGTTTTGATAATGGCAAAGGGTTCATAAGTTAAGGTTTTGTTGTGATCTAACAATGTTACTCAAGCGTGCTGGAAAAGTCCTAGGTTAACTAGGCACGAAGTCCAGACATAAGGTTGGCAATAAGTCCTGGCCGCGGGTTGGGCACCAAAGACCAGGTGAGTGAAGCTGGGCAATAAGTCCTGGTCATGGACTGGGCACCGAAGACCTGGTGAGTGAAGCTGGGCAATAAGTCCTGGTCGTGGACTGGGCACGAAGACCTGATCCAGGGGATTCGAAAAAAGTCCAACCGGAGGAGCCGATTGACAAAAAGCTAAACTCTCCTGAGAGGAGTAGGTGAGGACGCATTCCCCGTAGGAGGGAACACTAGGCATCGGTTCGACCTAGGGTTCCATTTTGGAAGCCCAAAGTCAGAACCAAGATAGCTCCGGCTGTTAATTGTGCTTAGCAATATATTATTTGTCTGTCCTCTGTGTTTTGGAACTAACCCTGGTTGGAGGAACAAAGGGTGAAAGTTTCCTGCTCCCAGGTGCCTGAATGAGATTAGGCGCCTGTTTGAACAGGCGCCTGTATTGTGACAGGCACCCCAGACAAGGGTGTTTCTAAGCCATCTCGAAGCAAGCCTCCACGTCAGCATCTGAGGCGCCTGTGTTTATTTAGGCGCCCCAGTCAGCTCAGGCACCCCAGTTGAAAGAATAAGCGCTGGCCAAGTCTGCGGATGGAGTTTCACGCAGGGAAGGCAACGTGTTAGGCACCCCCTTCAACACAGGCGCCCCAGGACTTACTATATAAAGGTGTTCACCCCTTGCTTCAGAACATAATTGCTTCCAACGATTTCTCTCAAGCGCTCTGCTCCAAACGCTTCATGCTCAAGACTCAAGCGCCAACGACGACCCGCGGCTTTGATTTTCAATCTTCTCCGGCCGTCGGTATAAAGTTTTGATTGCTGTATTTTCTTTAAATTCTGTATTCGTTTTCAAACTTGTAATATTTTCTCGGATTATAGAATTGCCCATCGTAAACAGTCAAGGACAATGGGCCTTGGAGTAGGAGCCGACCGCAACTCTGAACCAAGTAAAAAATCGAAGTGTTGGCATTGAATTTTTTCGCTGCGCAATTGCTCTCATTTTTCCGACAAATTATCTATCGATATTCAACCCCCCTCTATCGATTTTTAACGATCCCACAAGTGGTATCAGAGCAGGTGGCTCACATATGGTGCAACCACCAGTTGAGCATTTTTTTTGGATTTTTTTCTCCCTTTTTAAAATATTCTTTTCGTTCAGAATTTTATTCGTTCATTGAGGTTGGTACAACACCACTCGATTTTTTCTTATTACTATTTTTTTCTACCGCACTACTAATCCAAGACTTAGTCTTGGGACAAGTTTTTTTTGTAAATTTTTTAGTTTAAATATTAAATGGCCATGCAAGAAGGATATAACACCGCCAGACCACCTCTCTTCAGCGGAGAAGATTTCTCCTATTGGAAGAGTAGGATGGAAGTCCAAATGAAAAATTAGGTGGACATGTGGATTATTATCCAGTACGGATTGGAGATCCCCAAGAACGCACAAGGCGTAGTGCAAGACTACACTGAGTGGGACGGTCCACTCAAGAAGAAGATCGAGGCCGATGCAAAAGCTACACAGACATTACAATGCGGCCTAACTAAAGAAGAGTTGAACCGTGTCAGACCCTTCAGCAGCGCGAAGGAGCTCTGGAACAAGCTGATTGAACTACATGAAGGTATGTCTGATACGTTGATCAGCAAAAGAGATCTGTTACTCAACAGACTCTACACAATAAAGATGTATGACGGTGAATCAACAGCACAACTCCACGTAAGGATCCAGGTGCTAATGAACGGGCTGCACACCATAGGTCACAAGGTCAAAAATCGTGACCTAATAAGGTATACCCTAAACTCGTTCCCGAGGAACACACTGTGGGCATCTATGGTGGATGCCTACAAGGTTTCCAAGAATTTTTCAGAAATTAAATTAGATGAATTATTTTCTGAACTAGAATTACATGAACAAACTAATACTACATTGGTTGAGAAGAGTATTGTGTTTGCTGCAGGTAAAACTCCAGGAAGAACTCAGAAAAAGAAGCTTCAACCAGTACCCGAGTCTGACTCAAACTCAGAATCAGACGACAATGAAGGGGATCGTCCAAAACTGGTCAGGTTAGCTCGCGACTACTACAAGGAGCTCAAAAACCAAACGAACAAGAAGAAATCAAATTAGAAAAAGGAAGATCCATCTGAACCCTCGACGAGCCAGAAGAGCAAAAGGTAACATCACCTACTACGAGTGCAGCAAGAAGGGACAATTCAGATCAGAGTGCCCCAACCTAAAGGAGAACAAAAAGGCTCAAAAGAAGAAGGCTCTTCAAGCCACCTGGGACGAATCATCCTCGAAAGAGGAAGAAGAAGCTTCGCACTCGAACCTACTCGCCTTGACCGCCTCGGAACACATCGACTCTGGAACAGAATCAGGACCAGACGAGGACGTCGGCACCGGAAAGCTTTCGATCTCGGAGGATGGACAAATCACGGTAAGAGGTTATCCAGAATCCGAACTCTACGATTTAATTTCATTCTTGTCTCACAAATTGGCGAAAGCCAACATCCGGGTTGAAACACTCCGACAAGAAGTAAAACTCCTGAAGGAGGAAGTCAACTCGAGTTCCTTAACCGAGCTAGTTCAAGAAGGAAACTCGACTCAAGTTCAAAAGCTTGAGAAAGAGAATTCCTCCTTGAAAACTCAAGTCAAAGAACTCAGAGTTGCTCTAGAACGATTCACTTCGAGTTCCAAGAATCTTGATATGATTCTTGGAAAACAGAAGTATGTTCTCAATCGATCCGAATTAGGCTATCGAACCAAATCACGACAATGGTCTTACTATTCCATATTGAACCAACCTAGAACCCGAGTCCAAGCATGGGTCCCAAAGCTATGTTTGAATAAACAAGCTGGACCAAACCAATATTGGATCCTCAAGGACAAGATTCACATCTTGCCTAATCCTTATCGAGGCTTCAGTCTTGGGGGAGCTAATATAAAAATCATCTTTATAATTAGATATTTTTTTTATTTGCTTGATTGCTTGTTTATTTTATTTTTGTAAAGTTATTATTCTATTTAGACATAGGATTGGTTAGTTTAAGGAAAAACGACTTACTTAAAACTTGAACAACATAGTATTAGTTGGAGATGAGATGATAGTACGTTAGGGAAGCCCTTCTAATAAGGTCAAGTGGGGTAAGGCGTACCCTACTTGGTTTGTTTAGTCTGGTGAAACTAGCCGAAGCTACCAATCCAAGACATAAGCTAGTTAGACCAAAATTTTTCAAGAAGTAATTTGAAAATGAACTTTCGATAAAAGGCTTTGTCAAGGAAAGGATTGTTGCTCCAATAAGGCTACGGCCAAAGAAGGCCTCTGTGCCTCGCCAAGACCTGGAAGCCGATTATCGAAACTCAAATTCAATTTACTATTTGATAAAATTGAATCTAACACAAGTTTTAATTAAATCCTAGATCAACATTTTTTTAGTTAACATTTCTTTCAAAAATTAACTCTATAATCTTGTCAAAATTAATTCAAATTTTTTTCAAAATAATAATTTTTCAAAATTTAATTCTACACTTAACATGTTCATCTAACATTTTTCAAAATTAATTAAACTCATATTTGAAAACCTATCTCACAAAACCCATAAGGTCAACATGCTTGATAACGTTAGATGTGGGTGAGACAGACTAGGTAGTGATATTCAATTCAAACTATTCCTACCTCTACACAAATGGATCCAAATCAAAATATACTTTATGTGTAGGAACATAAAGATTTGGACTAGTGGATGTTGGATAGTGGATAGTGGATGGTCCAGACACATGATTGGGGATAAATTGAAGTTCACCAAAATCAAGTTCAAAAACCTAGGCACAGTAGCATTTGGCAACAATGCTACACTTAAAGTAATTGGGTCAGGTAACATTGAACTTAACTCAGATTTTATCATTAAGAAAGTGTTATTGGTTGAAAATTTCAAGTTCAATTTGCTTAGCATTAGCCAACTCTATGATACTAGTTACATTGTTACCTTCACCAACTCTGACTGCCTTATTAGGAATCTACAAGATTCAGAAATAACACTTAAGGATAGTAGGAAAAACAATGTTTACACAATCAATCTACCTGTAGTACCCAAATATTTTCTGACTCAATTATAAGAAACCAATATTTGGCATAGGAGACTAAGCCACACTCATACCAAATTAATTTCAAAAATAACTCAACTTGGATTGATTAAAGGTGTACCAAAAATTAAGAATGTTAACTTTGACAATACAATTTGTAACTCATGTCAACAAGGCAAACAAACCAAGTCAACTCATAAACCAACCCAATCAGACTTAACCCAAGCCACACTTGAGCTCCTACACCTTGACCTATTTGATTCACATGGAGCCAAGTCACTAAGCAGGAATCGGTATTGCTTAGTAGTCATTGACGATTACTCTAGATTTACATGGGTTAGGTTCTTAAAAACTAAAGATGAAACTTTTAACTCTTTTAATGATTTGTGCAAAATAATAGAAAATCAATATGTCACAAAAATTAAAAGACTTAGGAGTGATCATGGGGGAGAGTTTGAAAACCAAAAATTTAAGGAGTTGTGTAAAATTAATGGGTACCTCCATGAAAAAAAAATGGGTACCTCCATGAGTTTTCATGTCCTAGAACTCCCCAACAAAATGGAATAGTTGAAAGAAAGATAGACCCCTTTAGGAAGCCGTTAGGACCATGCTCAACGAATATAACCTAACTAATAAATTCTGAGTAGAAGCGGTAAATACAACCTGTTATATTCAAAATAGGGTCTTAATTAATAGAAGACGCAATAAGACACCCTATGAACTTTATTATCATAGATTACCTAATTTACATTATTTAAGGTTTTTGGGTGCAAAGTCCATATTTTGAATACTAAGGACTACCTAGGTAAGTTCCAATCGAAATCAACCCCAAGGACCTTCTTAGGATATTCAACAACTAGTAGAGCCTATAAGGTCTACAATAAACAAACCCATAAAATTGAGAAAACTACCAACTTAATCTTTAATGAAGAAGTTGAAACAAAGTCTATTAACAATCAAAACAAATCAAATGTTGATCAAGAAGATAGTGAACCATCAATTGAACCATTAAATGAACTATCAATTGAACCAACTACTAAGGCCTCAACTGAACTAATAGCTGAACCAACCCAAGTTGTTGAACCAAGCATTGAACCATACCTTCCAACTGGACCTGAGGCTGAACCTAGTTCAAGAAGAACAAAGAAACCCAAACTCAATCATCCATCTGACCAAATCATGGGCGATCCAACCTTAGGAGTCAGAACTAGGTCTCCTTATAGAAATCTTAGTCAGATTGCTCTTATTTCAAAAATTGAACCTAAGACTATAGAAGAAGCCCTACCTGACTCAAATGGATCATAGCAATGCAAGAAGAATTAGCCCAATTTGAGAGAAACCAAGTCTAGGACTTAGTACCTAAACCTAAGGGTAAATTAGTAATAGACACTAAGTGGGTATTTAGAAACAAACTAAATGATCAAGGGGAGATTGTAAGAAATAAAGCCCGCTTAGTAGCTAAAGGGTTTAGTCAAGTTGAAGAGTCAGATTATGATGAAACCTATGCCCCCATAGCCAGACTTGAATCAATTAGGATGTTACTAGCTTTTGCAGCCCATAGAGGATTTAAATTGTACCAAATGGATGTCAAGTCTGTCTTTCTTAATGGGTTTATAAAAGAAGAAGTATATGTAGGGCAACCTCTAGGATTTGAGGACATAGACAAACTTGAATATGTGTTCAAACTTAGGAAAGCCCTTTATGGGTTAAAACAAGCACCTAGGGCTTGGTATGAAAGATTATCAGCTTATTTAATTTCTAAGGAATTTAACAAAGGACAAATTGACTCAACATTATTTGTTAAAACCTTAGAAAAAGATATATTTATAGCTCAAATATACGTAGATGATATAATATTTGGGTCTACAAATTCTAACTTTTTAAAAGAATTTGTCAAAATTATGGAGAGCGAATTCGAAATGAGCTTAGTAGGTGAGCTAAACTTTTTCTTAGGTCTCTAAATTCAACAAACCAGGGATGGTAACTACGTCCATCAATCCAAATATGCAAAGGAACTAATAAAGAAATTCAAAATGAAAAACTCCAAAAGCTTAAGTACTCCCATGGCTACAAATGCCAAAATAGATAATGACCCTGAAGGTAAACCAGTTGATCTAAAATTATACAGGAGTATGATTGGTAGCTTATTGTACTTAACTGCTAGTAGACCTGATATTTTGTTCGCTGTAGGTATGTGTACTAGATACCAAACCTGTGCTAAGGAATCCCACTTACCAGCACTAAAAAGAATTCTAAGGTACATTAAGGGTACCCTAAATGCAAGTATTTGGTATCCTAGGACTTCCACTTTAGAATTATCAGGATACTCTGACTCTGATTATGCCGAGTGTAAATTAGATAGAAAGAGTACAAGTGGAAGTTGTCAATTATTAGGACATAGTCTAGTCAGCTGGTGCAGTAAAAAGCAACACTGCGTAGCTTTGTCCACAACTAAAGTTGAGTATGTTGCCCTAGGAGAGTGTGTAGCACAACTTTTATGGATGATGCACACTCTTAAGGATTTCCAGCTGGACTATACCCAAACCAAACTGTTTATTGACAACATTAGTTCAATAAATCTAACTAAAAATCCAATTCATCACTCCCGAACCAAACACATTGAAGTCAAACATCATTTTGTCAGGGATCACGTAGCCAGGGGTGAAATTGTACTTATGCATGTGGACTCAAAATCTAATTTGGCTGACATCTTTACTAAACCCTTACCTGAATCTGAGTTTAGCTTACTAAGAAGGCAGTTAGGGTTGTGCTTAGTAGAATAGGACTGTTCCATTTTTCTTTTGAAAAATCTTTTATATTTTCATAATTTTTTTGAAAATTAGCAGTTAATATCTTTTGAAAAATTAGTTCTTTTATTAAGTCCTGAAATTTAAAATGGTTTTCTGACTTAGATTTTTCAAAACTTACACCCTTCAAAACTAGGGTTTTTTTTTTGCAAATTGACTTAGCCTAGGCTTTAACCCTAGAATTGCATGCACCTATAGATCTAGAAGCCAGTATCTCACAAGCATCTTAGGGTACTTTGATTGAAAACCTAGACTGGGTTGTGATGCTTAGGTCTATACCTTGACTCAAGATGCTTTAAGTCAATGCATCTACAGTAGTTGGGGTGATAAATACATTTAAACAGCAATCAAGTTAAGTGTTCAAGCTTAGACAATCTAACTTGATCAGATCACTTAACTTGACTGACCCTAGTGAAAGCTACTGTTATATAACAGTTAGTAAGTAGCTAACTGGGTTAGATAGGACCCGAACAAGTTTAGTTTAATTGGTTTGGTCCTTTTTGTTACTTGAATTCACTAGAGTTGGTTTAACACGTACTCAAAATTTCTTTTAATTGGCTCTAATTCAAAATTGACCTGCAATTAGTTTCTATCATTTTTTTTATATATGGAAAAGGGGGAGAGAGAAGACAAGAGAGTAAAATTTTTTTTTTCAAATTTTCATTTTTTCAAAAAGTTAAAGCTTAGTGCATTAAATTTTCAAGTTAAATTTAAGTGTTGATTCTTTCAAAAAAATTTCTAAGCAAATTTCTCTAAGTAAAATAGTTTTTCAAGTGCACAATTTTTTTCTAAGTAAAAATATTTTTCCAAATGCACAACAATATTTTTCTAAGTAATTTTGTTTGTGCACAAATTTTTCTATGATTAATTTCTTAAGTGCATTTTCTTTAAGCAAAATTTTTCTAAGTGCATTTTTCTTAGCAAAAATTTCTAAGTGCATTTTTCTTAGCAAAAATTTCTATGTGCATGTTTCTAAGCAAATTTGCTAAGTGCATGATTCTAAGCAAAATGTTTCAAAATGCACAAATTTTTTAAGCAATACTATTTAAGTGCACAAAATATTTTAAGTAAAATACTTTTCGAAGTGCACAAAATTTTTTTCTCTAAGTGAAAATTTTTCAAGTAAAATTTTTTTTGCAAAAATTTGTTAAGTGAAAATTTTTTCAAGTAAAATTTTTTTTAAGTGAAAATTTTTCAAGTGAAATTTTTTTTGCAAAAATTGATTAAGTGAAAATTTTTCATGTAAATTTTGTACAAAAATTGGTTTAAGTGGAAATTTTTTTTCTAAGTGAAAAGCTTGTTCAAAAACTGGTTTAAATCAAAAATCTTTGTAAGTTGCAAATGCTTTACTTTGAAAAATACTTAGTCAAAATTTAAAACAGTTAGATTTTTTGAAACTGCATATCATTGATTGTTCAGGGGGAGAATGCTTATTTCAGAGGGAGCTTAGTAAATATTTTTTCAAAAAGTAATCTCCTTCATAATCATGCTTGTTATATTAAACATGCTTGCTATATGCTTTAACTGATTAAACTTAACTTTTTGAACTTAGTTGTCATAAATCAAAAACGGGGAGATTGTTGGTGCTGGAAGCACCAAGATCGAACCTGTGTTTTGATAATGGCAAAGGGTTCATAAGTTAAGGTTTTGTTGTGATCTAACAATGTTACTCAAGTGTGCAGGAAAAGTCCTAGGTCAACTAGGCACGAAGTCTTGACATAAGGTTAGGCAATAAGTCCTGGGTGCGGGCTGGGCACCGAAGACCTGGTGAGTGAAGCTGGGCAATAAGTCCTGGTCGTGGGCTGGGCACCGATGACCTGGTGAGTGAAGCTGGGCAATAAATCCTGGTCATGGACCATGCACCGAAGACTTGGTGAGTGAAGCTGAGCAATAAGTCCTGGTCGCGGACTCGGCACGAAGACCTGATCCGGGGGATTGGGCCAAAGTCCAACCGGAGAGCCAGTTGGCAAAAAGGTAAACTCTCCTGAGAGGAGTAGGTGAGGGCGCATTCCCCGTAGGAGGGAACACTAGGCGTCGATTCGACCTAGGGTTCCATTTTGGAAGCCCAAAGTCAGAACCAAGACAGCTCCGGCTGTTAATTGTGCTTAACAATATATTATTTGTCTGTCGTTTGTATTTTGGAACTAACCCTGGTTGGAGGAACAAAGGGTGAAAGTTTCCTGCTCCCAAGTGCCTGAATGAGGTCAGGCGCCTGTTTGAACAGGCGCCCCAGATAAGGGTGTTTCCAAGCCATCTTGAAGCAAGCCTCCACGTCAGCATCTGAGGCGCCTGTGTTGATACAAGTGCCCCAGTCAGCTCAGGCACCCCAGTTGAAGGGAGAAGCACTGGCCAAGTCTATGAATGGAGTTTCGCGCAGGGAAGGCTACGTGTCAGGCACCCCTTCAACACAGGCGCCCAGGACTTACTATATAAAGGGCTTCACCCCTTGCTTCAGAACACAATTGCTTCCAACGATTTCTCTCAAGCGCTCTGCCCCAAACCCTCCGTGCTCAAGACTCAAGCGCCAATGACGACCCGCGGCTCCGATTTTCAATCTTCTCCGGTCGTCGGTATAAAGTTTTAATTGTTGTATTTTCATTAAATTCTGTATTCAATTTCAAACTTGTAATATTTTCTCGGAATATAGAATTTCCCATCATAAATGGTCAAGGACCGTGGGCCTTGGAGTAGGAGCCGACCGCAACTCCGAACTAAGTAAAAAATCGAAGTGTTATCATTGAATTTTTCCGCTGCGCAATTGCTCTCATTTTTTCAAAAAATTATCTATCGATATTCACCCCCCTCTATTGATTCTAAACGATCCCACATTTCCACCAATAACACCAGCTCCGGGATTGCCCACTGCACCGTCTGTAGTACCTACTTCGATGTATGCTGCAGCTCCACCAGTAGCACCAGCTCAAGGATTTCCTATGGCTTCGTATGTAGTACCTACTTCGGTATACCCTGTACCTCCAGTAGTGGATCCTATCATTCCTACGGACTGGGCCAGGGCCAGAGCATGGATTCTAGCATTGGCTGAGTCGGTGAGAGGCTGATTTACACTGTTTCATGGAGGATCAGATCCGCGGCTTGCTCATACCTGGATCGAGACCCTGGAGGGTACGTTCTATTATATGACATGAACGGATTTGGAAATGGCAGTCTTGGCTATCTACCATTTGCTTGATGAGGTGGTTACCTAGTGGGCCACGAAACGCACAGTGATTAGTGAGTAGCACATCACATGGGAAGCTTTCCACGAGGCGTTCGAGAGTCAGTATTTTTCGTTTACGTATCAGATGGCTCAGCGTCTGGAATTTCTGGGTCTCCAACTGGGAAACTGCACTGTCTTGGAATATAACATAGAATTTAACCGATTGGCTAAATTTTGCCCGCAGTTAGCCGTAGAGGATGGATCGCGTATGCTCCAGTTTACCCAAGGACTAGCTGGGTACATCCAACACCGTATAGCTGGTTTTACCAAGGCATCCTACCGTTGATTGAGATGTCCCAGCAACGGGTATATGGGGATAAGAATAAGGCAAAGGAGTCAGCTCTGGATTCAGCTCAGGCTCAGCCACCTTAGGCCACGGGATAGAAGCGTGGCAGCCATAGTCAGCCAGCTAAGGGCACTTCTGGGGCATCTTCCTGTCCTCAAAAGTCAAGACGTTCTACAAGGGGATCCTCCCAGTCTTGTCAACAGATCCAAAAGCAGAAGACGACTAGCAGCTTCTAGTGTACTCAGTGTGGGTCTAGGGAGTACTCTAGGACAGACTGTCCGGTAGGGCATGCAGTGTATTTCTACTGCAAGCTTCCAGGACACATGAACCGAGACTGTGCACTTAAGGCAAAAAAACGAGAATACTCGAGCTGCAGGTCAGAGTGGACATTCCAAGCAGTTAGGATCTCAGAGAGGAGGACGAAAGACTCATCCTTCTTTTTATCAACCACAGGCCACCCCTCCAGCAGCTGTTTATAATATGCATGGATATGCACTCCTTCCTACTTTATGCATGATTCACCGACTTGATATAGACATCAGACTATATATTTTCCAGATGATCATCTACGCGTCCATCATCTCTACTCGTTCGAGAGATTGGACCCATTATTTTCTTATCCTGACTGTACTCTTTCACTTTTACGGACGCGATATTACCGTTGGCTACGTTATTAGGATGATAGAGTTCAATGAAGTAGGGATTAGAAACTTCTCATTAGCAGCAATAGACGTCTTGACGACCGGGGTCATCTCATGGAGATGATGGGGAGCTCCACCACAAGATGTTTCAGAGGACGATGAGGACTTCGATGCCGAGGACTTTGCTGCTGAGATCGAAGCGGAGATGGAGCACATACCGGCATCTCCTCCTCCTTTGATTACGGATCAATGCCTTGCACGGATTGAGCAGGAGATTCATAGCCTTCGAGAGGAGATGGAGGTCTATCATGTGGAGAGGATGGACGCCGATCAGACTCGCCACACAGAGATGATGGCTATGTTCTGATCGTGGCATTCGGGCTCATCTTCTTCGTCGTCTTACTTTGTATTTTGATTATGGGTGGATTTGGACTTAACTTGTCTGTTGACCTTCTTATATGACTTAGTTGATTCTGGTTGACCTCTATTGACTAGTCTTGTTTATTTTACTATGCTCAGTTATAACGCCCGTAAAATCCTCTCAATATTTTTTTTTAAAATATTGATCATGCTTATATGGATTTTTGAGTAATATATGAATATTAGCATGAACCTTAGCATGATTTCTTATATAGATTAAAAAGCTAAGTACTAATGGCCCTTACATGGGCTCTTCTAGTACCATGGCTAGTAGTGGACCTTAGGTAGAATTTAACATAAATAGAAATGAGTTCTAATTAGGAATATTAGCATGACTCTTGGTGGGCTCTTATGTGAGCCTTGTCAAAAAAAACAAGAGTAAATGGGATAAAAAGAAAGTGCATGCACTAAGGATTGAACCTTAGACCTAGAGCCTCATCATGCATATACTAACCAATTCACCTAGCAAGGGAGTGCTATTGGGAAAAGAAAGGAGATTTTAGTTGAGGCTAAAAGGAGGTGAAGAGGCACCATGTGAAGAGGCACCATGCCCCTTCACTTAGTATAAAAGAAGTAGATGAGAAGGGAAGAGACACTTGAGTTACTTTTCTCCTTTTCTTCTTCCACCAAGGCTCTTCCTCTTCTCTTCTTCCTCCTCCTTGCTCCTTCTTGCCAAGACCCATAAAGGAAGTTTTCCCCTTTGAAAACTTCACAAGAAGACTCCCTCTTGAAGATCTAAGTTTTCTACAAGGCAACAAGGGCAAGGGGTATTCAAAGATCAAGAATGTTTTCTTTAATTTGTTTCTCTATTCAAGGTTGATAACCAAGATAAAGAGATGTAAGACTCCCTCACCTGTGGTATAATAGTTTTCTATGTTGTCTATCATGATTTAAGTTTTGTTTGGGATTTATGTTGAGAAAACTATGGACTAGGGTTTCTACAAGTTTCGGCCAAGCATGGTTTTTGGGTTTGGGATGATGTTAAAACCTCACTTATGATTCCTAATGCTTTCTCATGATAAATAAAGAATAAATTATGAGTTATGGAATTTTTGTAGCGCCCTAAGACCCTACAAGTTTCGGCCACCTCTTCCCTGAAGGATCGATGTAGGCGTGCAGAGGGGGGGTGAATGCACTTTTTCGGATCGTTTTGATTTGGTATCCACCCAGATGGGTGACTAATCCAAGGATCCACGCCGTGAGCACCACTTTCACTATGAAAACCTCCTTCAGGTGAAGAAACCTTTACAATGACAATCTTCCTCTTTACAGAATGAAGTAGAATGAGTGAGAGGAAGCAAGAATACTTTTCAGTTTGGCAGCACTTCGTTACTATACGGAACCATACCGTGCACGTGTAACGAGGAGCTCCTTTTATAGGTGAAAAGGACAGACTCGCAGTCTGTCCAGCCTCGCACCAGTCGACTGCCCCAAGGGCAGTCGACTGGCCCGACATTAATTGCTGACCAACGGCTAGTAAATAGCTAGCCAACGGCTAGTTTCGGGATATACCAGTCGACTGCCCCAAGGCCAGTCGACTGGTCCGAAGCTGCGAACTTTCTGTGGGTTTTGGCACTCGACTGCCTTTGGGCCAGTCGACTGCCCTACCTCCCAGCTCAGCTCCAGCCACTCCGGACCTTCTCCTTCGCGTGTGCCTTCAGGTCTGCTCCCTTGGTTCGCCCTTTGAAGTCCTCTTCTTCTGGCTATCATTCCTCGGATGTGCACGTAAGCCTTCCCTTGGCTTGCCTCCATGTCACCCTTCACGTGTGCCCTTGAAGTCCACTTCCTGGCTTGCCCTTGGAGCTCTCCTCCCTCAGCTCTCATCCCTCGGATATGTCCACCAAATGTGATTCTCCAAGTCCTGCAAACTCAATCACACATATCAAATACAACATAACACTCTAACTTTAAACCTATTCGCCCACACATCAAAACCATGATCTTCCAATCATTTAAGGGTCGATTGCCTCAACAATCTCCCCCTTTTTGATGTGTGGCAATATGTTTAAGTTAGAGATAAACAACAGCCACAATAGTAATAGCAACACATAGCAATTGAAAAAATCATGACATAGTAACCCTAAGAGGTAACCTCCCCCTTAACCTATGTCTTCCCCCATTTTTAATTCTTGTCATAATCTAAGTTAAGTTTCCTCTTAACAACAACAATATGTTAAAAATATAAGACATATCAGAACCTAAGAGGTACCTTCCCCTTAATCCATGTCTTCTCCATTTTTAAACATCCAAGTTCTAAGTTAGAAAGAAAACCTTAAACCATCCATTCTAAGTCAAAATTCTAACTTAAACCACACATTCTCCCCCTTTGACACCATCAAAATGATTGCCTCAAGCAACCAAAACCCATGGCATCAAATGAGAGAATTTTTAATTTCTAAAATTTCTCACAGTGGCTGAAAAACATGCGTGCCAGTCGACTGTACATGGGGCAGTCGACTTATACGCTATCAGTAACCCATTTCAGCTTTTCTGCCCAATTTCAGAAACTCCTAGAAAATTTCAGAAAATTCCAAAAATTGTAAAATTTTGCATACATGTTTGAAGTGTTATACTCTATCAGGGAAAAATATTAATCCATATAAAATTTCAAACATGCATGACTTTTGATAAAAATCCAAAAGTTTTGAAAACCACTACATTTTGTATCAAACTTTGAAATCAATTTTGCAATCATATGACTTTTAAAAACATGGCAAAGTATGTAAAGCATGAAATGGTTTTCCAATGTTTAAAATTTCCAACTATGATCTTGGGCAAAGTGTCCATTAATTAAATACTTGTCTTCCCCATAGTTGGTCTAATTTTCATATTTTGATACTTTTAATGGTTCAACAATGTGCCACAAGCACAAGTGAGCCAAATGTATCACCCTAATGGATCAAGCACCCTTTTTCAAGGTTAATATATCCAAATTCACCCTATACTTCCACAAAACACATTCCAAGGCCTCTTCTTAAGGATGTAAACTCCGATTCGGGAAGAGGTGTAACGCCCGCCCTTATATCTACCCTAAAGGCGGGGTTACGGGTCCATACATTCATATCATTTATCATGTTAAGCATGTATATCAAGTAGAACAATTACAATGCAAGCAGAGTAGTAAGCATGCTTGAACAAAAACCTATCATTTATCAACATGCATTTACAACATAATAGGAGATCATTTAATTTCGCAATGTATTGATCTAAACATGGTTTGAGCAAGATAGAGCATGGCATAATCTAAACATAACCTACTGCAAGTAATCCAATTAAATACTATAACAAGGCATCAATAAATAGGAAGGTAGCATGAGTTATCTAACATGACATAGGTTCCATATCTCTAACTTGACCAACAGTAGAGTAGTCATAGTCATCACACAATCAAAGTATAGTAATACAACTTGTAATCCTTTAGTGGAAGCAATTTAGATTCTAAACAAAAATGGTAGATAAGAATCCTTCTTTCCTTCCCGAGCCATCACCACACACATCTTGTAGCTTTCCCTCTGCCTCTTCCTTTAGTTCAAGTATTTCTTACCGCTATCTGCAGCATAAGAAACCAACATGAAACTAGTAAGCAAAACATGCTTAGTAAGAATCCGGGCCTACTCGCAAAATCCGTATCGATACATCATATCATGTACACAGTAATCAAGATGGAATTATAAGCATCATAAGCATCACATCCAATATTTCTCAGTGCTTGCATCATAAGCTTCACATCAAATATTTCTAAGTGCTTTACAGAACAAGATCATCACATAATGAGAAAAATGCTTTTCAAAAGGTTCCATAAAGGTAAATACTTAAAAATATAGCATCATCTAGGGCCCAGTTGTAGTACCACATCAAGCGCGTTCCCTAATGAGTTGGGGTAGCGAGCCACCAATCCATTTAGGGCAGGACCCTTCCGTCCTACCAATGTCATGACCTTCAGTTAACATGTACATTGGATTTAGTTTAACGACCCCCTTCCGAGTCGGGTACACAACTCTCAAAGTAAAATATCTTAATATGCAATTACACATATATGTATATGCTTAAAGGTACTCTTAATAACATCTTAAAGGGACACACCACTCATCAAGGGTGCTCATGATCCCTTAGGGACACACCACACATTTAGGGGTGCTCTTGATCCCAATTTCAATAGAGTATCCTTTTTCAAGCATATTATCAAACACATCATGTTCATATCATCAAGGTGCCCCATGGGCTATAAGGCATGCTTTTATACCTAACAAGATAGGTCACATAAATTATACACACATCATATAAGTGGTAGCATGCTTCATGGTTTCATTAAGTACTTCCCAACCCTAGAACCATGATTGGCCGAAAGTCAAGGGTAGGGAGTTCTTTTGGTTTTTAATTCAAGCATTCATTCATGCATTTCTACAAACACCTCAAGTGTACTTCATGTTAACAATTGAAACATGGTTTATACTTCAAAGTGGGGTTAGCTTCCACTAACCCTAAATTACAAGGGGTGGTCGAAACTTGTAGAATGGCTAGGCTAGGTTTTTGACATCCAACCTTCACACAAATATTTACACAAACACTTTATCTACACTATTAATCATGGGAACATAATAAAATAGCAAGCAACCCAAAAACCCTAGCCTTTCTCCTCTTGGCTGAAAGTTATAGGGTGGCTAAACCCTAATTTTTGTTTCACAACATGATGGCAAGTCATCATACATATGTACCCTAAGTTCCTAGGGGTCTCCTCATGCAACAAGAAGTAATTCACTTCACAACCCCAAGAACCCAAGCCTTGGCCGAAACCTTGTAGGGTACCAAACCCTAATTTTTGTCCTTCCAAAAATTTGGAAACAACACATATGAGTATAAAGTCCCTAGGAGTACTAGCATGCATCAAGGTTTGATCAAAAACCCTTCTCTTGGACCCCTTACATAGGGTGGCCGAAACTTCCTCTAGGGAAGTCCTTGTGATTTTCTTCAAAAGAATGAAACAACAACATTCAATAGCAATTATGTTGCAAGCGAGAGGACACTTACATCCTTGCGCTGGAATTTCACTTTCTCTTTAAACCGTAGGGTACCCTACACTTGAAGGGCACGTGGAAATCTTTCTTTTCCAAATTCTCTCTAGGGCTCCTTGGACTTAGTAAAGGGCAACTTTAATGAGTCCTCTTCCTTTCAAATTCCCTAGGGTTAGAACCCTAGGGTGGTGTTTTTTTCGAAAATGCAAGGAGAGGGTCTTCTTGATTTCGAAAATGGAAGTGGGGAAGAAGAAGAGGAAGTGTAACTTCCTTTCCCCCTCTCTTATTTATACTCTTCTCATGAAGAGACATGTCTCTTCGCTTCCCTCGATTTAACGAGAATGTTTCTTATTCTCTCTACAAGAAACATTCTTGGTTCATTGGTTATGACATGGTGAGTGCAACTAGGAGGTTCAAGGTTCAATCCTTGCTTCCTCCCTTCTACCTCTTCTTTTTATCACAATTTGCACTAATCCATATCAAAGCCCATTAAGCCAAGCCCATCATGAAATTTCATA
>JAGFNQ010002939.1:745653-766272 GCA_024364735.1 Boesenbergia rotunda | reverse complement strand
TCAAAATCGGTAGGGTCCCACGTATCGCGGACTCAGCTTCCCCTTCTTTCCGAATCTCATCACCCCTTTCATAGGGGCAACCTTCAGGAATACCGAATCCCCAACCTCGAACTCGAGTGGTCGACGTTGTTTATCAGCGTAGCTCTTCTGCCGACTCTGAGCAGTCTCTATCCTCTGGCGGATATTCTTTATAGCCTGAGTGGTCTCATCAATAATATCGGTCTGGAGTCCCATCTCCCTCTTTTCACCACTCTCATGCCAGCATAAAGGAGATCTGCATTTCCTTCCGTATAGTGCTTCGTACGGTGCCATCCCGATAGTAGCCTGATAACTGTTATTATAAGCAAACTCTGCCAGGCTCAGGTATCGACACCAGCTTCCCTTGAAGTCCAAGGTGCAAGCTCGTAACATATCTTCTAGTATCTGGTTTACTCGTTCAGTCTGCCCGTCAGTCTGGGGGTGAAAGGCTGTACTGAACTTCAGCTTCGTGCCAAGGGCCTTCTGCACGTGTCCCCAAAAATCAGAAGTAAATCGACCATCTCGGTCAGAGACGATGGTCTTGGGAATCCCGTGTAGTCGGACAATCTCCTTGACGTACAGTTGAGCCAGCTGCTCAACTGAATAAGTCATCCTGATAGCCAGAAAATGCGCGGTCTTGGTCAGTCGGTCCACAATAACCCATATACTATCATATCCATTCGTAGTCCGAGGCAGCCCTGATATGAAATCCATAGATATGTCCTCCCATTTCCACTCGGGAATAGGTAGAGGCTGCAGAACTCCCCCAAGTCTCTGGTGTTCTGCTTTGACCCTCTGGCAGGTCAAACACGTGCTAATATAATGGGCTACATCTTTCTTCATGCCGGACCACCAAAATTTGCCCTTCAGATCTTGATACATCTTGGTAGACCCAGGGTGCATCGCATAAGGTGTGCCGTGAGCTTCCTCGAGTATCCTCGTCCGTAAGTCGGAGTCGTCGGGAACGCATAATCGATCCCGGAAATATAAAACTCCGCTCTCGGAAATCCGGAATCCCTCATCCTTGCCTTCGAGAATCTCTTGCTTGATTCTCTGAAGACTCGGATCAAGATTCTGCTTCTCTAGAATACCATCAAATAACGTCGGCGCAATCTGTAGAGTAGAAAGCTGTCCCGATATAATCTCGATTCCGAAATCCATAATCTCTTCCCCTAAGGGTTGTGACAAAGCCGACAAAGATATTAAAGTAGCACATGATTTTCTACTAAGAGCATCGGCTACCTTGTTGGCTTTTCCCGGATGGTACAGGATCTCACAATCATAATCCTTGACCAACTCGAGCCATCGACGTTGTCGCATATTCAGGTCTTTCTGGGTGAAGAAATACCGCAGACTCTGGTGATCAGTAAAGACCTTGCACTGAGTGCCATATAAATAATGCCTCCATAATTTTAGCGCAAAGACCACCGCTGCTAATTCCAAATCATGGGTAGGATAATTCTTTTCATGTTCCTTTAATTGTCTAGAGGCATAGGCAATTACCTTCCCATTTTGCATAAGCACAGCTCCGAGTCCAAGTTTGGATGCATCGCTGTACATATCGAAACCCATATCGCTCTCGGGAAGAGTTAATATTGGAGCGCTAGTCAGCCTCCTTTTCAGTTCAGTAAAGCTCTTTTCACATTCCTCGGTCCATATATATTTCTTGTCCTTCTTCGTAAGAGCTGTCATAGGGGCTGCAATCCGCGAGAAGTTCTCTACGAATTTTCTGTAATATCCGGCTAACCCCAGAAAACTTCTGACCTCGCTGGCATTCTTGGGTCTGGACCAGTTACTTACGGCCTCAATTTTGATCGGGTCGACCATCACTCCGTCCTTGGAGATAACATGTCCCAAGAATGATACTTGGTTCAGCCAGAACTCACATTTCGAAAATTTAGCATACAGTTGTTCCTTCTGAAGAATCTGTAATACTATACTCAGGTGCTCCGCATGCTCTTCGGAAGTCCTCGAATAGATAAGGATGTCGTCGATGAAGACGATCACAAATCTGTCGAGAAATGCCAAGAAAATCCGATTCATAAGGTCCATGAATATTGCCGGAGCATTAGTAACTCCAAACGGCATCACTACGAACTCATAATGTCCGTATCTCGTCCGGAAAGCAGTTTTGGGTATATCCTCATTTTTCACCCGGACTTGGTGATAACCAGACCTCAGATCGATCTTAGAGAAAACCGTAGCTCCCTTCAACTGATCGAACAGGTCATCTATCCTGGGTAGAGGGTACCTGTTCTTTATGGTCACATTGTTTAATGCCTGATAGTCGATACACATACGCATCGACCCGTCCTTCTTTTTGACGAACAGTACGGGAGCTCCCCAGGGGGAATGACTAGGGCGGATAAGTCCCTTGTCGAGTAGCTCTTGCAGCTGTCCTTGCAATTCTTTCAATTCAGTCGGCGTCATTCGGTATGGTGCCTTCGAGATGGGGTTAGTACCAGGAATCAAATCAATGGCAAATTCAACATCTCTTTCAGGTGCTAACCCAGGTAAGTCGTCAGGAAATACCTCTGGATAGTTGCATACGACTTCGACGTCTTCTAGCTTCGGGTCCTCTCTAGGACGAGTATCAACCACATGAGCTAGAAATCCAGAACATCCATTCTCTAACATTTTCCTTGCCTTCAGAGCCGATAAGACTTTGCCAGTCTTCTTCTTCGGCTCGCCGATAAATTCAAAGAGAATCCCCGTCTCGGGTCGAAAGATAACCCTTCGTTTATGGCACTCGATAGAAGCGCCGTATTTATTCAGGAAATCCATGCCCAATATCAGATCATAATCGGCCATATCAAGCATTATTAGATCGCAGTAGAGTTCTCTATCTGAGATGCTGATCGGTGCGGCCCACAGCATTTGGGTAGAGGCCATCACCTCCCCCGAGGGCAATGTAGTTAGAAACTTGCAATCTAGTTCTTGCAGTGGCATATCATATCTCGTGGCATATAGCATGGAAATAAAGGAATGCGTTGCTCCAGTGTCAAACAATGCAGTAGCAGGATGACTGTAAATAATTATCTGACCTGTGACAACGGTAGAGGCAGTCGCCACGTCTTCCTTTATAAGCCAGAAAACCCGGGCGTTCGTTGTAGCAGGCGGGGCTTCTAATCGCCCCTGACAAATAGGAGTACCATCGATGACAGCCTGCATATGGTGAAGCTGGGGAGGAGCACCTTTGTGCTGAATATACTGCTGCTGAGGTGCCTTAGCGGCAGTAGGACACTCTCTGGCAAAGTGTCCCTCCTTCCCGCAAGTATAACATCTCTTGGCACCCCATAAGCATGCCCCGAGGTGCATCTTCCCACAGGTGGCACAAGGAGGGTGCTTAGGCTTCTTGCCTTTCGAATCACCAGTAGACTTGTTCCATGACTTTCTTTTCCCATTGTGGTTCTTCTTCCAGTGGGGGTTGGTGTTCTGAGTCTTTTGATTTCCTGACTGACTCTGATTCTGTGTACTGGCTGGGGCCTACTTCTGCTGGCTGATATTCTTCAGATAGTGCTCAGCATTCAGGGCGCCGCTGACTAGCTCTTCTGCAGTCTGTGGCCTATGAACGCCACCGGCTACACTCAGAGCAATGTCGGGCCTAAGCATTCTTAGCATTAATCTGACCCTTTCCCTTTCAGTACTGACCAACTCCGGACATAATCGTGCCAGTCGGTTAAATTTCTGGACGGCCTCGTTGACAGAGAGATTCCCCTGTCAAAATTCGGTGAACTCATCAAAATGCCTGTTGGTCACCCTCATATGGAAGAACTCCTCCAGAAATTCAGACTCGAAATCCTTCCATTTCATCTGGTCCACCGATCTTCTGGCCTTCACCCGTTCCCACCACATCCGAGCATCGCCGGAGAGGCAGAACGAGACACACTTGACCTTCTCGTGTTCCGGCCAGTCAAGAAGTTCCACGGTGCTTTCCACTGTTTTGAGCCAGGACTGGGCGTCCCACGGCTCGCAGATGCCGGAGAACTTATCCGGCTTCAGTCGTTGCCACTGTATCAAATAGGCCTCTTGTCGGACTGCTCTGGCCATAGTGTCCGAGGGTGCCTGTGCAGTCGGAGGTTCAGTGGTTATGGCGTCCTGACTTCCCGCAGGGGTGGCAGTGTTAGTCTGCTGGGTCATCAGAGTGTTTATCATCTGCTGCTGCTCAGTGACCTGGCGCTGCAGCTCAGTGATCACCTGCATCAGGTCAGGTGGGGGTGCTGTCTCGTTACCCCTAGTACTACGCCTTCTAGCCATATCTATCATATAGACAGTAAATGACTACATAAGCCTTAATTCTACCTTCACTTGTTATGCAAGTATTAATCACCTTCATATCATGCCAGCATAAATCATCTTTATCAATATCATTACTGTACATGAAATAATATAAGCGAGTTAGGATTTCTTACTTGGAAGCGGCAGGAGGAAGCTTGATGTGTGTGTGGTGGAGGGGAAATCTGCTCTGATACCAACTTGTAACGCCCGTCCTTATATCTACCCTAAAGGCGGGGTTACGGGTCCATACATTCATCTCATATATCATGTTAAGCATGTATATCCAAACAAAACAATTACAATACAAGAAGTGTAGTAAGCATGCTTATTGAAGACTAATTTACCAAGCAAGGTTTTTCATATCATCCATGCAACTACAACATAATAGAGAGATCATTTAACTTCTTAATTTACTGATCTAAATAAGTTACTGATCTAAACATGGTTTGAACAAGATAGAGCACAGCATTGGGTAAAGGAGCATGGTAAGAATATAGCAAGAGTTACCTAGTCTTAGATACATGCAAAAGAAGCATTCATAAGCAACAGGAAATAGTAAATATCTAGCATTTTACTTAGCATGCATACTACAAGAATTAGACATTAATGATAGTGTTATCTAACATGACATAGGTTCCATATCTCTAAACTTAATCAACAGTAGAGTAGACATAATCATCACACATTCAGAGTATAGTAATACAGTTGCAATCTTTTATTGGAAGCAGTTTAGATTCTAGACAAAAAGAAGGTAGATAAGAATCTTTCGTTCTTTCCCGAGCCATCACCACACACATCCTCTAGCTTTCTCTCTGCCTCTTCCTTTAGTTCAAGTATTTCTTACCGCTATCTGCAGCATAAGAAAAACAACATGAACTAGTAAGCAAAACATGCTTAGTAAGAATCCGGGCCTACTCGCAAAACCATATCGATACATCATATCATGTACTCAGTAATCAAGATAGAACAAGATTATAAGCATCATAAGCATCTCATCAAAGCATCATAAGCATCACATCAAATATCTCTAAGTACTTACAGAACAAGATTATCACATAATGAGAAAATATGCTTTTCAAAAAGTTCCATAAAGGTAAGTACTTAAAAATACAATATCATCCAGGGCCCAGTTGTAGTACCACATCAAGCGCGTTCCCTAATAAATTGGGGTAGCGAGCCACCAATCTAATTAGAGCAGGACCCTTCCATCCTACCAATGCCATGACCTTCAGTTAACATGCACATTGGATTTGTTTAACGACCCCCTTCCGAGTCGGGTACACAACTTTCAAAGTAAAGTAATTTATCATGCAATTACTCATATATGTATATGCCTAAAGGTACTCTTAATCACATCTTAAAGGGACACACCACTCATCAAGGGTGCTCTTGATCCCCAAGGGACACACCACACATTCGGGTGCTCTTGATCCCAGTTTCAATAGAGTATCCCTTTTTTAAGCATATTATCAACCACATCTCAACCACATCATGTTCATGTCATAAGAGTGCCCCATGGGCTATAAGGCATGCTTTTATACCTAACAAGATAGGTCACATAATTTATACACACATCATATAAGTGTAGCATGCTTCATGGTTTCATTAAGGACTTCCCAACCCTAGAACCACGGTTGGCTGAAAATCAAGTGTAGGGAATTCTTTGATTTTCCAATCAAGCATTCATTCCTGCATTTCTACAAACACCTCAAGTGTACTTCATGTTAACAATTGAAACATGGTTTATACTTCAAAGTGGGGTTAGCTTCCACTAACCCTAACTTACAAGGGTGGCCGAATGGTGTAAAATGGCTAGGCTAGGTTTTTGACATCCAACCTTCACACAAACATTCACACAAACATGTTATCTACACTACTATTCATGAGAACATAATAGGATAGCAAGCAACTCAAAAACCCTAGCCTTCCTCCTCTTGGCCGAAACCTTGTAGGGTACCAAACCCTAATTTTGTCCTTCCAAAAAACTTGGAAACATCACATATGAGTATACCCTAAGTCTTAAGGGTTATTTTCATGTATTGAAAAGTTGCCACACACATCCCTTAGGAAGTGGCCGAAACCCATACAAGGACAAACCCTAGGTTTTGTTCTTGACACCATGAAGAAAAATCCATCTACATGTATACCCTAAGTCTTAAGGTCTTCCCATGCATCAAAGTTGGATCAAAAACCTTCTCTTGGACCCCCCAATCCTAGGGTGGCCGAAACTTCTACAAGGAAGATCCTTGTGATTTTTCAAAAGAAATACACAAACAAACATTCAATAGCAATTATACTGCAGGCGAGAGGACACTTACATCCTAGCGCTGGAATTTCACCTTCTCTTAAACTGTAGGGTACCCTACACTTGGAGGGTATGTGAAAATCCTTTTCTTCCAAATTTTCTCTAGGGCTCCTTGGACTTAGTAGGGGGTAAGAACCTTCAAAGGGGTCCTCTTCCTTTCAAATTCCCTAGGGTTAGAACCCTAGGGTGGTGTTTTCGAAAATGGAAAGGGAGAAGAGTCTTCTTGATTTTTCGAAAATGGAAGTGGGGAAGAAGAAGGAAAAAGTGTAACTTCCTTTCCCCCTCTCTTATTTATACTCTTCTCATGAAGAGGCATGTCTCTTCGCTTCCCTCGATTTAACAAGAATGTTTCTTATTCTCTCAACAAGAAACATTGCTTGGTTCATTGGTTATGACATGGTGAGTGCAACTAGGAGGTTCAAGGTTCAATCCTTGCTTCCTCCTTTCTACTTCTTCTTTTTATCACAATTTGCACTAATCCATATCAAATCCCATTAAACCAAGCCCATCATGAAATTTCATAATATTAATAATATTTCATGAATTCATAATATTTCATAAATATTATTTCATAATATTTTTAATATTTCATATTCATGAATATGATATTTCATGCATTCATGACATTTCATAGCATGTGATTACATAAAATTTATATCATTTCATTATAACCATTTTTCATACGTTGTCATGATTTTACATTGAAAAATCTTGGGGTGTTACAATCCTCCACATCTTATAGAAAGTTCGTCCCGAACATTAAACAATTCCCAGGTACTCAAATTGTAAAAATTGGGGTGTTACAAAAAACCTAGGTAAAACCATGACTAAAAAAGGGATAGTGACTCTGGCTACTCTAGACTCATAAAGATTATTTTCAGAGTCAATGCATGTCAAATTGTCATAGAATTCCTTGCATAAGTCAACATTAATATCATGTTGACAATACACTAGTTGCTCTATCCCAAAGTGGGTGACCATCTCGATGATTAGAGGTGACTTTTCTTGAAAGTAGGCCTTATTCAAATACCTACAATTCAACGGGACAAATTCGTTTTCCTCAAATCTTTTCTTACATTCTAATGACCTAAACCTAGACTCTCCCAGGTTTTGTCGACCTTGGTGGGATGAACCCTCACCCCTTGGCCTCTTAGAAATAGCCCTAATATGCAACATACATGCATGCACACCAAGACACCCCCCCCCCCCAAAGGAAAAAATAATAAAGAAAACATGCACAAATTATCACATTAGTTCCAAAACATAGTTTAAGTGAACAAAATCAACTGGAAACACCATTACCTCTTTGCTAATCGCTTCATGATGACTGTGAGGAGAGATTGGCTTGAAGAGGTGAGTTTTCACTAACCCTAGGAGTAGATCCGAGGTAGAGGAAGGCTTAGAAAGGGATTTTAGGGCTCAGGGGAGGCCTAGAACGCAAGCGGGGCTCGGGAGAAGAAGAAATCACTGGGGTGGCACGCCAAAACCCTAGGTTTGGCTGCCCCCCCCCCCCCCGGCGCCCTTTTTCTTTTATAGAACCCACGAACCAGTCGCATGCCCTGAAGGCAGTCGACTAGTAAAGTTCACAGAAGGTTTTTCCAGTCGGGATCAGTCGACTGCCCCTGGGGCAGTCGACTGATAAAATATACAGAAGGTTCTATGTTATGGACCAGTCGACTGGCTCTAAGCCAGTCGACTGACACCTGAAATCCTAGTTTTTCAGTCTACTTTCAGAAATACATAACTAATTCCACAAACCTCCAAAATATTTGAAATTTTCTGGAGAGATTTGTGGATCCTAAGTCTACTTGGGAAAAATATGATTTCAAATAAATTCACTCCGGATCCCATGATTGGTACAAATTTCAAACATATCCAAATTGAGTCATTTAAACTCAACTAGAAGTTCTAATTTGGACCTCTTCCTGATGCTTCCTCTTATATTTTGTAACGACCCGGGAAATGTTCTCATATTTTCCTTAAAATATTGATCATGTCTAGATAATTTTGCGAGGAATCTAGAGAGATTAGTACGAACCTTAGCCTAGAAATCCAACGAACCTTAGCCTAGAAATCCATGATTTTCTCATTTAAATTGAGAAACTAAGTACTAATGGGCCTTATATGGGCTCCAAAAATAGGTTTTAATTAGGTAGAATTTAATATAAATATAAAAGAATTTTAATTAGGAAATTTGGCATGATTATGGGTGACTTTTAGGGAATTTTCGAAAATAAGGAAAAAGAAAATAAAAATAAAGTGCATGCACCAAGGATTGAACCTTGGACCTAGTCTACAACCATGCATGCACAAACCAATTCACCTAGCAAGGGAGTGCTAGTAGAGAATGAAGTGGATCTTGGTTAAGGCTTAGGGGAAATGAAGAGTCAACAAGGGAAGAGACACTATGACTCTTCACTTGCCCACTTCATGGAGAATAAAGGAGAGGAGTAGTAACTTACCAATTAAGATTTCTTTTCTCCTCATCCACCAAGCCTTCTCTCCTTCTTCCTCCCTCTCCTAGCCGAAACCCACAAGCCCCCAATTCCTTTGGAAAAGTTTCATAAGAAGACTCCATCTTCAAGACCCAAGGTTCTTGTTCAAGGTTACAAGGGCTAGAGGTGGCTAGAAGGCAACAAGGTCTTCATCCTTCTCCCAAATCTAAGGTCTAAAATCAAAATAATCTAAGGTAAGACTCCTTCACCTGTGGTATGATAGTTCCCCTTGATGTTTATCATATTATGAAGTTTCATTTAGGTTTTATGTGGAGAAAAACCCATGATCTTGCCTTGAACTTTCGGCCACCTTGTGTTTGGGTTCAAAAATGATGTTAAAAATATCTCTCATGTTTTCTAATGTGTTCTCATGATGAATATAGGTTAAAAAATATGATTTGGAGAATTTTTGGAGTACCCTAGCACCCTTAGGGTTTTCGGCCACCACCATGATCCCATGGTTAGGGTTGGATCTAACCCTTCAAGTGTATGGCTTATATACCCTCATGATACAAGGGAGGTTGAGGATGTTTTATGTGAATTTTCACATGGCCTAGAGACCCTACAAGTTTCGGCCAAGATGGATAATAGGGCAACAAGTTAGGGCTTACTTCAAGTAAGGGTCTCAATGGCTCCTATGGTATGGTATGGAAGGTGTTAGGTGTATAATTGGAATTTTTATGAATTTTCCATGGACCCATGGCCCATGTAGGTTTCGGCCAACCCTAGGAAGAAGGGCTAGGAGTTAGGGTTAACCCTAAGCATGAGCCCTAATAGCTTCCTATGGCTTTATAAGTAATGTATGGTCTTTTCCTTACCTTATGTTACCTCACATGTCATTTGAATGATTGAACCTTTCCTTACATGTTTCGGCCAAGCTAATTGATTGGGGTTTAAGTGGAGTTAGGGTTTCAAGAATGATGGTTTATGGCTTATTATGATGTATAGGTTCAAGCATGTGGTAGAAATTATGTTACCTTTAACCCTAGCTTTAGGTGTTATAGTTCATGTTTGATATGTTTGTATTAGATGCCATGATTATCTTATGTATCATGATCTTGCAAGTTAGATGAATTAGGAGAATGGTCTATGTGAATATGTCATGTTTTATGAATATAATGCAATGCTTACCTTATGTATCATGATCATGCAAGCTCTATGAATTAGGATGATGGTCTAGGTAAACATGTCATGTTCTATGAATACAATGCAATGCTTACCTTATGTACCATAATTATGCAAGTACTATGAACAAGAATGATATTTATGTAAGTATGCCATGTTTATGAATGAAGATAATGCTTATGCCTTAGGGCATCATGATGCTATGCATTAAGTATGAACGATGAAAGGTCAAGTATGATTTATGTCATGCTTCATGTAACAAGTTTATGCTATGTTTAAATAAGCTATGAATGTCCCATGAATAATGAAGCATGTGAAGTTACTTTACTTTATGAATGGGCTTATACCGGACCGAAGTATGGGTCCAAGGGATGGGCACCTTAAGAACACCCCGGTTTTGGACTACCGACTATGCTGTCCACGGTTCTGGCACTACCGAAGCTGTGCAACAGGGATGGACACCTTAAGAATGCCCCGGTTCTGGGACTACCGACTATGCTGTCCTTACCCTAGTAGGTTGGGGCTCGCTACCTCGTATTTACTTAGGGATGCACGCTTATGATGTATGTATGTGGTACAAGCCGGGGACCCCAATGATGTTATGATTATGTTTAAGTATTTAAAAGTATGATTTTAAAAGTAAGCATCCTTATGTATATGCATTCGACTCATGCATTCATTCATGTTATGCATCATGCCATGATAGAATATGTTTTACGCCCATGTTTATGTTAAGAATGATGCATGATAGTAAATGTTTTATGCTTAAGTTTATGTTAAGAATATGCCTAGGGTTTAAGTTATGTATCATGCCATGTTAAATATGTTTTATGTTTATATGTATGTCATGTATCATGCCATGTTAAATAGGTTTTATGTTTATATGTATGCCATGTATCATGCTCTGTTAAGGATGGTTGATGTCTTATGCTTATGATTCATGCCAAGTACCAAGTTATGTTAATGTTTTGTGTGCTTATGTTTAAGTGACGAATGGTTTTAGTGAGTAGGAAAGAGTCTTACTAAGCCTATGTGCTTATAGTCTTATTTCCTTATACCGCAGATCAAGCAAGAGGACAATAGGGGAAGTAGCAGGAGGGACAAGAGTATATGTGTGGTAGTGACTTGGCCAAGAAATAGATATATTTACAAGTCTTTTGCTAAAACTTCACGTTTGCTATTTATGTGCTTAATGAATGACTTATGTGACTTTATGATATGATGTTAAGTATGATATGATGTTAAGTACGATGTTATTATGCTAAGTTCCCTGTCACCATGTTAGGAAGGTTAGTTAGGTGCATGTATGTGTAAGATTTAAGTATTCCGCTGCCTTACGATGTTCACGTGCCCCTAAGTATGTTAGCGTAACGCCGCTTTATGGAAAAAAAGCGGGCGTTACATATTTATTCACAATACACTAATACCATCAAGTTATATGGTATTTTCACATTAAAACCAATTTCTTCCAATTATAATACCATTTTCAATCTTTTTCTCCATAACTCTCTCTTTAGTGTGCCAATTCCCTAGTATTAAGGCTAACCTTAGCCTTTTGAACCCTTTGACACACTTCATAGTGCATCTAGTCTCCTAGAAGAAAACCACCTGAGATCCATTGACCATGAATCCCTTCTTGGCTTCTAGAGCTCTCCCTTAAGCTCCTAGCCCTAGTTACCTCCCTAGGTAACTCATCTACAAATGCAAGACCACACCGGTGCTCTTTCGGTGCTTCTTGACCTTCCACTACTACTCTCTTCACCCTATAGACCTTTTTCTTGGTCAATTCCTTTTCTTTTCCTTTAAATGGGTTTTCATTGCCATTTTGATCTTTTCTCTACCATAGTTATAGGGCACCCTTGAATATACCATTTTACTAGCATTTGCCTTCCTAGGGTGGTATCCTAAACCCGGTCTACCATTCCTACGAGGTTGATCTTTTTGCATCATGCTTGACCCCTCGGGCCCCCTAATGAGTCTATCTAGGTTTTTCTCCAATTTATCAAGTTTTGCCTTTAAAACTTGATTTTCCTTTTCCAAACTTCTAACCATAGGATCATTATACCTAATTTGATCATTCCTAGGTCTACCCATTTTTCAAGGCATATGTCTCCCTTTCTTAGGGTTTATGCCTTGGTCCTTAGTCCTAGCATTCCTAGATTTGTCATGAAACATAGAATTTTTGATGTTTTGGCACGCAATAGTGTTCTTGGTTCCATCATGATATTTAAAGCCAAAATTACATCTAGGCAAGCAATCATTTACATTTCTAGTATTCATGGAAGAATTTGAAGCATAAGTAGAGTTAGGGATTACCTCCCTTACCCTTGGGGCTCCCCCTTGATGTGTGCTCCTCTTCCTTTCTTCTTTCTCTCATTTTCTAAGGTTCTCCATCTTTTTAAGCTCTCCTTTCCTTGGGCATTTTGTATGATAATGCCCTAGCTCCTCGCATGTGAAGCATCGAATTTTCCTTCTTTTCTTTTAAGCTTCCTCATTCCTACAACCCATATTAGAATTTAATTGAATGGACTTGGGCTTAGGAATTACCTCCTTTTTACCTAGTGGGCACTTATCCTTGTAGTGCCCCTTTTTGTTGCAACCAAAGCATATGATATGCTCCTTTGACTTTGCTTTGGCGGAGGTTGGAGCTTTCTCTTGCTCTTGTGTGGATGAGGGTCTCTCCTCCCCCTCAACCCTTGATGTTGATACTTCTTCTTCTACTTTGGATGCGGTGCATGCTCTTTTACTTAGTCCTCCTCCTCACTTGATGATATGATCAATTCTTCTTCCTCTTGATCTTCTTGGTCACTAGAAATTCTTTCTTTGAGCTCTTCCGCTTTTTGAGTTGGTGTAGGGTTCTCATGATACTTTTCCAAGTTGTTCCACAACTCATAAGCATTTTTATATGCCCCTACATCACTCAATACATTGTTAGGCAAAAGATTTACTAAAATACTAATTACCTTTTCATTTGCTTTTGCTTGATCTTGTTGTTCTTGATTCCAATACCTAGTCCTAAGCCTCTTCCCATGGTTATCCTTTGGAATCTCGAGCGGCTCTTCTATGATTATCTTACACGCCCAATCCATGTTAAGCCAAGTCTCCATCCTTGCTTTCCAATAGCTGAAATCCTCATGGTCGTAGGGCGGTGGAGTGTAGATATCTTCACCCAACTTGTCTTCCATTGTTTTATCCTCTAGCGTGTGCTCCCTCGGCGGTTAGTCCAATCGAGAGCGGTCCTTCGCTCTGATACCAATTGTTGGATCGTTTCTGTACGCTAGAGGGGGGGATGAATAGCGTTTCTTCGATTCTTCTTCTTCCTACGTTGTTAGTTGCACAGCGGAAATATAAAATAATAAGACTATCAACAAGGAAAGCACTGCTAACAAACCGATTTACTTGGTATCCACCCCGAACGGGTGACATCCAAGAATCCGTTGGTGGATCACTCCCCGGATAACCTCCGGCTAGTCCTCGTCGCTCCTTGTGGGTGGAGAAACCTCGCCACAATTACCTCGACAAGATCTAGACTCAAGAGACTACTAACAAGCCTTAACCAAGCTTGTTTCATCAAGAAAAGAAAGCATGAAACGAGCTCCTTTAAATAGGGCTCGAGTCATTTCAGGTCGTGACTGGTCCCACTCAGATTCGACCGTTATAGTACAACGTTCGAATCTGCCAGCCTGTTCCAGCCGACACCAGTCGACTGGTCCGAACCTAAGCCTAGGGTTACACTCCCGAGTACATTTCACTCCGCACTCAAACCCTCCCGGCTTAGCCCCTGAGTACAAATACTCATACTCAGACCCTCGCAACCCGGTTGACTCTTCATCAGCAGCCTCGACTGTTGCCTTCACGCCCTCTTCATCTTCGGCCCTCGTCCCTCGGATGCTCACGCAAGCCTCCAGCTTGCCTCCATGCGACCCTTGACGTACGCCTCAAAGTCCGCGTCCCTCGGCTCATCGTCCCTGCTATCCACGGTCCCCGGATGCGCATGCAAGCCTCTAGCTTGCCTCCATGTCATCCTTCACCCGAAGACATCAACCAAGTCCAAGTGTACCTGTACACCTACACACTCATGTACACATATTAGTCCAACAACAAATCCTAACTTAACCATATTGACCGTACACATCAAAACCCCATGGTCCTCCAGATCATCTTAGGGCCGATTGCCCCATTAATTTCTCCCGCACTACTAATCCAAGACTCAGTCTTGGAACAAGTTTTTGTTTATAATTTCACAGTTAAAATTCAAAAGGCCATGCAAGAGGGATTCAACACTGCCAGACCTCCTCTTTTAAGTGGAGAAGATTTCTCCTATTGGAAAAGAAGGATGGAAGACATGTGGATAAACATCCAATCTGGGCTGGAGATTCCCAAGAACACAGAAGGAGTGGCACAACATTATACTAAATGGGACGCCTCGCTGAAGAAGAAAATCGAGGCTGATGCAAAGGCAACCCAGACTTTGCAATGCGGTTTGACCAAGGAGGAGCTGAACCGAGTGGGACCCTTCAACAGCGCCAAAGAGCTTTGGAACAAGTTGATCGAGCTGCACGAAGACACTTCTGACATGAGGATCAGCAAAAGAGATCTGTTGCTGAACAGACTCTACACATTCAAGATGAACGAAGGAGAATTAGCAGCACAGCTCCACACCAGAATCTAGGAGCTGATGAATAGGCTGCATACGATAGGTCACAAGGTCGAGAACCGTGACCTAATTAGGTATACACTAAACACGTTCCCAAGGAACACATTGTGGGCATCCATGGTAGATGCCTACAAGGTTTCCAGGGATTTTTCTAAAATTAAATTAGATAAACTTTTCTCTGAATTAGAACTGCATGAACAGGCTAACGCCACTTTGGTCGAGAAGAGTATTGCTTTCATTGCAGAAAAACCTCAAGTAAAAGCCCCCAAGAAAAAGACTCTACCAGCACCCGAGTCTGACTCAGACTCAAATTTAGAAGATAGCAAAGGGGATCAACCCAAGCTGGTTCGGCTAGCTCGAGATTATTACAAGGAACTCAAGTACCAAACAAACAAAAAGAAAGCAAGATGAAGAAAGGAAGATCCATCAGAACCTTCAACAAGCTCGAAGAGCAAGCCCAACGTTACTTGCTATGAGTGCAATAAAATGGGACATTACAAGTCAGAGTGCCCCAATCTGAAGGTAACAAAGAAGGCGTGAAGAAAGAAGGCCCTCCAAGCCACTTGGGGTGAATCCACTTCCGAAGAAGAAGAAGAAGTCCCGCACGCAAACTTACTTGCCCTAACCGCTTCAGAAGATGTCGACACTAGATCAGAATCGGAACTAGACGACAGAAGGCTCACAATCTCGGAGAATGGGCAAATCACGGTAAAAGGTTATTCTGAATATGAACTAGCTAAATTAATCTCTTACTTGTCTCGCAACTTAGCAAAATCCAAAATCCGGGTTGAGTCCCTCCGACAGGAAGTAAAACGCCTGAAAGAGGAAGCTGACTCGAGGTCCTTGACCGAGCAAATTCAAGAAGGAAACTCCACTCAAGTTCAAAAGCTTGAGGAAGAGAATTCCTCCTTGAAAACTCAAGTCAAGGAGCTCAGAGTGGCCTTAGAACGATTCACTTCGGGTTCCAAGGGTCTTGACATGATCCTTGGAAAGCAAAAGTCTGTTCTTAACAGATCTAGATTAGGGTATCGAACTAAGTCTAGGCAACGCTCTTATTATGCTGTATTGAACCAATCTAGAACCCAAGTCCACGCATGGGTCCCCGAGCTCTGTTTGAACAAACAAGCTGGACCAAACTAGTATTGGATCCCCAAGGACAAGATTCACATCTTGCCTAACCATTATCGAGGCTATAGTCCAGGGGGAGCCAATATAAAAACCATATTCATAATTAGATAATTTTTTTTAATTTCGATTTTGTTTAATTGCATGTTTGATTGTTTATTTTTTTATTATGCTTAGATCTAGGAATGGTTAGTTTAAGGACAAAATGATTTAGTTGAAATTTGAAACCCTAGTATTGGGAGGAGGTGAGATGATAGTACGTTAGGGAAACCATTCTAGTGGAACTAGCTGAAGCTACCGATCCAAGACCCAAACTAGTTAGACCAAAATTTCTCAAGAAGTAACTTGAAGATGAATGTTCAATAAAAGGCTTTGTCAACGAAAGGGTTGATGCTCCAATAAGGCTACGACCAAAGAAGGCCTAGTGCCTCGCCAAGACCTGGAAGCCAATTTTTGAAAGTCAAATTCACTTTACTACTGGTTAAATTTGAATCTAACACAAATTTCAATTAATCATAGATTCAACACAATTTTTCAAAATAAACTTAAACTTTATAAAAATTTTCAAAATTAATTAAATTTTTTTAATTAACCATGCTTTTCAAATTAAAATCTTTATTTTTGTTAAAACCTGTTTCACAAAACCCATAAGGTTAACGTGATTGATAACACTAGACCGGGTGAGACAGACTAGGCCGTGAAAATCAATTTTAAAGCTATCCTTGACTCTAATTGGATCCAAATCAATAAATACTTTATGTGTAGGAACATAAAGATTTGGACCAATGGATATTAGATAGTGGACGCTTCAGACACATGACTGGAGACAAATTGAAATTCACCAAACTCAAGTTCAAGAACCTAGGCTCAGTAGCATTTGGCAATAATGCTACACTCAAAGTCATTGGGTCAGGTAACATTGAACTCAAATATGATTTTGTGATTAAAAAAGTACTCTTGGTTGAAAATTTTAAGTTCAATTTGCTTAGTATAAGTCAACTATGTGATACTGGCTATGTAGTTACATTCTCCAACTCTGACAGCTGCCTGATTAGAAACCTCCAAGACTCAGAAATTATGCTTAAGGGTACTAGGAAAAATAATGTTTATACTATCAATCTACCTTTAGTACCAAAATGCTTCGTGACTCAATTAGAAGAATCCAACCTCTAGCACAGGAGATTAGGTCACACTAATCTTATACTAATTTCTAAAATTACCCAACTTGGTCTAATTAAAGGGGTACCAAAAATTAAGAATTTTGAAAACACAATCTATAACTTGTTGGGACCGGGTGCATGTTGACAAGGATACGAGTTCGTAAAATTTTAAATTTTTACGTGCAGCGGAAGAATTTGCATAAAATAATTTCCTAAATTATTTTAACTTCGTATCTAGTATGCAACCTTATAGTGTATTGACATAATCATAAAATAAAACTTTGTGAAAAAGTAAACTAATTTACATTATACCTCTCGTAACTCGAAGTAAGGGACGAGATCCAACCGTAGCATCCCTTGGAAGCTCCGCCTCTATTCGCGTCCACGCCGAGTTCTCTTCGGGATGACTTCGCAAAGTCACGAGTTTTGTGCCGACGAGAACTACTAGATTCTCTATAGGCACAACAAGAAAGATCAAGAGAGGAATGGGAAACTAACCAACGAAGTAACGGAATCGAATTCCGAGAAGAGAGGAGTCGCTATCCGCTTCTTCTTCTTCTTGTTCGGGTTCTCCTTCTTCTTGAATGCTCACGCCACAACCCAAGGAAGTGGATGAGGTGCGCCGGCCCTAGATGGATGAAGGGCACCGGCCCTAGGTCACCAAGTGGGCGCCGGCCCTAAGGGAGGAGAGGGGAGGGAGAAGAGAAGAGAGAGAGGGAGAGCTCTTCACAACTTGATTAGTTGATTGGGGAATAAGGGCTTGCCTTTGGTTCCTTTATATAGTAGCAACTCCTTTGCTAAGTCTCCCTCTAAACCGAATTAACGGAATTAACAGAATTAGTTATAAGAAATTTATCTTATAAATTCTCTTATTAATTATTCCGTTTAAGCCGAGTCTTATTATAACTAATTTATAATAAAACAAATTCCTCTTCTCTTTAAATTATGGAATAAATTTTATAAGAAATTTATAAACTTTCTTATTATGGAAAAATCAATTCTTAATTGATTTTATAAAATTAAAATAAACCAT
Source organism: Boesenbergia rotunda (assembly GCA_024364735.1). Classification (NCBI taxonomy): domain Eukaryota; kingdom Viridiplantae; phylum Streptophyta; class Magnoliopsida; order Zingiberales; family Zingiberaceae; genus Boesenbergia; species Boesenbergia rotunda. Next base: position 748,076 of record JAGFNQ010002939.1, on the reverse strand, counting down.
TTCATGGATTATTTTAACTTCCATAAAAAGAATAAATTTCTACAAATTTATTTATATAAATTTCTTTTTACAAATTTATTCATCCATAATTTATAAAATAAATAGAGCTAGATTTATTTTATTAATTAAACCAATTAAATTGGTTTATTCTCCCTTTATTGGCCGGCCACCCAAGGAGGGTTAACACACTCTTTGGCCGGCCAAAACCGACCCGAACCGATCGTGAATTAAACTCATTTAATTCGCCCAAAAAGCCTTCAAAAGACTTAGCCATTTTTAGTTTCCATTGCGCCTCTGATTAACTCAGATTCGACTTATTTCTCTTGATCGGAAAATCCAATTTTCAACTCGTTTTAAATCCCTCGGATTACTCGTAGTGCGTGTGACTAAATAGGCTTTCGATTTATGTTGGCCGTCTATAATCAACTAATTATAGAACGATCATGAGTGACACCTAGTAGTACATCATGATCCCCAATTAATCGAAAGATCAACGGTTTGACCTCAGAAGAAATTATTCCGAAACCCTTCAGCAGCTCCAATGAATCGTGCCCATTCCCTTCACCACCTTATATCCTCTTGGTTCAGGACACGGTCTATTTGTGTCAGTCCCCACTAGGCTGACTACGTCACACCTAGCCCAAGTAATGTCTTTCTCGTCCTTTGGATTTCTAATTACTCTCATGTATTTAAGAGACTCGCACTCTTAACATGATATACTCTGGCCAGAGGTTTTTGAGTAACAATCCAACGATAGGCCTGGGTATACATCTCCTCGCAAGGAGTGGTGAATCCTTTGTAGGCTGTTCAAACATCTTCGGGCACTTTGGCTTATACCCAATCATCCTGGGTCCACACCTCCTTGGAGATGCTTGCTTAAGATGTTAAAGTATAAGTCTCCATGACCAAGATGACTTGAACACTGCAAGTCAAAGGAACATCGCACTTAAGCTGCAGTAAGAACTTCATTGACATATCTATATAGATAACCATATGAAGTTTTACAGTTAGTCACTCCAATGAACTAGTTCCCTTAACTAGCATCCATGTTTATCTCCGGACATCCCAATGTCACCACCAAGTAAGAATCAGCTGATTAGAGAATAACCCATGCTAGTCTCAACAGAATTGATAGTGTCCGTTTTTATCAATTCATCGACTAGGGATATTTTCAATACTTCACATTTGCACATATAGAGATAATCACAAGTTGTGATCCCATCACAAATTCTCTTATGCTGTGAGTTGTATTGCGGACATTCAGTAGATGAGTTTAAGATCCCAATCAAATACACAAACATGTATACTCAAATAGTGAATTATCATTTATTAAAATAAATGTTTACAATCATAAGGCGATTGCCTTAGGACACTTCTCTCATATCACTAACAAACTCCCACTTGGCCTAATGCCAATCGCTACGGTATCCAATACCATAGGCTCTAACATGTCCCTCAAACTTACTTTGAGGCAAGGCCTTAGTTAAAGGATCCGCTATATTCCTTTCAGTGGGAACCCTCTCAATTTGTATGTCATTCCTACTTATAATCTCTCTGATCAGATGATAGCGTCGAAGCACGTGTTTGGATCGCTGATGAGACCTTGGTTCCTTCGCTTGTGCAATAGCTCCATTGTTGTCGCAGTAAACCGGCACTGCTTCATCAATGGTTGGAACCACACCAAGTTCTGAGACAAACTTCTTGATCCAAACTGCTTCCTTTGCTGCTTCCGAAGCTGCGATATATTCCGCTTCCGTGGTAGAATCCGCTACGGTTTCTTGTTTGGAACTTTTCCAACTTACTGCGCCTCCATTCAAAGTAAATACGTATCCAGACTGCGATTTGGAGTCATCCTTATCTGTCTGGAAACTGGCATCTGTATACCCACGTATTACCATATCTCCTTCTCCATATATTAGGAACACATCCTTAGTTCTTCTTAAGTACTTAAGGATTGTCTTTACAGCCGCCCAATGATCCATTCCCAGATCCGACTGGTATCTGCTTGTGACGCTCAAAGCATACGATACATCGGGTCTTGTACATAACATAGCATACATGATAGATCCTATTGCGGATGCATAGGGAATCTTATTCATGCAAATCCTCTCGTCTTCTGTGCACGGACACATAGACTTTGAAAGGTTGATCCCATGCCTGATGGGAAGGTAACCTTTCTTGGATTCCGACATGCTAAACCTCTTTAGCACTCGGTCTATATACGTAGACTGTGAAAGACCAAGCAACTGTTTTGATCTATCTCTATAGATTCTAATCCCAAGGACATAGGTTGCTTCTCCCAGGTCTTTCATGGAGAAAGTTTTGGACAACCAAATTTTAACTGTCTGTAAAACTGATATATCGTTTCCTATAAGTAAGATGTCATCGACATATAATACTAGGAATACGACTGCACTCCCACT
>JAGFNQ010002939.1:693889-730367 GCA_024364735.1 Boesenbergia rotunda | reverse complement strand
CAGATAACCAGTCTCCAGAATATGCGATGTCAAACAAGTGCAGCAAATAAGTGCAGCAAACAATGCACGATGCAAAATATGCACATGGTGCAATGACATGTGTCACCCCTGACACCAGACAGATCAACGTACACCTGTCATAGGGACGTCTGAACGGGTAGGGCTATGACAACTGTACACCCTGCCATCACTGCTCCTGAGTGACCGGGTGGACAGGATGCTGGTGGAGACTCCGCTCCGACCCCAAGCAATGGGGGAGTCAAGCTCTCATCTCCTCGTGGCTCAGTACGAGAAGGGATCCCTGGCTGCTACCACGCCCGCGCTCACCCTCCAAATAGTGGCCGAACGGAGCAATACAGGGCAAATGCACACATCTACGGTATCCACTAACCCATGAGTGGCCGTGTGTGCCCGTCATGTACCGGAAGACGATTAGGCTCAACCACAAGGGAGTCGCTGATCGCCGGCATGCAATAGTGCAAGGATGGTGTATGATAGATACACATACCTCCCTCCCAAGTCCTCAGTATGCTAAGTCTCAGTCTGAAATCCTATAACGGGAAATACAGGTATCCTACAAGGTATACTGAACTGAAATACAGATCCCTCAAGGTCAAATGCAAGAGATACCCTACGATATCTAAGCATACATGTAGAGATGACAATACTAGAGACTGTATGGAACTAACAGCATAATAACTCAAGGATAAACAACAAGTATCCAGAACTGACCTAATAAACAGGGGTAAACCACAATATCCAGATCAAACATAATAACCAGGGATAGCGTAGGATCTTACTGCTATCTATAACATTCTATGCATAACAAAATGACAATATCAAAATAGATAAGTCAAAGGGTACCCGCCTCAAAGTAGAAGTCCGTATACGTAGAGAACCTCTTGTCCAATGGTCCGCACCCAATCAAGGACCTGCATCGGTAGGTGTTATTTAGCTACTACTATATGAATTAATAGCTAAATCCAAAATATAGCTCACTTGTAGACCGGATGATAAAACCAGCCCCTACTAAGCCAACCTAATCCCAACAAGATCAACAATAACTGATTCGTTATCACGATCGAATGCTCCCTATATTCATCCAGTACATATCAGATCTCAAATCTACAATTACATTCGGAACATCATCCAAGGCTAAACAACCACTTACTAGATCAGGTACGCCCATACCAACCCAGGGACTAGCCTCCATAAATAAAGCTCACGGAGCAAGGTCAAACACAAATTCTACATGTTCACCTCCAAGCACCAAAACCCAATACAGGATTAGCACTAATCTGATTCTTCTATGAATTCAACTCACGGTAGAACCACAGGAAGTAAAACATAACCACTCAAAGAAAAGCTAGCAGATCATATTTGCAAACCCAAGAAACCACACTAATCCAAATTAGGAACAAATATCAACTCCACCTACTGAGGTACAACACTATCATCATGCTTCTTCAATTCAACCGTTACTTCTCCATGAAATCAAATCAAAAACTCATATCCGATCATCCGGAACCCCCATCACAGATCAAGGACCCATTGAATAATTAAGACAGCACACAGAACCAATAGAGCTAAACCAGGTAAAGAAAACCAAATCCAAAACATCAAGGCTAACAGGCTATGGAACCTCATGATCAATTTCATTGCAAATCAATTTGCCCAAGAGATCTAATATAGGGTATCATCAACTCAGCCACACAATTCACTAAACAAGCCCATAATCAAATCGAATTAGCTAGAGAGCACCCTTACCCGAGTTCTGCTGGGCACAACAAGCTCCAATCACAAATCCTCACTCCAGTCGCCACTCGATTCTTCACAGCAGGCAGAAGATGAAGAATTGGAGCCCAAAAACAAAGATCCACACATCTCCATCCCAAGCTCTCGGAAATCAATCTGATCAAAACAACTAATCACAATCCCAATTCGAAAACTAGAACAGAGACACAATTCCTTACCTCAGATGAGTCGACACACGCATTTCCCCTCAGCATTGGAACCGGCCAAGACCAAAGATATCAAGAAAGCACTCGTTGCGGCCATCCGATGAGCCCTAGATCAAGCTCTCGGCATAAGCAGGCAATCGACGGAAGGAAACACCCTGTGAAGAGCCGACCACAATTGAGGAAAGACTCCCGGCAATAGAGATGACTTTGGGTACGATGATCCCGTGGATCGCAACTAGGGCTCGACCGTCGTGGGGACTCAGCGGCTAGGTCGCGCGATGAGGAGAAGAAAAGAGGTCATCGGCGTTGGGTTCGCTAGCTTCGCAGGGAGAGAAGGAGACGGCGTCGGGTTGTGGCGGTCGGCTAGGGCACACGAAAGGGGAGGAAAGAGGAGGAGGAAGTCGGCGTCGGGTGTGGCTTTGGCTGCGGCTTCGCGAGAGGGGAAGAAGAAGAAGAAGAAGGGGGTTCGGCGCCTGCGGCTTCGCGAGGGGAGGAAGACACAAGCACAAGCCCGAGCCCTAATCAACCTCTTATACTCGCCCTTTTTCATTTTAGCCCAACCCAGTTTCGCCAAATTACAAAACCACCCCTAGGGTTCAAACTTGATTACAAATTAGTCCTTATAATTGTTGGTTTAATTACATTTTGGTTCCTAAGTTTGTCTCCATGGACCCTGAAACGTCGGCATTTTTCCCGGTAATCCTTCAGAAATTACTGGGACCTAGTCAAAAGTGTCGGAAATCCTAGACTATATCCAGAAAAATCCCGAAAAATTTTCTGGTCTGGATTTTCGAATTGCCGTATTTTACAAGGATAGCAAGCAACTCAAAAACCCTAGCCTTCCTCCTCTTGGCCGAAACCTTGTACGGTACCAAACCCTAATTTTGTCCTTCCAAAAATTTGGAAACATCACATATGAGTATACCCTAAGTCTTAAGGGTTATTTTCATGTATTGAAAAGTTGCCACACACATCCCTTAGGAAGTGACCGAAACCCATACAAGGACAAACCCTAGGTTTTGTTCTTGACACCATGAAGAAAAATCCATCTACATGTATACCCTAAGTCTTAAGGTCTTCCCATGCATCAAAGTTGGATCAAAAACCTTCTCTTGGACCTCCAATCCTAGGGTGGCCGAAACTTCTACAAGGAAGATCCTTGTGATTTTTCAAAAGAAATACACAAACAATCATTCAATAGCAATTATACTGCAGGCGAGAGGACACTTACATCCTAGCGCTGGAATTTCACCTTCTCTTAAACTGTAGGGTACCCTACACTTGGAGGGTATGTGAAAATCCTTTTCTTCCAAATCTTCTCTAGGGTTCCTTGGACTTGGTAGAGGGCAAGGCACTTGGATTTTCCTCCTTGCAATTGCCCTAGGGTTAGAACCCTAGGGTTGAAATTTCGAAAACACAAGGGAGAGGAGTGGATTTTCGGTGGAGAAGAGAAAAGGAAGAAGAAGAAGAGGAAGTTACTCTAACTTCTCATCTCCTTATTTATACTTTTCTCATGAAGAGACATGTCTCTTCACTTCCCTAGCTTTTAACAAGTATGTTCCTTATTCCCTCTACATGAAATATTGCTTGGTTCATTGGTTATGACATGGTGAGTGCAACTAGGAGGTTCAAGGTTCAATCCTTGCTTCCTCCTTTCTACTTCTTCTTTTTATCACAATTTGCACTAATCCATATCAAATCCCATTAAACCAAGCCCATCATGACATTTCATAATATTAATAATATTTCATGAATTCATAATATTTCATAAATATTATTTCATAATATTTTTAATATTTCATATTCATGAATATGATATTTCATGCATTCATGACATTTCATAGCATGTGATGACATGAAATTTATATCATTTCATTATAACCATTTTTCATACGTTGTCATGATTTTACATTGAAAAATCTTGGGGTGTTACAATCCTCCACATCTTATAGAAAGTTCGTCCCGAACTTTAAACAATTCCCAGGTACTCAAATTGTAAAAATTGGGGTGTTACAATCCTACGCACCTTATAAAAAGTTCGTCCCGAACTTTAAAACAGTTCCGGATACTTTGATCGCATCGTATCATCCTGTTCCCAGGTGGCTTCTTCGAACTGCTTGTTCCGCCACAGAACCTTCACTAAGGGTATTTCCTTGTTCCTTAGCCTTTTAACTTCCCGATCGAGGATCTGGATCGGGCGGCGTTCGGAACTCAGGCTCTCCTGTTCTTGCACTGGTGGGGGTTCTATCATTTGACTCGCATCAGGGGTACACTTCTTGAGCATCGACACATGGAAGACGTTGTGGATAACTGCCATTTTGGCGGTAGCTCCAGCTCGTAGGCCACCTTGCCTACTCGTCTCAAAATCTGGTAGGGTCCCACGTATCGCGGACTCAGCTTCCCCTTCTTTCCGAATCTCATCACCCCTTTCATAGGGGCTACCTTCAGGAATACCGAATCCCCAACCTCGAACTCGAGTGGTCGACGTCGTTTGTCAGCGTAGCTCTTTTGCCGACTCTGAGCAGTCTCTATCCTCTGGCGGATATTCTTTATAGCCTGAGTGGTCTCATCAATAATATCGGTCTGGAGTCCCATCTCCCTCTTTTCACCACTCTCATGCCAGCATAAAGGAGATCTGCATTTCCTTCCGTATAGTGCTTCGTACGGTGCCATCCCGATAGTAGCCTGATAACTGTTATTATAAGCAAACTCTGCCAGGCTCAGGTATCGACACCAGCTTCCCTTGAAGTCCAAGGTGCAAGCTCGTAACATATCTTCTAGTATCTGGTTTACTCGTTCAGTCTGCCCGTCAGTCTGGGGGTGAAAGGCTATACTGAACTTCAGCTTCGTGCTAAGGGCCTTCTGCACGTGTCCCCAAAAATCAGAAGTAAATCGACCATCTCGGTCAGAGACGATGGTCTTGCGAATCCCGTGTAGTCGGACAATCTCCTTGACGTACAGTTGAGCCAGCTGCTCAACTGAATAAGTCATCCTGATAGCCAGAAAATGCGCGGACTTGGTCAGTCGGTCCACAATAACCCATATACTATCATATCCATTCGTAGTCCGAGGAAGCCCTGATATGAAATCCATAGATATGTCTTCCCATTTCCACTCGGGAATAGGTAGAGGCTGCAGAACTCCCCCAGGTCTCTGGTGTTCTGCTTTGACCCTCTGGCAGGTCAAACACATGCTAATATAATGGGCTACATCTTTCTTCATGCCGGACCACCAAAATTTACCCTTCAGATCTTGATACATCTTGGTAGACCCAGGGTGCATCGCATAAGGTGTGCCGTGAGCTTCCTCGAGTATCCTCGTCCGTAAGTCGGAGTCGTCGGGAACGCATAATCGATCCCGGAAATATAAAACTCCGCTCTCGGAAATCCGGAATCCCTCGTCCTTGCCTTCGAGAATCTCTTGCTTGATTCTCTGAAGACTCGGATCAAGATTCTGCTTCTCCAGAATACCATCAAATAACGTCGGCGCAATCTGTAGAGTAGAAAGTTGTCCCGATATAATCTCGATTCCGAAATCCATAATCTCTTCCCCTAAGGGTTGTGACAAAGCCGACAAAGATATTAAAGTAGCACATGATTTTCTACTAAGAGCATCGGCTACCTTGTTGGCTTTTCCCGGATGGTACAGGATCTCACAATCATAATCCTTGACCAACTCGAGCCATCGGCGTTGTCGCATATTCAGGTCTTTCTGGGTGAAGAAATACCGCAGACTCTGGTGATCAGTAAAGACCTTGCACTGAGTGCCATATAAATAATGCCTCCATAATTTTAGCGCAAAGACCACCGCTGCTAATTCCAAATCATGGGTAGGATAATTCTTTTCATGTTCCTTTAATTGTCTAGAGGCATAGGCAATTACCTTCCCATTTTGCATAAGCACAGCTCCGAGTCCAAGTTTGGATGCATCGCTGTACATATCGAAACCCATATCGCTCTCGGGAAGAGTCAATATTGGAGCGCTAGTCAGCCTCCTTTTCAGTTCAGTAAAGCTCTTTTCACATTCCTCGGTCCATATATATTTCTTGTCCTTCTTCGTAAGAGCTGTCATAGGGGCTGCAATCCGCGAGAAGTTCTCTACGAATTTTCTGTAATATCCGGCTAACCCCAGAAAACTTCTGACCTCGCTGGCATTCTTGGGTCTGGACCAGTTTCTTACGGCCTTAATTTTGATCGGGTCGACCATCACTCCGTCCTTGGAGATAATATGTCCCAAGAATGATACTTGATTCAGCCAGAACTCACATTTCGAAAATTTAGCATACAGTTGTTCTTTCTGAAGAATCTGTAATACTATACTCAGGTGCTCTGCATGCTCTTCGAAAGTCCTCGAATAAATAAGGATGTCGTCGATGAAGACGATCACAAATCTGTCGAGAAATGCCGAGAAAATCCAATTCATAAGGTCCATGAATATTGCCGGAGCATTAGTAACTCCAAACGGCATCACTACGAACTCATAATGTCCGTATCTCGTCCGGAAAGCAGTTTTGGGTATATCCTCATTTTTCACCCGGACTTGGTGATAACCAGACCTCAGATCGATCTTAGAGAAAACCGTAGCTCCCTTTAACTGATCGAACATGTCATCTATCCTGGGTAGAGGATACCTATTCTTTATGGTCACATTGTTTAATGCCCGATAGTCGATACACATACGCATCGACCCGTCCTTCTTTTTGACGAACAGTACGGGAGCTCCCCAGGGGGAATGACTAGGGCGGATAAGTCCCTTGTCGAGTAGCTCTTGTAGCTGTCCTTGCAATTCTTTCAATTCCGTCGGCGCCATTCGGTATGGTGCTTTCGAGATGGGGTTAGTACCAGGAATCAAATCAATAGCAAATTCAACATCTCTTTCAGGTGCTAACCCAGGTAAGTCGTCAGGAAATACCTCTGGATAGTTGCATACGACTTCGACGTCTTCTAGCTTCGGGTCCTCTCTAGGACGAGTATCAACCACATGAGCTAGAAATCCAGAACATCCATTCTCTAACATTTTCCTTGCCTTCAGAGCCGATAAGACTTTGCCAGTCTTCTTCTTCGGCTCGCCGATAAATTCAAAGAGAATCCCCGTCTCGGGTCAGAAGATAACCCTTCATTTACGGCACTCGATAGAAGCGCCGTATTTATTCAGGAAATCCATGCCCAATATCAGATCATAATCGGCCATATCAAGCACTATTAGATCGCAGTAGAGTTCTCTATCTGAGATGCTGATCGGTGCGGCCCGCAGCATTTGGGTAGAGGCCATCACCTCCCCCGAGGGCAATGTAGTCAGAAACTTGCAATCTAGTTCTTGCAGTGGCATATCATATCTCGTGGCATATAGCATGGAAATAAAGGAATGCGTTGCTCCAGTGTCAAACAATGCAGTAGCAGGATGACTGTAAATAATTATCTGACCTGTGACAACGGTAGAGGCAGTCGACACGTCTTCCTTTGTAAGCGAGAAAACCCGGGCGTTCGTTGTAGCAGGCGGGGCTTCTAATCGCCCCTGACAAATATGAGTACCATCGATGACAGCCTGCATATGGTGAAGCTGGGGAGGAGCACCTTTGTGCTGAATATACTGCTGCTGAGGTGCCTTAGCGGCAGTAGGACACTCTCTGGCAAAGTGTCCCTCCTTCCCGCAAGTATAACATCTCTTGGCACCCCATAAGCATGCCCCGAGGTGCATCTTCCCACAGGTGGCACAAGGAGGGTGCTTAGGCTTCTTGCCTTTCGAATCACTAGTAGACTTGTTCCATGGCTTTCTTTTCCCATTGTGGTTCTTCTTCCAGTGGGAGTTGGTGTTCTGAGTCTTTTGATTTCCTGACTGACTCTGATTCTGTGTACTGGCTGGGGCCTGCTTCTGCTGGCTGATATTCTTCAGATAGTGCTCAGCATTCAGGGCGCCGCTGACTAGCTCTTCTGCAGTCTGTGGCCTATGAACGCCACCGGCTACACTCAGAGCAATGTCGGGCCTAAGCATTCTTAGCATTAATCTGACCCTTTCCCTTTCAGTACTGACCAGCTCCGGACATAATCGTGTCAGTCGGTTAAATTTCTGGACGGCCTCGTTGACAGAGAGATTCCCCTGTCGAAATTCGGTGAACTCATCAAAATGCCTGTTGGTCACCCTCATATGGAAGAACTCCTCCAGAAATTCAGACTCGAAATCCTTCCATTTCATCTGGTCCACCGATCTTCTGGCCTTCACCCGTTCCCACCACATCCGAGCATCGCCGGAGAGGCAGAACGAGACACACTTGACCTTCTCGTGTTCCGGCCAGTCAAGAAGTTCCACGGTGCTTTCCACTGTTTTGAGCCAGGACTGGGCGTCCCACGGCTCGCAGATGCCGGAGAACTTATCCGGCTTCAGTCGTTGCCACTGTATCAAATAGGCCTCTTGTCGGACTGCTCTGGCCATAGTGTCCGAGGGTGCCTGTGCAGTCGGAGGTTCTGTGGTTATGGCGTCCTGACTTCCCGCAGGGGTGGCAGTGTTAGTCTGCTGGGTCATCAGAGTGTTTATCATCTGCTGCTGCTCAGTGACCTGGCGCTGCAGCTCAGTGATCACCTGCATCAGGTCAGGTGGGGGTACTGTCTCGTTACCCCTAGTACTACGCCTTCTAGCCATATCTATCATATAGACAGTAAATGACTACATAAGCCTTAATTCTACCTTCACTTGTTATGCAAGTATTAATCACCTTCATATCATGCCAGCATAAATCATCTTTATCAATATCATTACTGTACATGAAATAATATAAGCGAGTTAGGATTTCTTACTTGGAAGCGGCAGGAGGAAGCTTGATGTGTGTGTGGTGGAGGGGAAATCTGCTCTGATACCAACTTATAACGCCCGTCCTTATATCTACCCTAAAGGCGGGGTTACGGGTCCATACATTCATCTCATATATCATGTTAAGCATGTATATCCAAACAAAACTATTACAATACAAGAAGTGTAGTAAGCATGCTTATTGAAGACTAATTTACCAAGCAAGGTTTTTCATATCATCCATGCAACTACAACATAATAGAGAGATCATTTAACTTCATAATTTACTGATCTAAATAACTTACTGATCTAAACATGGTTTGAACAAGATAGAGCACAGCATTGGGCAAAGGGGCATGGTATGAATATAGCAAGAGTTACCTAGTCTTAGATACATGCAAAAGAAGCATTCATAAGCAACAGGAAATAGTAAATATCTAGCATTTTACTTAGCATGCATACTACAAGAATTAGACATTAATGATAGTGTTATCTAACATGACATAGGTTCCATATCTCTAAACTTAATCAACAGTAGAGTAGACATAATCATCACACATTCAGAGTATAGTAATACAATTGCAATCTTCTATTGGAAGCAGTTTAGATTCTAGACAAAAAGAAGGTAGATAAGAATCTTTCGTTCTTTCCCGAGCCATCACCACACACATCCTCTAGCTTTCTCTCTGCCTCTTCCTTTAGTTCAAGTATTTCTTACCGCTATCTGCAGCATAAGAAAAACAACATGAACTAGTAAGCAAAACATGCTTAGTAAGAATCCGGGCCTACTCGCAAAACCATATCGATACATCATATCATGTACTCAGTAATCAAGATAGAACAAGATATAAGCATCATAAGCATCTCATCAAAGCATCATAAGCATCACATCAAATATCTCTAAGTACTTACAGAACAAGATCATCACATAATGAGAAAATATGCTTTTCAAACAGTTCCATAAAGGTAAGTACTTAAAAATACAATATCATCCAGGGCCCAGTTGTAGTACCACATCAAGCGCGTTCCCTAATAAATTGGGGTAGCGAGCCACCAATCTAATTAGAGCAGGACCCTTCCGTCCTACCAATGCCATGACCTTCAGTTAACATGCACATTGGATTTGTTTAACGACCCCCTTCCGAGTCGGGTACACAACTTTCAAAGTAAAGTAATTTATCATGCAATTACTCATATATGTATATGCCTAAAGCTACTCTTAATCACATCTTAAAGGGACACACCACTCATCAAGGGTGCTCTTGATCCCCTAGGGACACACCACACATTCGGGTGCTCTTGATCCCAGTTTCAATAGAGTATCCTTTTTTTAAGCATATTATCAACCACATCTCAACCACATCATGTTCATGTCATAAGAGTGCCCCATGGGCTATAAGGCATGCTTTTATACCTAACAAGATAGGTCACATAATTTATACACACATCATATAAGTGTAGCATGCTTCATGGTTTCATTAAGGACTTCCCAACCCTAGAACCACGGTTGGCTGAAAATCAAGTGTAGGGAATTCTTTGATTTTCCAATCAAGCATTCATTCCTGCATTTCTACAAACACCTCAAGTGTACTTCATGTTAACAATTGAAACATGGTTTATACTTCAAAGTGGGGTTAGCTTCCACTAACCCTAACTTACAAGGGTGGCCGAATGGTGTAAAATGGCTAGGCTAGGTTTTTGACATCCAACCTTCACACAAACATTCACACAAACATGTTATCTACACTACTATTCATGAGAACATAATAGGATAGCAAGCAACTCAAAAACCCTAGCCTTCCTCCTCTTGGCCGAAACCTTGTAGGGTACCAAACCCTAATTTTGTCCTTCCAAAAATTTGGAAACATCACATATGAGTATACCCTAAGTCTTAAGGGTTATTTTCATGTATTGAAAAGTTGCCACACACATCCCTTAGGAAGTGACCGAAACCCATACAAGGACAAACCCTAGGTTTTGTTCTTGACACCATGAAGAAAAATCCATCTACATGTATACCCTAAGTCTTAAGGTCTTCCCATGCATCAAAGTTGGATCAAAAACCTTCTCTTGGACCTCCAATCCTAGGGTGGCCGAAACTTCTACAAGGAAGATCCTTGTGATTTTTCAAAAGAAATACACAAACAAACATTCAATAGCAATTATACTGCAGGCGAGAGGACACTTACATCCTAGCGCTGGAATTTCACCTTCTCTTAAACTGTAGGGTACCCTACACTTGGAGGGTATGTGAAAATCCTTTTCTTCCAAATCTTCTCTAGGGTTCCTTGGACTTGGTAGAGGGCAAGGCACTTGGATTTTCCTCCTTGCAATTGCCCTAGGGTTAGAACCCTAGGGTTGAAATTTCGAAAACACAAGGGAGAGGAGTGGATTTTCGGTGGAGAAGAGAAAAGGAAGAAGAAGAAGAGGAAGTTACTCTAACTTCTCATCTCCTTATTTATACTTTTCTCATGAAGAGACATGTCTCTTCACTTCCCTAGCTTTTAACAAGCATGTTCCTTATTCCCTCTACATGAAATATTGCTTGGTTCATTGGTTATGACATGGTGAGTGCAACTAGGAGGTTCAAGGTTCAATCCTTGCTTCCTCCTTTCTACTTCTTCTTTTTATCACAATTTGCACTAATCCATATCAAATCCCATTAAACCAAGCTCATCATGACATTTCATAATATTAATAATATTTCATGAATTCATAATATTTCATAAATATTATTTCATAATATTTTTAATATTTCATATTCATGAATATGATATTTCATGCATTCATGACATTTCATAGCATGTGATGACATGAAATTTATATCATTTCATTATAACCATTTTTCATACGTTGTCATGATTTTACATTGAAAAATCTTGGGGTGTTACAATCCTCCACATCTTATAGAAAGTTCGTCCCGAACTTTAAACAATTCCCAGGTACTCAAATTGTAAAAATTGGGGTGTTACAAAAATTTTCAAAAATGGATCTTGAACAGGAATTTCAGGAAAAATAGCTGCTGTAGGTACCCTAATTTTACTGATTTCTTCTTCTTCTTCCACCAAAATTGCAACATTAATTGAAGAAGGACTTAGGCTTGAACTAGGGTCAATTCCAACTGATTTAGAAACCATGTTGGGGTTGTTCTGAGATGGAGAATAAGCTTCTAGAATTTCTTCATAAAAATTAGCCCTTTGAAAATTTATACTTGAATCCACTTCCCCACTCCTCAAAGTTATCGCACAATCATTCCCCTTAGGATTAGGAGTTGCTTGAGAAGGTAATTGTCCCGATCTTTGGACTTGCATTTAATTCATTCCACTAGCTATTTGTCCAATGAATCATTCAATGTTTTTAAGAGTGGACTCATTCTTTTGTTGCCTTTGTTGTTGTAAAATTTGCTGTTGTTGTATGATTTGTTGAAACATCTCCTCAAGCCTTTGTTGGTGTTCATTAAACTCACTAGAGTCCTCAAAGTCTCCTTGATTGGCATAGGACTCTCGTTGGTCTTAAAATGTAGCATTAGGTTGCTGACAATCATAAGTAGGCTGTGAATCAGAAAATTCTTTTGTTGGGGTTGATAAAATGATTGATTGGATTGTTGAAATTGCTAAAAATTTGCTTGAGAAGTAGGTTGAAATTGCTATAAGTTATTGCTATGAAAATTCTAATGTTGGGGCTGAAAATTCTGATTTCCAAACTGAAATTTCTGTTGGTATGGTTGGAAAGACTGCTGTGAAGGTTGAAAACTTTGCTGATCATAATGAAATTATTGTTGAAATCTTGATAAACTTGCTGGTTTTGATGAAATGTATGTTGAAGAAATGGTTGCTGAAAATTCTAAAAATTTTGCTAAAACTGCTGTTTTGGCTGATTCCAAGGTTGGTTTTGCTGAAATTGTTGATTAGATTGCTGGAAACCTTGCTGAACTTGCGAATAGGGTTGCTAAAAATTCTGAAAAGGCTGCTGAAAATTCTGATAATACTGATATTCTGCCATGGACTGCTTGAATGAGTAGAAATATTTTTCACTTCCTTGATTTGCCCTAGCTCTGAATGTTCTCTTTATCTCATGATCAAACTCCACAATATCATCATTTGCAGACCTGGTCATCAACCAAACAAAAAATGGTGGCAAATGTATATAGAATGATAAAGCAAATGAAATAAAATCAAAGAATATGAAAATATGAAAATAAATACAAGCTCAAATTAAACAAACTCAACTAGTGATTTCTCCGACAACGGTGCCAAAAATTTGATGGACCCAATACAAGTGTAACGAATGAGTCTCAAATTTAGATATTTATAAGTTGAAAACCCTTGGTTAACAAAATTAAATGTAGAATAGGGGCCTCAAGTCATATTTTTCCAAGGACTAGTTGTGCATGTTTAACTCGAGCTTGAAATTGTTGTCGTTTGATGTTTTGGGTTTTCTATTAAAATGGGGGTTTCTGCGATAAGGAAATCACAATATGAAATAAAATGAACTTAGCTAAAGCATGGAATGAATTAGGAAATTGCAAGAACTACTCTTAACCCATTGGAAAAACTAAGCAATTAAATTCAAACGATGGAATTGAAACATAAGAACTAAACTTCAATGCAGGGAATAAATTGCAGAGAATTAATTAGAAGGAACCAACTATAGAATTTGAAAGCTAGAACAAAATAATGCTTAAAGACTTGACTTGAAATGTAGTTGGAACAAACTAGAGCAATGTAAAGAAAACAAGTGCTTGGAACAAAAGTTATCCTAAATTAAACATCAAATCAGTTCCCAATCAAGACTTCCCTTTGCCGTCACACAAAGGTTGGGCTAGTAACCCTCTGAACTCAAAAATCAGCGAAGAAGAACTCCCAAGATCAGCTTGCTACGAATTGGCTTTCCTGATCGGTCACGGGACCGATCAGAGTCATCTCTGTCCAATCAAATGGTCCGATCAGTGACTGAAATCTGTACCCGATCTCTTCCTCCTCGATTGGCTGGCTGGCGATTGATGCTCAGAAACCATCAAATGCTTCCGAGAACCCCTCAGCATTGCTTCGACAGCTCACGACGACGGAAACCAGCCCTTAACAAGGATCGATCGGTAATAATAGCAGCTCCGGCGAAACCCTCACCTAATCTTTCCAGAAACCAATTTCGATTAGCAAACTAAACAAAAATCATACCTCGACGATTCAAACCTTGAGAAGAAACAGATCTGATGTGGTCACGCGATCAGAGAAGAAAATTGATAAGAAAACAATGAAGAACTGAGGAATTACGCTACTCTGCAACTCTGCGATCTCCACAACAACGCGACGACCTCGAACGGAAGAGAAGTTTCTGATTTAAATCCTCCATTTGAATTTGGACGGCTGTGATCATCCTCGCCTCATCTGACGGTCAGCTCAAGTCAGATCAAACCCAAACCTTCTAGATCTCAATCAAGGGTCAGGATCTGCCTCTCAGTAGCTTGAACCTTCCAGATTTGGAACGGATGGCTCAGATTGCCCTATCTTTGAATGGATGGCTAAGACCCTCTCGAGCTTGATCCAACGGCTGGATTAACTCTGATTTGGCCCAAACTTTCAGATCTTGATCCATGGACTTGATTAACTCTATCTTGAGCTTGGATTGATCAGAAGTTTACGGATGGCTCAGATCTAGCCATTTCTTGATCGGACGACCCATATTAATCCGATGCTTGATTATCTTGATTCGGATCCAATTCTGACTTAAGATTGATCCAATCTGATCTAGGTCCATGATCATTTGAAGCCTATGAAATTAGATTCAAATTTAATGTCCAAAATATCTCAAATATATAAAGATTCGAATCAAAAGCTAAAATAGAGGTAATTCATGAAACCTAATGTAAATGCAAACTTAAGCATATAAAAGTGGATCAAAACATGGATTTGAGAGCCTAAATTTATCAACAAAATGATAATTATCAGTCCGCTAAATACACTCAGAGTGTACTAGTGTAACTCTATGGTCAAGATAGACCATATCAAATTACACTACTATCATGCCAATGGTTTGTCCAAGACCATCTAGGTTGTGAGCCTCTTCTTATACTCTACAAGGGACTGATAACATGATCTTCTGTGTGACAACACACACCATGTTATCTACAGTGTAAAGTATTAGACAACAAACACACACATATATACAGATATAAAATGCAATCATGATCATGTGATTCTTATTCCAAAATGTAGATGTTTATACAAAAAGGCTAGGCTCTTAGTATAAATCCTAACAATCTCTCACTTATACTAAAAGACTATGCTGCCATCAAAGTGTCATACATCTGATTCCCAATCCCTCCACATGCCTATCAAAAGCTTTTACTGGAAGGGCCTTAGTGAAGGGATCTGCCAGGTTATCCTCCGATGCAATCTTAGCGACAGCAACTTCTCCTCGCTTTACGATCTTGCGTATCAGGTGGTACTTGCGCTCTATGTGTTTACTCGGCTTATGGGCTCGTGGATCCTTTGAGTTTGTAACTGCACCACTGTTATCACAATAAATTGTGATAGCTCTCGGCAAACCAGGTGTCACATCCAAGTCCATCAAGAAGTTCCTGAGCCATACAACTTCTTTGGATGGCTCGTCCAAGTCCGTATAGTATAAGAAATACCACTACATTTCTGTCACATCTCTTGTATACACAAGACTCATCCAGACTTTGAATGAATCCATATGACTGGATTACCTCATCAAAGCAAATGTTTCAAGATCTAGAAGCTTGCTTTAATCCATAAATGGATCGATTAAGCTTACACACAAGATGCTCTTTGCCCTTTGCATGAATCCCTCTACTGCTGCATATAGATGTTTTCGTTAAGATATCCATTAAGGAAAGCTATCTTGACATCCATCTGCCAAACCTTATAGTCCATATGAGCAGCAATAGACAAGAGAATCCGGATAGACTTAAGCATGGCTACCAGCGAAAAGGTCTCCTCATAATCGATACCCTCTTTCTGAGTATACCCTTTCGTAACAAGCCTTGCTTTGAAGGTCTCAACCTTCCCTTCTACTCCTCTCTTTCTTTTGTAGACCCACTTGAATCCAATGGCTTTTATACCATTGGGTGGTTCTACCAGCTCCCAGACCTGATTAGAATCCATAGATTCTTTCTCAGACTTCATTGCCTTTTGCCAAGATACCGCAACTTTATCTTGGAGTGCCTCATCATATGTCCAGGGATCAGGTTCATGCTCACCAAGGACCATGTCCATAGACTCTCCCAAGAACATGAATCTCTCAGGCTGCCTAACAACCCTCCCACTATGACGAGGTGCCACCTGTGTATCTTCTGTGACACGTAGTGTAGTGACTTGTGGTACGTCCTCTTGTACCATTGGTACTGAAGTAGGGACTTCCCCTGCCAATTCTTCTAAAACAATTTTACTCATGGGCTTGTGGTCCATCACATAGTCTTCCTCTAAAAATCTAGCATTCGTGCTAACAATCACCCTCTGATCATTAGGACTACAGAACAGACCACCTTCTATTCCTTTAGGATAGCCTACGAACAAGCACACTTCTGTACGAGATTCCAACTTATCAGAATCTCCCTTCAGCATATGTGCTGGACTACCCCAAATCTGAATATGTCACAGACTAGGCTTTCGTCCAGTCTACAATTCTGTGGGCGTAGAGGGTACTGATTTAGATGGTACCATGTTCAGAATGTACGCTGTCGTTTCCAGAGCATATCCCCAGAATGAATCCGGCAACATAGAGTAACTTATCATCGACCTAACCATTTCCATAAGAGTCTTATTTCTTCGCTCCGCCACACCATTCTGGTAGGCTGTGGCAGGTGCGGACAATTGGGATTGAATCCCAGCCTCTAATAAGTAACTCCTAAACTCTCCCAAGAGGTACTCACCACCACGATCAGACCGTAGCATCTTGATACTTTTACCTTGACGTTTCTCCACATCAGCCTTGAATTCTTTGAACTTGTCAATGCATTCAGACTTGCGGCGCATCAAGTAAATGTATCCATACCTTGAATAATCATCTATAAAAGAGACAAAATATTCAAAGCCACCTCTAGCCTGGATAGACATAGGACCACACAAATCAGAATGAACCAATTCCAACACATCTTTGGCTCTATACCCCTTGGCCTTAAAAGGCCTCGTGGTTATTTTACTTTCCAAGCAAAATTCTCAGGTTGGGAAATCTTCCACCACTAATGTACTCAAAGGTCCATCAGCCATCAACCTTTGAATTCTACTTAGGTTAATATGACCAAGTCTTAGATGCCAAAGATATGTTTGGTTCATCTTCGAAGGTTCATTTCTCTTATTAGATTTAGAAGACGAGTTATTTATTTCTATTTGGATTGTGGGAGTTTTGGATTTAAGAGTATACAACTTGCCAATCAAAGTACCAGAATAGATAATCTCCCTAGTTCTTTTTATAACAACCTTGTCATTAAAAGAAACAGAATATCCATCCAAAATAATTTAGAAACTGAAATTAAATTCTTTCTAAAAATAGGTACATAAAGACAATTTCTTAAAACCAAAATTTTATTCTTATCAAACGATAAATAAACATCTCCCACTGCCATAGCTGCCACCTCCGTAGCATTGCCCATGTAGACAGTAATTTCTCCCTCAGCTAGTCGTCTGGTTTCTTGGAACCCCTGCAAAGTATTGCAGACATGATCAGTGGCTCTTGTATCTACACACCAAGTACTGGTAGATAATACCGCTAAACATGTTTCGATGACTAAAGAAATAGTTTTACCTTTGTTCTCCTTTCGGCGAGGACAGTCCGCCTTCCAATGTCCAGTCTGCTTGCACGTGAAACACTTGCCTTTTGGCTTTTTCACTCCAGCCTGAGGTCCATGAGGTCCTGCCGCCTTCTTTGCTACACTTTGTTTCTTCTTCTTCTTGCCTTTCATCTTAGAAGTAGAAACCCTTTGAGCAATAAAAGCTTGAGCACTCTGACGAAAAAGCCCTTCAGCCGCTTGGAGTTCTTCCACGAGTTTGTTGGGTATGGCTTGGTGGGTTTCCTTAGCAAAAACTTAGTCATCCTTGAGAGACCTCTCCATGTCTACGTATTTAAAAAATAATCCAAATGGAGACCCGTCTCCCAACGACCATCTCGTCGTCGTATCGAACGATCCAAATTACAACTCGGCCAATCTCAAAGATCGAGCCTTGTAATTTGCTTAACCGTTCGACCATGGAAAAGGCAACGAGTGGATCGCCAACTTTTGTGTTTATGGTCGTGGTCCAATTAGTTAATTATTATCCATGATAAACAATCAAAATAATTAACAAACATACATGAAATGACAAGGCAAATAAACATGGCACAATAAAATATAAGGAGCTTGGGAAGAGATTATACCTTCCCGATTACCTCGCGACCTTTTACCTTATGTCCCTACCTTCCCAGATGTCGTGTGGGTGACGATCTACCGAGAATTGAGATCACCAAGGAACTCTAACCGAGCTCTTCTCCTTGACTTGGCCGAATAAGAAACCCTAGCTCCTAGGGTTTACTCGCCGCAAGCCTTCACCTCCTCTTCCCTTGCAACGCCGACCACCGGAGCTGCCCTGGGGCCACCGAA
Source organism: Boesenbergia rotunda (assembly GCA_024364735.1). Taxonomy (NCBI): domain Eukaryota; kingdom Viridiplantae; phylum Streptophyta; class Magnoliopsida; order Zingiberales; family Zingiberaceae; genus Boesenbergia; species Boesenbergia rotunda. The sequence goes on along the minus strand of JAGFNQ010002939.1, from coordinate 712,022 downwards.
CCAGCTGCTGACCTCGAGAGGAAGGAGAAGAAGATGAAGAATCCTCACCCAAACAACCCGAATCTCAACCCCTCCCTCAACCTTGTGGCGCCGCCGCATGTTTGCTTACGCCGCCTCCCACCGGCCGTCGGCGACTTCTCCACCCCTGTTGGTCACCACAAAAGGAAGAGAGCTTCCCTTCCTTGTCTCTGTGAGTGTCAACTGAAGCTTGGTGGAGAGAAGAAGAAGGATCGAAGAGGAGAAGCCTCTTCTCCTAGGTGTCGGATGAACCCTAAGTTAGAATAGGAGAGAGAGAGAGGAGAGGGGAGAGGCCTAGGGTGTCAACTCTTAGATTAAACCTTCGTTTCATGATCTCATAGGGTATTTATAGGGCTAAGGTAGGTACCAAGAGGAGGAGTTGGATCTTGGCCCACCAATGGATCTAAACCTGATCCATTAATTAAGATACATTCTACTAAAGGATCTTAATTGAACTTCCTCACCAACTCCCATATTTTCATATGGGCTCCACATATTACGAGTCGTTCATCCCCCTGTGTTTAAGATATCGAATGCCCATTAATTAATTTAAATTTCTGACAATTCAAATTAATTAACTTTTGGATCCTTAATTAGTATTACTCAATCTTATCATCATGCCGGATCAAATCCACTTGCAGGGTTCAGCATGATGAACCTTTTGAGCTCATTAAGGGGGCATCATCATCCCGTCTCACCAGGACACGGATTCAATCAATAATCAATGGAACAACATATTATTAATATTATCTCCCAACTTACCGGGCCTATCGATCTAACAGAATAGATCTCGCCCATTGGTAAATCAAAGAAATAATAATTAATAATACATGCCCGTTATTATATCGGGATTAAGGGATCGTACTCCATAATAAAATCTGAGTCCTATCCAATTATCAAGTCAGTACAAATTGGATAACCTCTAGTTTTGGTCCTGCTCAATGTACTCATAGCACACTAGTGTAATTCTATGGTCAAGACCAACCACACCGCATTATATTACAACCATCCCGATGGTTTGTCCAATTCCATCTCAGTTGTGAGACTCTACTTGTACTAGGCAAGGGACTGATAACATGATCTTCCGTGTAACACCATACACCATGTTATCTACAATGCGAAGTAAAGGACTTTTATGCATGTACTAATATAAACAAGGACCTAGTGTTGTTGTGATTCTCTTTTCAAAATAAAGATGATCATATATAAAAGAGGCAAGTCTTTCAGTATACACATCTTATAGAGTTCCACTAACGAATATAACCTCTTATTCTTGTTGTAGTTCAGGCGAAACTATTCAAAACTCCTAGGTAGAGACTGGAGAATGATATCGACCTGGGTTTTCCCATCGATCTCAGCTCCAAGGACTTCCATCTCATTCAAATGAGCCATCATCTTGAGAACATGATCCCTCACGGGTGTTCCCTCAATCATGGTGGTCGTCATCAAGTTTCTCATAGCCTCCTGCCTAGCATCCTGATTCTGGTGTTCGAAGAGCTCCTTGAGATTGATCATCATGTCATAGGCAGTAAGAAAAGTCTGATGCTGATGTTGCAGTACATTTGACATAGAAGTCAAAATGTAACACCGCGCCATCTCATCTACCTTAACCCACTTTCTATAACTCTCACTCTCCCCTTCACTAGAACTATCAGTAGGCAGAGGAGGGCATTCCTCAAAAAGTACAAATTTGTACTCCTCTGCAGTTAAGACAATATCCAAGTTGCGTTTCCAATCAACATAATTAGGGTCAGTAAGATTGTTTTCTTTTAAAATCAAGTCTAGTGGGTTGAAAGTCATTTTGAAAATGTCCCTAAGAATCACAAAGATCAAAACATTTGATTTCAAAATTTTATTTATTCCTCAAACAATAAATTTTTGTTTTAAATCAACCAACACCTCAAAACACCGAGAATATTACATGCCACGATAGTGTGGACGTATACAAAATTCTACATTTGTAAGAGGAGGTTTTATCCATTAATTTTATTATCTTGTCAACCTTACTTTTGACAAATAAAATTAATAGTTGGTTTCTCATTGGCCCTACAAATAATAGCAGTGACTCCGATGGGGAGGATACTATTATTTGCATCTAAGTGTTTACCATTACCTACTACCAAGATAATTACTTAGGATTATGTCCCTTCTGATGGGGAAGATCACACGCTCCTAAATAATTTCCTATAACCCCTTTTGACCTAGTCATCCACAAAACAAACTCATCCGATATGGAGGAAGGCATTCAGAGCCAACACGCAAGTTTGTTCGCATCACTAATCAAAATTGTAATGGAGGCCACGGGAATTAAAAAAACCATCTCCCACTTAGTTATTCATATTGAGGAGATTTTTTTTAGCAATCACAACATGTATATTAAAACAAAAGCAATAAATATGGAAAAAAAATATAATTTCCAACTATCATGGCCATTTGTCTTCCAATACGCCTCCCGTTGTGTCGGCATCCCATCTCCTCCTTCTAGATCCATGCGCAAGCCAACATAGGAGCTCCGAGCCAAGATAAAAAATTATTTTTAATTTACATCCATTGATCCTATACTTCACGAAGGAGTGTTCAAAAATCTAGATCAAAAGTAAACTAAAAATAAAGAGTGGCTAAACAATGCCGTATTTAATTATAAAAATTAAATACTAATCTAGTCTCGTCAACCCCGAGGATTCAAAAAATATTACAAACACACAATCACATCCAATCACATATACACATATGGCCATAATAGTGGATCTTATGCTTGCAACAAAAAGTTAGACTACACACATCCTACTATTATCCAGCATAAAATATATGATTAAATATCATGAAAGTAACTGAATCCAAACACATAAAGCCGAAAACTTGCGCTCTGATACCAATTGTTGGGTTATAGGCCCTTGGATGGTGTGCATGGAATCTATCCGTTGTCGTGTCCCCGGATTAAAATTTCATTAATTGAAATTAATCTGGACACATACGAAACTTCCAAGCGACTGTTTCATTGTCGTGCTAATGACTTGAGTGATCGCTTGAACAAACTTGTTGTTCAAGCAATTTGAGTCTTCTAGTCGGTTAGCCGCAGAAAAGACAATGACGTAAGATCGACGGTTTTTGTGTTTTACAATTGGGGTCCAAGATAATTAATGAATAATTAACAACAACGAGGAAAGATAAAGAACAATTAGAATGAATAAGATAAATTCATACCTCTTGATCTTCTATTGTATGACCTCCCTCTTCTTGGACGTCGTGTGGGCGACGATCTCCCAAGAATTGAAGCCTCCTAGACCGCACTTCCTTTTCTCTCTTGCTTGCGCCATTCCACAAAGGAAGAAGAAGTTTTCTTCCTCTCCTTTGTGCCGCCAGCCACCACCTCTTCCTCTCCTTCTTGTTGCACCGCCGACCACCACCTTCACGGATGAAGATCCCTGCCGACCACCAAGGAGAATTCTCCTTCCCTTGCTAAAGCCGGCCACCAAGGAGAATTCTCCGTCATGCAGTCGCTGCTTGACACTCTCCCATACAATGTTTCCACCTCCTAAAAGTAAACACAAAACCCCAAGGAATATTATATTTGCCCCTATCTGATTGGAATTCTGTATCCATATAACCCACAGAAGATTGGTCTGCCCGGTAAACCAGCATATAATCCTTAGTCCATCTCAGGCACTAATATATGCTTTTACCGCAATCTAATTTCCTTGACCTAGGCTACTCCGATATCTGCTAATCATGCCTATGACACAATAGATATCTGGTCTCGTTTTTAGCATACATGAGGCCTCCTATAACCGACGTTAAAGGAACCACCATTACCTACTCTATCTCCTTTGATAATCTAAACATATCTCCTTAGATAGAGTAACTCCACAGCTGAAAAGTACAAAACTTTTCTTGGAGGTTTCCATGCTAAAACGAGTTAGGACAGTGTCTTGTATAAAGCTTGGAATAAGCATATCATCCTTGTCTGGTGATCCCTTACATCTTTGATCCCAAAGGATGTGTCTTACTACTCCCAAGTCCTTCATAATTGTTTGGATGACCATACCCTCACGTGTGATAGTATTTCATCATTGCTGCCAAACAACAAAATATTATCTATGTATAGCACAAGAATGCCACTTCGTTTCCGTCACATTACTCATATACACAACCTCATCTGTCTTTTGAACAAATCCATATAACTGGATTCATCTCTTCAAAGCGGATGATTCTCATCATAGGTCCAGGGATCCGATTCATGTTCACCAAGGACCCAGTCCAAAGACTCTCCAAGAACATGAAACCTTTAGGTTGCCTAACAACCCTCCCACTACGATAAGGTATCCCTTGTGTATCTTCTGTGACATGAGGTGCAGTGACTTATGGTATTTCCTTTTGTACAGTTGGTACTAAGGTCAGAATGCCCCATTTTTTAGTTACTTAAGAATAATTCTACTCATGGGTATGTTGTTTATTACATAGTCCTTTTCAAGAATCAGACATTCATACCAACGAATATCCTCTGATCCTTAGGACTATTAAACCACCTTTTGTTCTCCTAGGATATCCTACGAACAGGTGCACTAGATTCCATCATATCAGCATCTCTCTTCAGCACATGTGCTGAGCTACCCTAATCTGAATATGTCTTAGACTAAGCTTTTGCCCAGTCCACATTTCTACAGGTTTAGAGACTACTGACTCAGATAGTATCAAACACATACATTGTCGTATCCAGAGCATAATCCCTGAACAAATTTGGCTAAACTCAGAGTAGCTTATCATTATCCTAACCATTATCTTAAGAGTCCTTTTCCTTCTTTGTGCAGCACCTCTCTGTTGGGGCATACCGGGTGCAGTGAATTGGGATTGATTCCCAATCTCTGACATGTAAGTCCTACAACTATCCCAAGAGGTACTTACCATTACGATCTAATCGTAATTTCGCCATACTTTTACTATGATGTTACTCCGCATCAGTCTTAATTTCTTTAATCTCATCAAAGTATTCAGTAATGCAGTACATCAAGTAAATGTACATTAACCTTTGAATAATTGTTTATAAAATAAACGAAGTATTCAAGGCTACCTCTATTCTGGATAAACTAAGGACCTAAACTTATTAAGATGAACCAACTCCTACATACCTTTAGTATATGCCCCTTGGCTTGAAAAAGCCTCTTGGTCTTCTCACCTTCCAGGTAAGATTCAAAGGTTTTTAGGAAGTCAAGTCTTCTGTTATGATGTATACTAAAAGCTTTGCTTTTGGTTGAAGAACATCTACATTTTGAAAAGAGAATTGCAAAATCATACGTTACATATTTATATTAGTATATGCACAAAATGTCTCATACTTTGCATTGTAGATAACATGGTGCGTGGGGATGAACAGAAGATCATGTTATCAATTCCTTGCAAAAGTATAAGAAAGAGGCTCACAACCGAGATGGAATTGGACAAACCATCGGGATGGTTGTAGTGTAATTAGGTGTGGTTTGTCTTAACCATAGAATTATACTAGTGCGCTTTGTGTGCATTGAGTAGGACCGAAAGAGAGGTCATCCAATTTTATACTGACTTCATAAATTGGATTAGACCTCGGTTTTATGTTATAGAGTACAATCTCTAAATCCAAAAATAATAACGGGCACATGTATTTAATTATTATTACTTTGATTTACCAATGGGCGAGTTCTATTATGTTAAATCGATAGGCCCGGTAAGTTGGGTAATAATATTATCTATATGATGTGCTATTGATTATTGAGGGAATCCGTGTCCTGGTGAGTCGAGATGATGATGCCCCCTTGATGAGCTCATAAGGATCGTCATGTTAAAACTTGCAAGTGGACTATGGTCCAACATGATGAAAAGGTTGAGTGGTACTAGTCAAGGATCAAGAGGATAATTAATTAAAAATGTCAGTAATTTAAATTAATTATCAGGCATTCGATATCATAAACACAGGGAGATGGACGACTCACATTCGATATCATAAACACAGGGAGATGGACGACTCATAATAGGTGGAGTCCATATGAAAATATGGGGGTTGGTGAGGATGTTCAACGGGGATCCTTTAGTGGAATGGATATCCATTAATAGATCGGATTTTGATCCATTAGCGGGCCAAGACCCAACTCCTCCTCATGGTACCTACCATAGCCTTATATATACCCCATGGGAGTCATGATACAAGATGAATTAATCAAGGAATTAATCCTATTAATCATCAAAAAGTCAAAACCCAAAAACCCTAACCCTCTCTCTCCTAAGGTTGTTTGTGCTGGGTGAAGATGAGGAGAAAGGAAGAAGATTTCTCCCTCAACCATCTTCATCTCTTCCTCTTCTATGGTGTGAAGGATCACCAGGTCTAGGAGGTGCACTGTGGTACTCGGCGAGGAGAGAAAGAAAAGGTAGAAGGGCCGCCTGCGGTGATCTTGGAGGGTTGCGGCGCCGGCGGTGAGGAGGAGAAGAAATTTGTTTCTTCTCCTTCTCCTTCTCCGTTCTCTTCTTCATTCATCTTCACATCCTCTTCCTTTGCGTGCGCAAGCTATGAGCAAGGAGGAGAGGTGATCAGCGACTGGGAAAACAAGGAGTTTCCTTGTTTGGCACTGGCGAGGTTGAAGAAGAAGGAGCTAGGGTTTCGGTGGGTTTTGGGGAAGAAGATGGAGTTTGTCTCAGGTTCTTCTTCCATCTTTTTCATCTTCCTATTCCCCTTCACCTCAGCTCACTTGTGGCCGGAGTTCATTTGGCGGCGACGATCGCCAGCAGTGCAAAGTGGAGGAGAAGGGGTGGCTGGCTGAAACCCTAGGCTAGGGCTTCTTTGGTAAGTGGAAGGGATTGAAGAATGTGATTAATCGCAAGCCTTGGTGACTCCGCGTCTTGGTTTCTCGACGCCCACATGACGTCCAAGAGGGGAGGGTCATACAGTAGAAGACTGCGAGGTAAAATGCGAGATATACCTCTCTTTAGCTCCTCTTGTTTTCTTGGTTATTTGCTTTGATTATTCTTGTCATTGCATGTGTTTTAATTAATTATCATAGTTTAATTAATTGCTAATTAATATTGATAATTAATTATGTCATGGACCCCGAAATAAACACAAAAACCGGCGATCCATTCGTCATTTTATCCACGGTCGATTGATTCGGAAAGTTACAAGGCCTTAACTTTGATTTTGGCTAAGTAGTGACTTGAATCAATTGACACGACGATGAGACGGTCATTTGGGAGATGGGTCTCTATTCGGATTAAATTTTTAATCCATAGACATAGAAAGGTCTCTCATTTTCGACCCCATGGTTGCTTAGGAATCCCGCCGAGCTATTCCTATCATCTTCCACTACCAATGAACCCAAAGGCCCGTTGGTTAACCACCTTTGAATTCTACTAAGGTTGAGACCAAGCCTTAGAGGCCAAAGATATGATTGGTTCATCTTGGAAGGAACCATTCTCTTACTTTGGTTAGATGATGAGCTATTAAACATCTAATTGCAACATGGGAGCTTTTGATTTTAAAATGAACCAATTGCCTATCTATGTACTTTAATAAATAATCCTTCTATTCACCTTTTAACAATAAAAGCAATAGAATATCTCATTCCAGAAACTGAATAAAAGTTCTTTCCAAAAATTTAAGTACATAAAAGCAATCTCTATAAAACCAAAACATTATTATCCTATCTAAAAGACATGAATCAATAACTCTCACTGCAAAAGTCATCTCTGTAGCCAATCCCTTGTAGATGGTAATCCCATACTCAGCTAGTCATCGGGTTTCCTGGAACCCTTGCAAAGAGATGCAGATATTATTAGTGGCATCTGTATCTACATACCAGGTACTGGTAGATATCACCGCTAATCATGTTATAATGACAAAAGAGAAAAGCATAACTGAATTATTACTCTGACGGCGGGGACAGCCCGCCTTCCAATGTCCAGACTGCTTCCACACGAAGCACTTACCTTTCGCTTCTTCATGCAACTCTGAGGTCCCTGTAATCCTGCTACTTTCTTTACCCCAGCATGTTTCTTCTTCTTCTTTCCTTTCAATTTAGAAGTAGAAACCCCTTGAGCAATGAAAGTCTGTGAACCCTGAAGAGAAAATGCCTCTGCCGCCCCGACTTCTATCAGAAGTTCTGCCCACAAATATGAATGTTTGTCCATATTATAGCTTAGGCGAAACTTCTCGAAACTCATTGATAGAGATTGGAGGATGAGATCTACCTGGGTTTCCCCATCGATTTGTGCTCCAAGGATTTCCATCTCTTTCAACCAAGCCATCATTTTGAGAACATGTTCCCTAATGGGCATATCCTCAATCATGATGGTCGTTGTCATGTTCTTCATGACTTCTTGCCTAGCGGCCCAGTCATGATGTCTGATGAGTTCATCGAGTTTGGATGTTTTATCATTGGTAATGGAAGAAGCCTGAGGTTGATGACTTTGAGTCATCTCGTCTGCTTCTAACCACTTCCTAGAATATTCAAACACCTCTTCATCATTAATCTCGCTAGGTTTTTCAGCACAGAACTCGACAAGATCACACTTGGATTCCTCGACAGTTTCGACAAAGTCTAAGTTTAATTCCCAATCATTATTGTTATTAGGGGCATTAAGTTCATTTTCTCTTTGAATTAAGTCAAGTGGGTCTAGATCCATTTTGAAACACCTGAGAATCACAACAATCACACACTTTAGATTTCGAAAATAAATTGATTCCTCAAAATAATAAATTTTCAAAATCAACCAACACCTCAAAACACCGAGAATTTCGTATGCCACGATGGTGTGGACGTATATGAATTCTTCATTTGTGAAAGGAGGTTTTACCCATTAATTTTACTATCTTGTCATCCTAACTTTTTGACAAGTAAAATTAATACTTGGTCCTCTTCGGCCCTATAAATAATAGCAGTGACTTCGATGAGGAGGATACTATTATTTGCATCTAATTGTTCACCATTACACGACACTAATGATGGGTATGGCTTGACGGGTTTCCCTAGCGAATACTTGGTCATCCTTGAGAGACCTCTCCATGTCTACGGATTAAAAATTAATCCGAATGGAGACCCATCTCCCAACAACCATCTCGTTATCGTATCGTTCGGTACAAATTACAACTTGGCCAATCACAAAGATCGAGCCTTGTAATTCTCCTAACCAAACGTCCGCGGAAAAGATGACTAGTGGATAGCTGGTTTTTGTGTTTATTATCGGGGTCCAATTAATTATTAAATATGATTAACAAATAATCACAACCATAATAATTAATCAATATCAACATGAAACGACGAGACTAAAACAAAGGAGCCAAGGAAGAAGATTATACTTTCCTTTACCTTGTAGCCTTCTACCTTATGTGTCTTCTGTAACGCCCGCTTTTTTTTTTAAACGGCGTTACGCTGACATACTTAAGGCATGTAACATCATACTGCAGCGGAATAACTTAAACCTTACATATACATGCCCCTACTACCATCCCTAATATAATGACATGGAACTTAGCATATGAACGTCATGCTTAACATCATATCATAACATGCTTAACATCCTACCATAAGGTTCATATCATATCATACTTGACATCTTATCATAAAGTTCCATATGTCACTATTCGAGCATATAGGTAGCAAAAATAAAGTTCTTAGCATAAACGGTTAACACATTCGATTTCATGGGCCAAGTCACCATCACACACATACTTCAGGCCCTCCTGCTGCTTCTTCGTTATCCCCTTGCATTATCTGCGGTATAAGGAAAGAAGACTATAAGCACACAGGCTTAGTAAGACTCTTTCCTACTCACTAAAACATTCGTCATTCCATAATAAGCACATAAAACATTATCATATTTACCATACCCTTGACATGGCATGATCATAAACATAAGTGAACATTCGTAGCATAGCATGAGACATGGCATGAACATAATCATACTAACATTCTAAGCATAGCATGAAACATGGCATAACACAACATAATAATCTTCCTTAGCATGGCATAAGACATGGTATAAGCTTGAACGTAGTAGCATGGCGTAATACATTGCATAGCATAACGTAACAAAAATCAACCTATATGGCTTAAACATAGGCATATCTTCTATCATATCATATGAACACCTTCTTAACATCATCCTGACATAGATCATTCATGCATATCTTTCATCGTAACGCATAAGTATAAGACATCATTATCATAACATAATGCATATCATGTATGAATGCATGGGTGGAATGCATTTACATAAGGATGCTTAACTTTTAAAATATACTTTGAAAATGCTTAAACATCATCATCATAACATTTGGGGTCCCCGGCTTGTACCACATACATACATCATAGCGCGCAACCCTAGTAAATCCGAGGTAGCTAGCCCCGACCTACTAGGGTAAGGACAGCATAATCGGTAGTCCCCGAACCGAGGCGCTTCTTAAGGAGCCCATCCCTGTTGCACAGCTTCGGTAGTGCCAGAACCGTGGATAGCTTCGGTAGTCCAAAACCGGGGCGTTCTTAAGGTGCCCATCCCTTGGACCCATACTTCGGTCCGGTACAAGCCCATACATAAAGTAAAATACTTTTCATGTTTCATCATTCATAAGACACTCATGGCATACTTATCATAGCATAACTTGTTACGGCTCGGCCCGTCTACCGGCCCATTTACCGGTCCTCTCGACCGTCGTACCGTCGACCATCGACCTTGCCGTTTAGCATATTTATGCCTTAAAGTCATAAGCATCATCTTTCATTCATCATACTTGCCATTCATCATCTTCATTCTTAGACATGGTGTTTGTACACATCATTCATAGAGCATGGCATACATTCGTATACATGGCATATCATTCATAACTTGGCATATCATTCATAACAGTGACATATCATTCATAAACATGACATAACATTCGTAAACATGGCATATCATTCATAACATGGCATATCATTCATAAACATGGCATATCATTCATAACATAGCATATCATTCATAAACATGGCATATCATGCATAACCATGGCATATCATTCATAAACATGGCATATCATTCATAAACATGACGTATCATTCGTAAACGTGGCATATCATTCATAAACATAAATCACATCTTACCATAGGGCCATTGGGACCCTTACTTGAAATTAATCTTAACTTTTACCCTATTAACCCTTATATGGCCGAAACTTGTGGAGTCCCAAGGCCATGTGAAAATTCACATAATCACCATCCATCATCCTTATATCATTGCAACACATAAACATATGTTGAAGTTAAAGACTCAACCCCAATCCTTGGGTCCTTGGGGTTGGCCGAACCATATGGGGCATCTAGGGTACCCCAAAAATTTCTAAAATTTATACTTAATGTATACACATCATGAGGGAACATTAAATGACATTATCCTAATTTTTAGCATAATTATAGACCTTTGAACATGATGGCCGAAACTCTTGAACTTAAGGTTCTGGGTTTTGCTTCTTTCATGTTGGCCGAAACCCTAGGGTGTCCTAGGGTACTCCAAAAATTTCCAAAAATTATACTTAACTTCTGAACATCATAAGGGAACATTAAATAACATTATCATGATTTTTAACATATTTTTAGACATTTAAAACAAAGTGGCCGAAACCCTTGAACTTAAGTTTCTGGGTTTTGCTTCTTTCATGTTGGCCGAAACTCTAGGGTGTCCTAGAGTACTCCAAAAATTCCAAAAAATTATACTTAACTTCTAAACATCATAAGGGAACATTAAATAACATTAGAATTATTTTTAACATATTTCTAGATATTTAAAACATAGTGGCCGAAACCCTTGAACTTAAGGTTCTGGGTTTTGCTTCTTTCATGTTGGCCGAAACTCTAGGGTGTCCTAGAGTACTCCAAAAATTCCCAAAAAATATACTTAACTTCTAAACATCATAAGGGAATATTAAATAACATTATCATGATTTTTAACATATTTCTAGACATTTGAAACATAATGGCCGAAACCCTTGAACTTAGGAACCTTGATTTTGTTTCCTTTCAACATTAAATCCGAAAACTAACCCATATATCATGCTAAAAATCATGGAAATCATAGGTTACTATTATACCACAGGTGAGGGAGTCTTACCTTATATTTCTTGATTTTTCGAATCTTGAAAGAGGAGAAGGAACAGGACTTGGTATCTCTTGACCACAACTAGACCTTGTCACCTTGTAGGAACTTTAGATCTTGAGAGATGAGACCCCTTGTGAAGTTTTCTCCAAGGAACTCCTCCTTTTGGTGCTCGGCAAGAATGAGGAATGAAGAGGAGAGGTAATGCAATTGATTGAGAGAAGAAGTAACTCCCAAAACTCCTCTCATTATAACCCATCAAGGAGGCAAATGAAGAGCCTCTCCATGACCCTTCACCTCCTTTTACCTCTTAACGGACCTCCACTTCAATTACTCATAAGAAATTCCTTGCTAGGTGAGTTGGTTAAAGCATTCTTGGTTGTACAAGAGGTCCAAGGTTCAATCCTTGGCTCATGCACATTTATTTTTATTTTCCTTTCATTTATTTTATTACTTTATTTTCTTAAATTCCGAAAATCCCCCCTAAAATTACCCATTATTGCTCTAATATTCCTAAATAAAATTCTTTTATATTTATATTAATTTTACCTAATTAAAACCCATTTTTGGGCCCATTTAAAGCCCATTAGTACCAAATTCCTCAATTTAGATGGGAACGTTAGGCTAATACTTTCCCATAATCATGTTAATGTGCCCAAATAAATTCATATTTATATTTATACTAATTCTTCCTAAAAATCCACCTATAATCATAGTACTAGGAAGCCCATATAAGGCCCATTAGCACTTGGTTTCCTCAATTTAAATGAGAAAACATGGATTTCCTAGGCTAATGTTCGTATTAATGCCTCTAGGTCCTTCGAAAAATTATCTAGACATGCTCAATATTTTCAGAAAATATTAAGAGAATTTTCCGGGTCGTTACAATCCCCCATACCTCTTGAAAGTTCGTCCTCGAACTTAGAATAATTCCGGGTACTTGCGCCTCATTTCGTCCTCGCGTTCCCAGGTAGCTTCCTCGAACCGCTGGCTTCGCCATAAGATCTTGACTAGAGGTACCTCCTTATTCCTCAGCTTCTTGACTTTCCTATCCAAAATCTGTATGGGTCTGCTCTCATAACTTAGGTCCTCTTGTACTTGTACTATCTGCGGCTCGATCACTTGGTCCATATTCGGGATACACTTTTTAAGCAGGGATACGTGGAATACGTTATGGATAGCTGACATCTCCGGAGGCAGCTCCAACTCATATGCCACCTTACCAACTCTTTTCAGAATTAAGTATGGCCCCACATATCTCGAACTCAGCTTTCCTTTCTTCCCAAATCTTGTCACCCCTTTCATAGGAGCCACTTTAAGAAATACCATATCTCCAACATTAAATTCCAATGGTCTGCGCCAGACATCGGCATAACTCTTCTGCCGGCTCTGAGCAGTTTCTATCCGTTGTCAAATATTTTGAATAGCTCGGGTGGCGCTGTTAATAACATCCGTTGCGAGCCCCATCTCCTTCTTTTCCCCACTCTCGTACCAACATATCGGAGATCTACATCTCCTGCCATACAAGGCTTCATAAGGTGCCATTCCTATAGTAGCTTGGTAGCTATTGTTGTAAGCGAATTCCGCCAAGCATAGATATCGACACCAACTTCCCTTGAAATCCAGGGCACAAGCTCTTAACATATCCTCTAATATTTGATTCACCCGTTCAGTTTGCCCGTCAGTCTGCAGATGGAAGGCGGTGCTAAATCACAATTTGGTGCCGAGAGACTTCTGAACACCCTCCCAAAAGTGCGAAGTAAAGCAATCATCCCGATCCGAGATGATGGTCTTGGGAACTCCATAGAGTCTGATTACTTTCTTAACATATTATTGAGCTAGTATCCTTAATCGCTCTATGCTATGATTATATGCACACATCATACTTATATGTTACTATAATTATGGTTAGACCATAGTAGTATGCCTCCGATATATTAGTTCACGACATGAGCCATGAGTTATATTGATAATAATCTTATATTAGTACATGCTCTCATATTATCATCATTTGCCTCATATAATTTGATACCATTGGGTGACACGATAGATACTTTATTGTTAATATCTGGTTCATGGGCATAAGATTGAAATACACACTCGACAACTTTTATTAGTACTAACATAAAACTTTTTAATTCACAACCTAACCAAACTAAATGGAATAGATGGGCTGCCATCATGCCCATAACAAAGAACATAATGGCAGTCACTGCCACTCCTTCATTTATCTCTCCCTGGCCTACCTCAGGGTCTTCCACCGTCTCCATCGGCTCCTCTTCCTCTATCTCGGGAACCTCCTCAGCCCCTTCAGGGTATTCCCCAAACACCCAGGGCTCCTCAAACATCCCTAGCATCTCGGGATCTTCTTCAACCACCTCGAGATCGTCCTCGCTCAACTGGTCTTCCTCGAACATTTCGAGCATCTCCGGGTCCTCCTCGAATGGCTCGGGATCCTCCTCATACATCTCAGGGACCTCCTCTAACGGCTCGGGATCCTCTTCATACATCTCCGGATCTTCTTCCGAGTCCCCCAGGTCCTTCGGGAACTCATGGCGGAGAAGCTGTCTACATAATTCCGTATAGCAGATACGACATCCGTGCTGCCCCCAAATCTGATGAGCCACCACTCTCGCCCTGTTGGGCAATGAACGAAGTAGAGCCCCGATTCGATGATCATCCACAACTGGAAATCCCTCCTGCTCCAATTTCCAGAACACCCGGTCCAATTTCTCAATATTGCCCTGGACTCCAAGGACCGGGCTATATTCCACCTCCCCTATCTGCTCCAGCAACTCCCCACTCCGCCCCTGATAACCACTCCTGGTGCCAATCTCGTGCGACATCTGGAATTGGAAAAACACAGTCAGTACGGAACTGACCAAAAAAACCAGTACAAAACTAGTTTCTCTTTTTTTCAATTCACAAATAGTACAGAGAGAAGCACGCAAGATATCACTCCTATAAGTTCCTATCTATACATATTCCTACCCCTATATTATTCTAAATAT
Organism: Boesenbergia rotunda; assembly: GCA_024364735.1. Lineage (NCBI taxonomy): Eukaryota > Viridiplantae > Streptophyta > Magnoliopsida > Zingiberales > Zingiberaceae > Boesenbergia > Boesenbergia rotunda. The sequence goes on along the minus strand of JAGFNQ010002939.1, from coordinate 696,909 downwards.
CTAATTCCTAAAATAATATAAAGCATCATTCTTTGTTACTTATCGTAACGTACTTTTCATCATCAATACCGTTCATACTTGCATATTCTATAGTCATAGGTATCATCATTCTAGAACCATAATAGAACATAAAATACACTTAAAGGTACTTACTTGGAAGCTGCAGGAGAGGGCTTGATGTGCGTGTAGTGAGATGGTAACGGCTCTAATACCAACCTGTAACGCCCGCTTTTTTTTTTTAAAACGGCGTTACGCTGACATACGTAAGGCATGTAACATCATACTGCAACGGAATAACTTAAACCTTACATATACATGCCCCTACTACCATCCCTAATATAATGACATGGAACTTAGCATATGAACGTCATGCTTAACATCATATCATAACATGCTTAACATCCTACCATAAGGTTCATATCATATCATACTTGACATCTTATCATAAAGTTCCATATGTCACTATTCGAGCATATAGGTAGCAAAAATAAAGTTCTTAGCATAAACGGTTAACACATTCGATTTCATGGGCCAAGTCACCATCACACACATACTTCAGGCCCTCCTGCTGCTTCCTCGTTATCCCTTGCATGATCTGCGGTATAAGGAAAGAAGCCTATAAGCACACAGGCTTAGTAAGACTCTTTCCTACTCACTAAAACATTCGTCATTCCATAATAAGCACATAAAACATTATCATATTTACCATACCCTTGACATGACATGATCATAAACATAAGTAAACATTTGTAGCATAGCATGAGACATGGCATGAACATAATCATACTAACATTCTAAGCATAGCATGAAACATGGCATAACATAACATAATAATCTTCCTTAGCATGGCATAAGACATGGTATAAGCTTGAACGTAGTAGCATGGCGTAATACATAGCATAGCATAACGTAACAAAAATCAACCTATATAGCTTAAACATAGGCATATCTTCTATCATATCATATGAACACCTTCTTAACATCATCCTGACATAGATCATTCATGCATATCTTTCATCGTAACGCATAAGTATAAGACATCATTATCTTAACATAATGCATATCATGTATGAATGCATGGGTGGAATGCATTTACATAAGGATGCTTAACTTATAAAACATACTTTGAAAATGCTTAAACATCCTCATCATAACATTTGGGGTCCCCGGCTTGTACCACATACATACATCATAGCGCGCATCCCTAGTAAATCCGAGGTAGCTAGCCCCGACCTACTAGGGTAAGGACAGCATAATCGGTAGTCCCCGAACCGAGGCGCTTCTTAAGGAGCCCATCCCTGTTGCACACTTCGGTAGTGCCAAACCGTGGACAGCTTCGGTAGTCCAAATCGGGGCGTTCTTAAGGTGCCCATCCTTGGACCCATACTTCGGTCCGGTACAAGCCCATACATAAAGTAAATACTTTTCATGTTTCATCATTCATAAGACACTCATGGCATACTATCATAGCATAACTTGTTACGGCTCGGCCGTCTACCGGCCCATTTACCGGTCCTCTCGACCGTCGTACCGTCGACCATCGACCGTGCCGTTTAGCATATTTATGCCTTAAAGGCATAAGCATCATCTTTCATTCATCATACTTGTCATTCATCATTTCATTCTTAGACATGGTGTTTGTACACATCATTCATAGAGCATGGCATACATTCGTATACATGGCATATATTCATACTGGCATATCATTCATAACGTGGCATATCATTCATAACATGACATAACATTCGTAACATGCATATATTCAACATGGCATATCATTCATAACATGGCATATCATTCATAACAGACATATCATTCATACATAGCATATCATTCATAAACATGGCATATCATGCATAACATGGCATATCATTCATAAACATGGCATATCATTCATAAACATGACGTATCATTCGTAAACGTGGCATATCATTCATAAACATAAATCAATCTTACCATAGGGCCATTGGGACCCTTACTTGAAATTAATCTTAACTTTTACCCTATTAACCCTTATATGGCCGAAACTTGTGGAGTCCAAGCATGTGAAAATTCACATAATCACCATCACATCCTTATATCATGGCAACACATAAACATATGTTGAAGTTAAAGACTCAACCCCAATCCTTGGGTCCTGGGGTTGGCCGAACCATATGGGGCTTCTAGGGTACCCAAAAATTCCCAAAATTTATAATTAACCTCCACACATCATCTGAGGGAACATTAAATGACATTATCCTGATTTTTAGCATAATTATTAGACCTTTGAACATGATGGCCGAAACTCTTGAACTTAGGTTCTGGGTTTTGCTTCTTTCATGTTGGCCGAAACCCTAGGGTGTCCTAGGGTACTCCAAAAATTCCAAAAATTATACTTAACTTCTAAACATCATAAGGGAACATTAAATAACATTATCATGATTTTTAACATATTTCTAGACATTTAAAACATGTGGCCGAAACCCTTGAACTTAAGGTTCTGGGTTTTGCTTCTTTCATGTTGGCCGAAACTCTAGGGTGTCCTAGACTCCAAAAATTCCCAAAAATTATACTTAACTTCTAAACATAAGGGAACATTAAATAACATTATCATGATTTTTAACATATTTCTAGACATTTAAAACATAGTGGCCGAAACCCTTGAACTTAAGGTTCTGGGTTTTGCTTCTTTCATGTTGGCCGAAACTCTAGGGTGTCCTAGAGTACTCCAAAAATTCCCAAAATTATACTTAACTCTAAAATCATAAGGGAACATTAAATAACATTATCATGATTTTTAACATATTTCTAGACATTTAAAACATAGTGGCCGAATTGAACTTAGGAATTGATTTTGTTTCCTTTCAACATTAAATCCGAAAACTAACCCATATATCATGCTAAAAATCATGGAAATCATAGGTAACTATTATACCACAGGTGAGGGAGTCTTAACCTTAGATTTCTTGATTTTCAAACCTTGAATGTGGAGAAAAGGAAGAGGACTTGGTATCTCTTGACCACAACTAGACTTGTCA
>JAGFNQ010002939.1:499152-683353 GCA_024364735.1 Boesenbergia rotunda | reverse complement strand
TAAAACCGCTCCTATTTTACTTGTAGGTACGGTTTGAAATCGGTCTTACACATTATACATATAACACGTTTTCAGACCGCTTCTATTGTTATAAATTTAGAGTGGTTCAAACCACTGCAAAACCCTTTAGGTGTTAGAATGGTTTAAACTGCTTCTATACATCATAGATATAAGAGCGATTTCAAAATGCTATTAATACTAGAAATTAAGGATCGGTTTTTAAACCGCTTCTATACATCATAGATATAAGAGCGATTTCAAAATGCTATTAATACTAGAAATTAAGGATCGGTTTTAACCGCTCCTAAATATGGAATAAGAGCACATCAAAACGCTATTAAAGCTTTAAATTTAAGAGTTGTTCAAAGCATGATATTTAATATTTCAATCCACCAAATCAATATATAACATTATTAAATAATTATCCTCCAAAACAATAATAAGAGTACACCAAATGCTAATATAAAATTACAGTCATCATGTTCCAAATTCAATAGTTACTAAAAGTACTAACATCAGACAAATATTTTTTTTTCAAAATTCTATCTATCTTTATCTGGCTCTGATACTGGAGGAGATCTATGACCACTTTCATGTGCATTTGATGGAGAACTTCTATGTTGTCACATAATATCTACCAAGATAGTTGTCATCTGAAAAATAAATTTAATTTAATATATCATACTTTTATATAAGTATTTTTGAACATTAGTATTCAATATGTGACTACCTGTGTAGGTAATAATTCAAGCTCACGAGATCCCCCGACAATTCCAGATATCATACTTTGGATAACATTGGTAAAATTTTGAATCTGTTATTCATGCATCTGTCTCATCCGCTCCATTTCTGCCTATCTCTGTGCTTCCATATTTTTCATTTTTTCTTCCATTTCTTGCAACTTATCATTAATATCAGAAGTAGGAAGATTATCTTGTCTAAAAATTATTCTTCGATTACGTTGCTCTGGAAAAACTTGGCTAGGTAATACACCAGCTCCTAAACATCGAACACGACTAGAATGCTCTGACCCAAATACCTTCCTGAATAAAAATATATAATTAATATTGTAATATTTAGTAATCTTAATAAAAATGAAATTCTAAATGGATACCGAAATGCATCTTCGTGTACTTCTGTTATTTGCGTTCCCTCAGGCTTGTCTCGGAGATGACGTTGCACAACTTTATTTAATTCATCCTAACACAAAAATTGTGTCAATAAAATAAATAGCATATTGAAAAGTTATTTCGAAAAGTTAAAATAATTATTACCTCAACTCTTATTGCTTCATCATCAACAAGAGCATCTCCTTTTTTTTTTTACTTTGTTGACCAAGATAAAATAGTTCAATGCAAGTTGGCTTTCTACCATTTTCCTGAATTTAAGTACAAAAAAATCATTTTAGATTGAATATGCAAATAATAATAGCTCGAATACATACAAATTGATATTAACATAACAAATTGATCAAATAAATACATACAAATTTGTCTTCCAATAAGGGAATATTTGTTCGTCCTTGTGCATGAATCCCTCATTTTTTACTCTCATTTTCTCGATTTATTTTTGATATCCTCTGAAACAAAAAAAAAATTGCAACAAATATATGCACACCAATATATAAAAATTAATCAATACAAGAACTACATTACAATAATTATAGTCCATTGCAATAGGATTAGTCTTACTATTGATTATGATATATTCTGTAATAGAACAAATAATGAACACAGATGCCACAAAAAAATCAATGAATTAAAGAGAGATGAATGGAGAAAAAACGTGGAAAGGGAAAAACAATGAATGGAGAAAAAAAGTGGCAAGGGAAAAAAATAATGAATTAAAGAGAGCAAACACGCATGGTAAGCCTTATGAACAATTCACAAATACAAACCAAATACAAATTCCTAACCGGACGATCAAAAACAACTTACCCCTTATAGCTAAGATCCCACACAAAGCAACCACGCTCGACAACCTATCCAATTCCTTCAAACTTCCGCCACCTATCACAGCCACAAATCATGTAGAAGTAAACAAAACCCAAACAATATGGCATATACACCACCCTGAACTTACGGCATCAAAAACCAATCCAACCTAATAACAAACACCCTTGTAACACCTCAAAGATCAAGAACGGATCCAAACTCTGCCCATTCCAATCTATCAACCCGCGACAGAAGAACACACCACAACCAAAACCAAAAATCGATCCACACATAAAACCACCCAAGAATTGATACCAAACAGAGCAACCCTTACCTGGATCGCGTCGATGTTGCTCCCCTCATCGAGAATCCAGAGCAACCAGCACTAGGGCACGACTACGAGAAGGACACAGTGATGCCCCGTGTACACGACCGACGCAAGTGCGAGAGGAGCCGCTGTGAGGGAAGAAGAACAGAGGCTCCGGACAAAAACTGACTTCGATTCAAGCAGGCTGGATCAAAACCACATGATCATGGGCGCCCCAACCTAGCCGGCGGCTGCTGCATCGCTGTCTCAGGGAGGTGGGCGATGATCGGAGAATAGGAGCGGTAATGGGTTGGTGGCGTGCTCTCCCTATCAGCCGGCGGCGATCGGCAAGAGTGTCAGCATCAGGCGTCGGTGATCCGAAAGGGAGGGGCTCCGGCGAGGATGTAGAGGGAGAAAAATGGCTGGTGGCAAGGGCAAGCAGGCGGCGCTCCGGCTTCCATCGCGTGCGCGAAGAGAGGAGGAGGGCGGCGCTCGGCGACGGCGCACGGGGAGAGGGTGAGCGACGGTGGCTAGGGCACGCGGCGTCGGCACTTAGGGGAGGGGATTAGGGCACGGTGAAAAAGGCACAGGCACAGGGATATATAAATAAAGGAGAAGTTTATAAATAAATATTCATATATATATATATATATATTAAGAAAAATTAATCTTTTCCTCAATTAATTCATATCTAACCAATTTTGTATTTTGTGTCCAAATAATCCAACAAATACTCCCAGAAATTTCAAAAAATTATTCCAAAATTTTCATGAAATTATTTCCATGTTTAAACTCCTATTTATAGTGTTTATAATTTATATATTTATAAATTATATTATTATTATTATTCTTATTATAATTTATTAATTATTATTATTATTTTTAGAGCCGTATTTTACACGTGGTAAGGGAAAAAACCTGGGACTGGTGGTTGTGGTCAGTTAGCATCAGGTAGCAACAAAAATACAAATCTGTCTTTGGAACGGCGGGGCTGCGCTGTCGGTTGCTCGTAACGGATGAAATAAAATGTTGACTAACGGTAGGAGGGCAAAATTGTGTGATTGCTTGAACAGGACAACGCCGACAACTTCACCTCTGAAGGAGAGGAAGAAGTTGAGAGAGGTAAAGGCAGCGGCGCAATTTGGACAAGGAGGCAGCGGCACAATTTGGACAAGGAGTCCACAAACTTAGGTTTTTAAGAAATTAAACTCAGGTTTTAATTAAAAACAACTCACATAATATTACCAATTAAGTTGGACGCATGCAACAATAATGCTTTTATTTAATTTTTTAATTAAATAATTAAGTCAATAAAATTTTATTTTTAGAATTTAGATATTATATAATAATAATAAATATATAAAAATTTCAAATTAACAAAAACATAATTACAATTAAGTTGGATGCATGCGTAGTGTTTTTATTTAATTTTTTTAAGATAAATAATTAAGTCAATAAAATCTTATTTTTAGGATTTAGATATTATATTATAATAATAAATAAATAAAAATTTCATATTAAAAAATATTTGAGATGCTCCGATGTAAAATGTCCGGCATCACATTTTCCATAATATATAAATATATAATATATAAATATATAAATAAAATGTATTAAAAATTTAAATAAATTCGAAGCATGGTACAAGTTTATTTATTGTAGGAAAATATTATTTTTTCACTATGTGAAAACCTAAAAGAGTATAAAATCCTCTGTAAATATTGAATGGTGATATACAACTCTGTATTTTTAAAATTTGATTAAAACATTCTGTCTTTTTTTGCATTATAATAATTGTAAATCTAAATTATTTTACCATAAATTTTAAGTCATATATGAGTACTTTAATTTGAATAACAGAAAATAATTTTAGTAGAAATGTTTGATACAGAATCGCTATTAAAAGTATCCAATATTAGTGGTTTCATGATTGTTTCTAATAGTTGTAGCAATAAGAGTGGTTTACAATCCCGGTTTATATGAATCGATGTTAAAACTATACAATTAATGTAGATTAAAAATCAATTGTACACAATTAGAGTAACAGAAGCGGTTTATAGCAATAGTTGATACAAATTTTGTTCAAAGAATCCAATAGGAGCGATTTGAAAATCGCTCCTAAACGTTAAAGCAATTGGAATGGTTAGTAACCCAGAACCGCTACTGAAAATACCCAATACCAGTAGTTTTAAGATCGCTTCTAATACTTGTATCATTAAGAGCGGTTTATAGGAGCGATTTTTTCAAACCGCTTTTGAAACAATTCAATAAGAGCAGTTTTAAAATTGTTTCAAAAAGGTTAGGCAATAGAAACGGTTTAATTCAAACCGATTCAATTGGTCAATTTTCAAGAGGGTCTTATAACCACTCCTAAATAACCACTCCTATATAGGTATTTTTTTTGTAGTGTATCGATAATCGTCTCTCAAGATACAACGACTTACGTCTCGAAATAAGAGCACTCCAAATTTTGAGGCCTATCGAACTTTCGAAGCCTTGAAACTCTTAAGAGAGAAGAGTGAGAGGAGAACTCAAGAGGAGAATTCATAACTTGAGAATTGAGTATGAGTGGAAGGAATGAGATTTCTTTTATAAGGATGAATAGTTACTTCCAAAAGGTAAAAGGTTTCTTTAAGATGTGGAAAGACATGGGATGTGTATTTTCACTTAAACCTTATCAATTATCATAAATTGATTTGATTAATAACATTAATTAATTAATTTTATTAATAATTTAATTCATCTATTATAAATATTAATTAATCAATTAATTAAAATTAATTAATATTTTAATCAATTAATTAATCAATCAATAAAATTAATTATAATTTCACACCTCTCAATAATTTTATATGGATTGACATTTACGCATACTTCAATTAGCGTTTATATAATCGCATCCATGAACTCAACTTGTGTGCGAGTCAAACTTCTATCCGATCATACCGGGCCAACTCTTCGTGATATATTAATTTCTTATTTATTCAAGAAATTATTATACGATAGAAATAGTCGTCTTATCCCTTTTTATTTTATTGATTATCAAAACTAATTTTTCAACAACACTAACAAAGGAAGCACACATATTTTAAAGAATTTTATCTAATAAATTATTAATTTAAAAATATTAAGCAGATGGATCATTTGTTATGAATATTTTTTTATTTATTTTGATAACCAAAAGTTTTTTTATGAATTCAGAACGTTCATTTTTATAATTAATGGACGTAAATTAAATATCAAATAATAATAATAATAATAATAATAATATTATTATTATGCACACAGAGATTGATTATATATATATATATATATAGAAAAATGATAAAAAGAGTAAAAATAGGAGAGTGAAAAGTATAGTGAATGACGTGGCACCTTGCATGCAGCGATCTCCGACAGATTCACTGTGCCCCCAGGATATAGTTTGATTTGGGATGACGGCCGAAGACCGCCGATGATATCTAAGTGATAATCGAATGTGTACATGTAAAATATCATATCATGTCACATCATACTATATCATTCATTATACATTTTACTTTCTCATTTTCATTCTCCATATCATTACTCGTGTGTCTGTGCGCGCGCGGAGATCGATTTGGGAATTGTTTATGGTTTAGACGCAGATGGGTTTCCGCGTTGAGATCGAACATGCCTGCACGTAAATTGCCAAAAATAAAATTGAATAACAAATTAAACGGCAGCACTCACCACGCACCCACGTGAGCGTGTCAACACGTTCATCTTGTCGACGAAGGCAACGAAAACACGCCACTTTTGTTAATGGGAGAAGTCGCCCTTGGTAAATGACACCGAACTTACTCTCTCCCTGACTCCCGACAACGTTTTCCCATCTATCCCCATACTCCTGTTACATCAATTCGATCCTAATTTTTATACGAGCTATGATAAATTAAGTAAAAAAAATTTAATAAAATATTCAGTAAATAATGTTACATTTTATATGTACATGTTCGATTATCACTCAGACATCATCGATGATTTCTAACCGCTATCCCGAATCAAATTATACTCTTGGGGGCACGATAAATCCGTCGAAAATCGCTGCATGCAAATATCACATCATTCACTGAACATTTTTTTGAAATTTTTCACTAAATATATCATTTTCCTTTTTATATATTTAGAAAGATATTTTTTTAAAAAAATTAAACTTATAAAAAGATATAAAAAATATAGTCGATTTTGGCGGTAATATTTTATCTCTTTGTTTTTTAATATCTTAAAATTATATATAATATATTTAAAATGAACCAAAAATAGATTTGCTTATTAGAATAATAATAATTTAACTAAACTACTCATAAGAATAAGAAATACACCTCGTTTCAAATGTGGGTCAACAGAGTTGCGCTGCATCAATGTGTACACAATGTATGTTGCATTGGTACGTACATACTCGATTTGACTAGTATTAGCAATACGTGACCAAGGACTGGGCTAACAAGCAAACTACACGCTCAAACAAGTAAGAGTCATATAATTAAAAAACTATTAATCTAATTAATAGTCCAATTATATAATGAGGTCATTTTGATTAAAATAAGCTTGCCGACTATTTCCCGTTGAATTTAATTAATAAGAAAATATAATATACGGTAGCATTTTATTTATGGTAAAATAAAAAGACTTCCTTAATTATTGGAATATTAAGATATTTTTGTTTTAAAAAAATGAGAATAATATTTTAGTATTTTTTTATATTATTTTTTTTCTGATTCATGATCCTCTCTTATTCTACCACTACTATTCATAACAGTGAAATAAATTATTTTTTAAAATTTAAATTGATTTAAAAATTATATATAAAATAAATTACTTAACCTTTAAATTAAATTGTCAAATAATTTTTTATATAAAAATATTTAATATATAATATTTTTGATAAGTTGAAGCTATTTATTTTTAACAAGTATACCGATTACTAATTAACTTTAATTAGAAATAAAAATACTTTTTTTTAAAAAAAAAGGGGACGTCTTTTAAAATTAGAGGTTTTTTTAAAATATTATTTTTGTCCTTTTTATTTATGGTCAAATAGATATATAGCAAAAACAATTGGATCGCACCGACCTGTCGAGGGACAACGACATTGCCCTGTTCCTCAGTTGGACTCGTCGGAAATCTCGCAACCGCGTTGAGAAAGCTCCCTGAAATGGCCATGTCCATGTCACTCACCCTCCCTCTTATATCATATCCCGCCTGCGATTCTCCCGCACCGCTCACTAAATTGAATGAGAACAGAGCACGAACAGAGGTTTGGTGATCAGCAATCATGGGCGTTTCCAAGGTTCTCGCTGACCTCCGGCCTCGCCGTGCCACCAGCGTCGATCCTCCGCTGCGCCGAGTCGTCGGAATCCTCGCTTTCGAAGCCGCAGCTGCCATGTCGCGCCTAGTCTCACTACATCGCTCTCTCGCCGACGATGAGGTCCGCCGCCTGCGCGCCGACATGCGCTCCGCCGGCGTCTGCTACCTGACCTCCAAAGACCAGACCTTTCTTCTCCGCCTCGCTTGCGGGGAGGTGATCTCCGAGCTAGACAAGGCCGCCGCCACCGTCTCCCGCCTTGCCCCCAAGTGCTGCGACCCCTTGCTCCGCGGCTTCGACCGGACGTACGCCGACCTCAAGGCCGGATCCAGCAGTGTTCAGCTATTCCTCCACGAGTCCCGTGCCGCCGGCGACCTCGACCGCCTCGGCCTCGGTTCGACCGCGAAGCGGGTGGAGAAGCGGGTCAAGAAGATGGAGAGGTACGTGGCGGCGACGTCGACTCTCTACGCGGAGATGGAGGTGCTCAGTCAGCTGGAGGCGTCGGAGAAGCGGATTGAGCTGCAGCAGCAACAGCATTGGCGCCGGCATTTTGGTCTGATTCCGTTGCCGAAGCCGCCTGGCGTGCCTCCGCCGCCAAACCCGATTCATTTGGAGCTCTGTGCGCAGCGCCACGCGATCCGTCGGCTCAAGGAAGAATCTTTGTGGAACCAGACCTACGACAAGGCGGTGGAGCTCATGATCCGCGCCGTCGTCACCGTCTTCGCAAGGATTTGCGACGTCTTCGGACCCTGCGTCGTCGGTTTGCCTCCCAGCCGCCACCAAATTCATCAATTCAACCTCAGTCACCCCGGCAAGCACACCTCCGGGCCGTTGGATCGGCAGGTGGTGCCGCAGCACGTGCCATCGCTTAGGAACTCCGCTCCGATATTGAGTGTGGCATCCAATGACGCGCTCGAATTGACGCCCTTCGAACGTTTGAGCAAAATGCTGAAAGAAGCCCCGCCGAAGACCGTCGGCGGATCAGGGCTGGCCTTGCGGCACGCCAACTTAATCTTGGCGGCGGAGAGGTTGTATCAAGCACGACGCCAAATGACGCCTGAGGTGGAAGGACAGGAGGAGGATAAGAATGCTGCGGCGGCGGCGGCGGCAGCGAGAGAGGAATTGTTCCAGATGATGCCGTCCGGGATGCGGGCGGCGGTGACGGCCAAGTTGAGGGAGTGCTGGCGGAGGGAGGGCAGGAAGTCGTCGGCGGACGCGTCGATGGCGGAGGGGTGGAACGAAGCGGTGGCGGCGATCCTGGTCTGGCTGGGTCCAGTGGCACACGACACGGTGCGTTGGCAGGAGGAACGCAACATGGAGAGGGAGAGGCGATTCTACACCCGGCCGCGAGTGCTGCTGCTGCAGACGCTGCACTTCGCCGACGTGGAGAAGACGGAGGCGGCCATCGTCGAGGTGCTCGTCGGGTTGAGTTGCATGTCATGGTATGAGGAACGTGGATGGGCGTAGATCAATCAAAGTTTAGGGTAGAATATTTAAACAATACAGTACAGACCAGAACTTTATACTCGGATTAATGAACAACACACATTCATCTTTCTTCTCGTTCTTTATTTTTTCTAAAGGAATTTACATTCTACTATGTTGTAGATTATGATCCATTAAATATTCTTGTTTATATGTCTATTCCTGTATGATGTGAGCTGCTAGTGTGTTATCTTCTTCTTACGTTGATGAAGTCGTTGAAAATCCAAGAAGAGAGGGAAGGAGAGAGCCGGATCCCAAAGTGTGTCTCTCAAATTTGAGAGAGAAAGGATTAGAATGGAAATTGAGGATATTCTGGACTCAGCCACTCCGACATTCAATTCAATCTCCGACTAAGCAGAAGAAGTTTGTGAACACATATCTCCGTCCGGAAGAGTGAACGTCTTTTTATATCCGACTTTTACCAATGTGTGCATACAAGTTTTCGAATTATCAAAAGGTGTACGTTACTTTTATATTTATCTAAGAATACACTCAATTATGTTTTGAGAAATGATATGCTGGGCGAAACCGCAGCGCGAAATCCTCCACGAACGAGTCAGCAATCTAGCAATCTGACGGAGTAAAAAAAATTAAAAACCCACTGATGATACTCTGTTCTTCTTCATTACTGCAATACAAACCCAAACTCGAGCCACATCAACAATGAACAAACCGAATTCACATCCAACAAAGCCAACAGGAACGCATGAAATTAGATAGATCGTTTAGATGCTCTAAACGCCGACGCTCTGCGCGATCCCAGGCCGCTGAGCTCCACCCGACGCCCACGTCGCGTAGTCCGCCACCGCGTTCAGCAGATGCTCCGCCGCCTTCTCGAAGTTGACGAAGCCCATGAACCAGAACTCGTGCCCATCCACCGTCACTACGTGTACGAACTTCTGCGCCGGGTTCCCGCCCGACGTCGTCGGACTCACGCTCGCGATCTTCCCCAGCGGGATCATCACCTGCCACCATTAATCAACACGATAAAGAATTAAATCCGGCCAATTCATTTGATGGAAGATTAAGCTACTGATTGATCGATAGATTTGTATAATAAACGCTAGCTGCAGAAGGCGACGTTGGCAGTGGAGATGTACAGGGTCCCGGCGACAGGCCCGGCGGTGATGGAGAGGTAGCAGGCGAAGGTCTTCTTGAGCCGTTCGTTGGGGTCGGTGTGGAAGGTCCGCCGGTAGAGCGACTCGAATCCACCCTCAGTGAAGGCTTGCGCTGAGCTTTCCCCATCGGCGCCTCTGCCATCGAAGGCGCCGACTTCACTGTAAATTAATCACCACTGCCTTCGAGCTTCCCATTATGGTGACCGATCAGGGAATGCCCTGATCGGAGGGTGGTTGATCGATCAGGGTCCAACCTGATCGGTCCAGCCTGGTTTTGATCGGTCGCACTGACCGATCATATATCTCTCTGTGATTCACAGAATGGTTCTGATCTGTTTCTGATCGGTCACCAGACCGTTCAGACACATTCTGATCGGTCATCAGACCGTTCAGACAACCTTCTGTTTCCTCGGAAACTCTCTGGATCGGTCAACAGACCGATCAGATATCTCTCTGTGACTCCATAGAATGTTTCTGATATATTTTTGATCGGCCACCAAACCGTTCAGACACCTTCTGATCGGTCACCAGACCGTTCAGATAACTTTCTGTTTCCTCAGAAAACTCTCTGGATTGGTCAACAGACCGATCAAACATCCTGGATCGGTCTTGTGACCGATCTACTATCCAGAGAGTTCATGTCAACTCCCTGATCGGTGGTCTCAGACCGATCCAGCCAACTATGCTCTGATCAATTGATCCATATATGACTTTAGAATACAATTAAGGTAAACGGCTTTAGAATACAATTAAGGTAAACGGAGGGTCCATATTCTGTTGTCATCTCATATATGGCTTTAGAATACAATTAAAAAGAGAAGTTGAAAGAGATGCATGGAAGTTTTATGCAAATTGTGGTTCAAACAGGAACACAGGATGGCAATATCAAACTTGCCAACACAAGATCACAGTAACAAATTCTCAGAGTGCCAACACAGGATCAGAATATCAAACTTTCTCAAACGTGTTCAAACTACAGATTACTTGTTCAGAATACAGATTACTTGTTTAGACTACAGAATACATAGCATCGGCAATGAAATCGTCAAAATACAGATTACTTGTTCAGACTAAAAATACAGATGTAGTTCAACTAGCTTCTGCCTTTGCTAAAAATACAGATGAAGTGCAACCAGCTTCAGACTAAAAATACAGATGGAGCATCGCCAATGAAATCGTCAATAGCTTCTGCCTCTGCCTTTGCTCCTACACCAGCTTCTGCAATTGGAGTTCAACCAAAACTATATGAACATGGTTGATTTATCAAGCAAAACCAACTTCTAAAATTCCTACTCGCAATGGCTGATATCAATATAAGTTCATAATTATTGACAGAAACACTAGAATCATAACTCAAACATGGTAGATCCAAATAACAATTAGCATGCCAACTTCATCTGCAAATATATAAACAAAACATGATTGGAACAACTAAGCAAAACTCAATCACAAATCCTGCAACTTCACCTTATGTTTTTTGACGCTTGAGAATCATGACACAAATTTGATCAGTTGACAACCTACCAGATTTTCTTGCTTAACAATGTAGATCAATTGACTCAAAATTTTAAGAATTCAACACTTTCAGTAATGAATTACCAGATTGCCAGATTGCTAACCCTTACCAGATTGCTTGTAAGTAGCAACCAAGCTTCACGATAATCCTGCAACTTTTTCAACTACAACCTACCAATAAAAAAGAGAAAATTAATAGTACCAAATTCAGAAATCCAAAAATTTTATCGCATAACTTACATTTTGACTGGATTGATCCTCGATCATACTCGAGGGATTCAAATTTGATAACTCATCAATTGTAGAATCCTATAGATAAGTTTGCATATGTTCAATGTTAACAAATAACAAAAGTAAAATCATTTAACACCAAAGTAGCAAATGACATCAAATATACAACCAAACATTTTTCCGTGACTTTGCCTTTGTCTTTTTCACAATTTTCTCAATTTTGGATTGTTTTCTTTTTGTCGGTAGATGTCCACGAGGCCTTACTTTCAATGGACTGTGAAACTTTTTTCTCTCATTTGTTGATTCCTCAAGTATTCTGATGCTGTCCTGGTGACTATCCAATGAATCATTATTATTTATATTCATAATCTTTTTTTTCGCTTCTTTCAATATTCCTGTTAAAACAAAGCACTTCTCATCACTTTTTGACCCAAGCTGCCCCACTTCCTGTAACAATGGTTGAAGATTATTATATCTTCGTCTTTCCTCTGCATGACGACAAGAATCATAATAAATATTGGTGATTCGTTGATATCTCCGTTTAATATCTTTGCGCCATCGTTCCAAAATATAATTTTCTGGAAGTATAGTGACATTTCTTTTCACTAGAACAGATATCAAATGTCTACATACAATTCCACGAAACTCAAAGAGACGACACAAACACTTCATCTGAAATTATAACTCACTATATTGTACCCAAAATGAAACTTCTTTTGGAGATGCTCCCTCTTTTCCATATACAGTTTCTATCACCGCAAAAAAATAGTGTTGACCCTTCTTGCTTCACAAATGAAGTATTACAAAACATTAAACCTCGCATTTCATCTTGAAATTGTTGATGCAGTCTGGCCCTGATTGTTGTTTTGGTGTTGACACCGATTTTAGTTTAGGTTGATGATTATGATTAAGTCCTGATCGAGGATTAGGCATGGTATGGAAAATCCTGGCCTAGAGGGCTAGGTGTTGGAAAATCCTAACCTGGAGGGTTAGGTGTAGAAAATCCTAGCTTGGAGGGCTAGGTGTTGGAAATGTCCTAATTCGGAAGGGTTGGGTGAAAAGTCCTAGCTTGGAGGGCTAAGTGAAAAGTCCTAACTTGGAGGGTTAGGTGCAAAGTCCCAACTTGGAGAATTAGGTGAAAAGTCCTGGCTTGGAGAGTCAGGTGCCTAGCTTGGAGGGCTAGGTTGGATGAAGTTCTAACTCGGAAGGGTTGGGTGAAAAGTCCTAGCTTGGAGGGCTAGGTGAAAAGTCCTAGCTTGGAGGGCTAGGTGAAAAGTGTTGATGCAGTCTGACCCGGTTGTTATTTTGGTGTTTGACAATGATTTAAGTTTGGTTGAGCGAATTTGGGTTAAAGTCCTGGTCAGGGACTGGGCATGAAATCCTGGTGAGTGAAGCCAGGTTGATTGGAAATCCCGGTGAGTGAAGTCGGGTCCTGGTGAGTGAAGTCAGGTTGATTGGAAATCCCGATGAGTGAAGCCGGGTCTTGGTGAGTGAAGCCAGGTGTTGGAAATCCCGGTGAGTGAAGCCGGGTCCTGGTGAGTGAAGCCAGGTGTTGGAAATCCCGATGAGTGAAGCTGGGTCCTGGTGAGTGAAGCCAGGTGGTGGAAATCCCGGTGAGTGAAGCCGGGTCCTGGTGAGTGAAGCCAGGTTAGAAGAAATCCTGGTGAGTGAAGCCAGGTCCTAGCTTGGAGGGCTAGGTGTGGAAAAGTCCTAACTTGGAAGGTTGGGTGAAAAGTCCTAGCTTGGAGGGCTAGGTGAAAAGTCCTAACTTGGAGGGTTAGGTGAAAAGTCCCAACTGGAGGGTTAGGTGAAAAACCCTGGTGAGTGAAGCCAGGTCCTAGTGAGTGAAGCTAGGTTGAATGAAATCCTGACTTGGAGGGTCAGGTCCCTCGCTTGGAGGGCTAGGGTGGATGAAATCCTAGCTTGGAGGACTAGGTTGAGTCCCTGGATCGGTCTGGTGACCGATCAGGGAGTTTGGCACGCTGCTCCTTCGTGGATCGGTCTGGTGACCGATCCAGCGATGTTTGATCGGTCTGGTGACCGATCAGGGAGTGTGTGTTTCACTCACTGCACAGCTCCTGATCGGTCTGGTGACCGATCAGGGAGCGAACAGTGAGTTGAGTTCCCTTGCTAATCAGGTCCAGAACGGTCCGGTGACCGATCAGAGACTTATGATTTGATTAAAGAATCACTGTTCACTCAAGCCTGATTGGTCTGGTGACCGATCAGGCTCCTCCCTGATCGGTCTGGGGACCGATCAGGAGCAGAACTTTAATTCAAATATGCTGTCAGAAGTCTGTTTTCACTGCCGATTCTCTGCTACTTGCTGATTTCTCTTTGATATGCATTGCTAAGCCTCTGTTGGAGTGTGCAGGTGATAACAGGTGATTCAAACACTCAAGGAGGGTCAATGAGAGGCTTTCCTTGGAGCAGGTTTGGATCTATTGTGTTTTCAGGTCTCAACGGCGTCTGGCGCAACTGGCAACTGACAAAGGCGCGGCTGGCAACTGACAGAGGCTCAGCTGGAGGAGTGTCCAGTGGACTGAGTGCTCAGAGAGGTCAGTGGGTCAGAGTGTGAGTCAGTGGTGCTGATGGAGCTGGCGACGTTGAGCAGGAGCTTAAGAGACGAAGCTGGATGCAGAGGAGCGGGGGGAGACAGACAGAAAACTTGGGAAGTTGTTGCTGGGCTGTATTCGTGCTCTCTGTTGCTTTGTTCTTGAGCGATCTTGTTGCATTCCTGTGAGAGCTTTGTGAGCTTCCCTTCTCGAGTGTCTCGTGTGCTTAATCTTGTATTCATCTACTGAGACAGCTTGTGGAGAGGTTACTCCACCGAGAAGGAGGCGCTTGATATCCGGTGTTCACCGGGGCTTGATCTGCCGACGATCAAGGGATCGCCCACCTCACGGGCACGCCAAGGAGTAGGGGCAAGTTATCCCCGAACCTTGTACATCTCCGTCTCAGCGTTTGTTTGGTTTGAGTTTCTTTCTCTGCTTAGTTTCTTTGTTTTGCATTTGCTTCCGCTGCCTAACTCTAAAGTGCAGAATAGTTTTGAAAAGCTCAAGAAATTGTGATTGTCTATATTCACCCCCCCTCTATAGTTATCTCGTTCCCAACAAGTGGTATCAGAGCTTGGGGCTCTACTTCAACGGCTTAACATCCAAGAGCTTACAACAAAATGGCTATGGGAAGAGAAGGCTACAGCACAAACCGAGCTCCATTCTTTGACGGCACAGATTTTCCATATTGGAGGTCAAGGATGGAGTTCTATCTCAAGACCAACATCAGTGTGTGGTTTGCCGTGAAGGAGGGCTTCATCCTTCCAAGAGATGGTGAAGGAAAAGAGCTAGACTTCTCCATGTGGTCAGCTGAGCAAATCAAAAGGGGAGAAGCGGATGCTAAGGCTGTGGTCATGTTGCAATGTGGGATGACCAAGGACCAACTTATCAAAGTTGGTCCCTTTACAAGTGCAAAGGACCTATGGAACAAAATCTTTGAGCTCCATGAGGGAACTCAAGACACCCGGAGAGCTAAGAAGGATTTGCTTCACAGCCAACTCCAAAACCTCACCATGGGAGAAAATGAAAAGGTAAGTGAACTCCATGGACGGGTTAAAGAAGTATTGAATGGTCTTCACTCCATTAATGAGAAGGTAGAGAACCGAGATCTAATAAGGTATGTTCTCAAAGCTTTTCCTAGGAATGCCTTGTGGTCATCCATGGTGGATGCTTACAAGGTGTCCAAGGATTTATCTTTTGTTAAGTTAGAAGATCTATTTTGTGAAATGGAACTACATGAGATCTCTAACAAAAGTTCAAAAGAGAAAGGTATTGCTTTAGTGGCAGGTGACAACAAGAAGAAGAAGGGGAAGAAGAAGGAGAAGGAAGCCTCTTCATCTTCATCCTCATCCGAGTCCGAGTTCGAGGAGGAGGGCAGCTGGTCTTCTTCCTCCGAGATGACCAACTTTGTTAGAAGAATGATGAGGAAGAGCCGGTGCCTCAAGGGTAAAGGTAACCCAAATGAAGTTAAATTTGATAAGTCTAATATTACTTGTTATGAGTGTAGCAAGAAAGGACATTACAAGGATGAATGTCCGAAGTTAAAGAAGAAAAATGATAAATCAAAGAAGAAAAGGAAGGTCTTGAGGGCCACATGGGATGAATCGTCCTCTAGTTCATCCGAAGAAGAGAAGGAGGAGAAGTATACTCATCACCGTGCTCTCATGGCCATAGAGGATTCAAATGAAATGGAGAGTAGAGATGAATCAAGCTCCTCAACCGCGCCTTCATCATCTTCGGATGATGAAGAGGTAATTTCTTCCGAGCTAGATAAGTGCTATAGAACCATTGCATGTCTAGCTAGATTGCTTAAAAAATCCAAGAACAAAGTTAAATTGTTGAAATTGGAAGTAGAAGAGTTGAAATCCTCTAGGGTGGAGGATATTAATGATTTTCATGAGAAATCCTCTAAGGATGAGGATCTTGATAATTTGCATGTTAAAAATCTTGAGGATGAAAATAAGGGCTTGAAGGGTGAAATTGAAAACCTCAAGAATATTCTTGAAAAATTTTCAACAAGTTCCAAAACCCTAAATATGATCTTAAACTCACAAAAATCGGCTTACAACAAGGTTGGTTTGGGTTACCAACCTAAAGAACCTAGTGTCATATCCTTAATGTCAAGAACAAATTTAGAGCACAAAATGATTCTAGGGTTCAAAAGGTTAGAAAGAAAGTAACTAAGGCGTGGGTGCCTAAGTCCTTCATTATTGATGGCTTAGGTCCCAAAATTTGGGTACCTAAAATGTAACGCCCGCTCTTTTTTTTTTTTTTTAAACGACGTTACGCTGACATACTTAAGGCATGTAACATCATACTGCAGCGGAATAACTTAAACCTTACATATACATGCCCCCACTACCATCCCTAATATAATGACATGGAACTTAGCATATGAACGTCATGTTTAACATCATATCATAACATGCTTAACATCATACCATAAGGTTCATATCATATCATACTTGACCTCTTATCATAAAGTTCCATATGTCACTATTCGAGCATATAGGTAGCAAAAATAAAGTTCTTAGCATAAACGGTTAACACATTCAATTTCATGGGCCAAGTCACCATCACACACATACTTCAGGCCCTCCTGCTGCTTCCTCGTTATCCCCTTGCATGATCTGCGGTATAAGGAAAGAAGACTATAAGCACACAGGCTTAGTAAGACTCTTTCCTACTCACTAAAACATTCGTCATTCCATAACAAGCACATAAAACATTATCATATTTACCATACCCTTGACATGGCATGATCATAAACATAAGTGAACATTCGTAGCATAGCATGAGACATGGCATGAACATAATCATACTAACATTCTAAGCATAGCGTGAAACATGGCATAACATAACATAATAATCTTCCTTAGCATGGCATAAGACATGGTATAAACTTAAACGTAGTAGCATGGCATAATACATGGCATAGCATAACGTAACAAAAATCAACCTATATGGCTTAAACATAGGCATATCTTCTATCATATCATATGAACACCTTCTTAACATAATCCTGACATAGATCATTCATGCATATCTTTCATCGTAACGCATAAGTATAAGACATCATTATCTTAACATAATGCATATCATGTATGAATGCATGGGTGGAATGCATTTACATAAGAATGCTTAACTTTTAAAACATACTTTGAAAATGCTTAAACATCATCATCATAACATTTGGGGTCCCCGGCTTGTACCACATACATACATCATAGCGCACATCCCTAGTAAATCCGAGGTAGCTTGCCCCGACCTACTAGGGTAAGGACAGCATAATCGGTAGTCCCCGAACCGAGGCGCTTCTTAAGGAGCCCATCCCTGTTGCACAGCTTCGGTAGTGCCAGAACCGTGGACAGCTTCGGTAGTCCATAACCGGGGCGTTCTTAAGGTGTCCATCCCTTGGACCCATACTTCGGTCCGGTACAAGCCCATACATAAAGTAAAATACTTTTTATGTTTCATCATTCATAAGACACTCATGGCATACTTATCATAACATAACTTGTTACGGCTCGGCCCGTCTACCGGCCCATTTACCGGTCCTCTCGACCGTCGTACCGTCGACCATCGACCGTGCCGTTTAGCATATTTATGCCTTAAAGGCATAAGCATCATCTTTCATTCGTTATACTTGCCATTCATCATTTTCATTCTTAGACATGGTGTTTGTACACATCATTCATAGAGCATGACATACATTCGTATACATGACATATCATTCATAACATGGCATATCATTCATAACCATGGCATATCATTCATAAACATGACATAACATTCGTAAACATGTCATATCATTCATAACATGGCATATCATTCATAAACATGCCATATCATTCATAACATAGCATATCATTCATAAACATGGCATATCATGCATAACCATGGCATATCATTCATAAACATGGCATATCATTCATAAACATAAATCACATCTTACCATAGGGCCATTGGGACCCTTACTTGAAATAAATCTTAACTTTTACCCTATTAACCCTTATATGGCCGAAACTTGTGGAGTCCCAAGGCCATGTGAAAATTCACATAATCAGCATCCATCATCCTTATATCATGGCAACACATACACATATGTTGAAGTTAAAGACTCAACCCCAATCCTTGGGTCCTTGGGGTTGGCCGAACCATACGGGGCCTCTAGGGTACCCCAAAAATTCCCAAAATTTATACTTAACCTCTACACATCATGAGGGAACATTAAATGACATTATCCTGATTTTTAGCATAATTATAGACCTTTGAAACATGATGGCCGAAACTCTTGAACTTAAGGTTCTGGGTTTTGCTTCTTTCATGTTGGCCGAAACCCTAGGGTGTCCTAGGGTACTCCAAAAATTCCCAAAAATATACTTAACTTCTAAACATCATAAGGGAACATTAAATAACATTATCATGATTTTTAACATATTTCTAGACATTTAAAACAGGTGGCCGAAACCCTTGAACTTAAGGTTCTGGGTTTTGCTTCTTTCATGTTGGCCGAAACTCTAGGGTGTCCTAGGGTACTCCAAAAATTCCCAAAAATTATACTTAACTTCTAAACATCATAAGGGAACATCAAATAACATTATATGATTTTTAACATATTTATGGACATTTAAATCATGGTGGCCGAAACCCATAAACATAGGGACCTTGGTTTTGTCCCTTTCATGTTGGCCGAAACCCTAGAGTGTCCTAGGGTACTCCAAAAATTCCCAAAAAAATTTACTTAACCTCTACACATCATAAGGGAACATCAAATAATATTATCATGATTTTTAGCATATTTACAGACCTTTAAATCATGCTGGCCGAAATCCATAAACTTAAGGACCTTGGTTTTTCTTTCCTTTCAACATCACATCCAAAAACTAACCCATATGTCATGCTAAAAATCATGGAAATCATAGATAACTATTATACCACAGGTGAGGGAGTCTTACCTTAGATTTCTTGATTTTTCGAACCTTGAAAGAGGAGAAGGAAGAGGACTTGGTATCTCTTGACCACAACTAGACCTTGTCACCTTGTAGGAACTTTAGATCTTGAGAGATGAGACCTCTTGTGAAGTTTTCTCCAAGGAACTCCTCCCTTTGGTGCTCGGCAAGAATGAGGAATGAAGAGGAGAGGTAATGCAATTGATTGAGAGAAGAAGTAACTCCCAAAACTCCTCTCATTATAACCCATCAAGGAGGCAAATGAAGAGCCTCTCCATGACCCTTCACCTCCTTTTACCTCTTAACCAACCTCCACTTCAATTACTCATAAGCATTCCTTGCTAGGTGAGTTGGTTAAAGCATTCTTGGTTGTACAAGAGGTCCAAGGTTCAATCCTTGGCCCATGCACATTTATTTTTTCATTTCATTTATTTTATTACTTTATTTTCTTAAATTCCGAAAATCCCCCCTAAAATTACCCATAATTGCACTAATATCCCTAAATAAAATTCTTTCATATTTATATTAATTTTACCTAATTAATACCCATTTTTGGGCCCATTTAAAGCCCATTAGTATCAAATTCCTCAATTTAGATGGGAACGTTAGGCTAATACTTTCCCATAATCATGTTAAAGTGCCCAAATAAATTCATATTTATATTTATACTAATTCTTCCTAAAAATTCACCTATAATCATAGTACTAGGAAGCCCATATAAGGCCCATTAGCACTTGGTTTCCTCAATTTAAATGAGAAAACATGGATTTCCTAGGCCAATGTTCGTATTAATGCCTCTAGGTCCTTCGGAAAATTATCTAGACATGCTCAATATTTTCAGAAAATATTAAGAGAATTTTCCGGGTCGTTACAATCCCCATACCTCTTGAAAGTTCGTCCTCGAACTTAGAATAATTCCGGGTACTTGCGCCTCATTTCGTCCTCGCGTTCCCAGGTAGCTTCCTCGAACCGCTGGCTTCGCCATAAGATCTTGACTAGAGGTACCTCCTTATTCCTCAGCTTCTTGACTTCCCTATCCAAAATCTGTATGGGTCTGTTCTCATAACTTAGGTCCTCTTGTACTTGTACTATCTGCGGCTCGATCACTTGGTCCATATTCGGGATACACTTTTTAAGCAGGGATACGTGGAATACGTTATGGATAGCTGACATCTCCGGAGGCAGCTCCAACTCATATGCCACCTTACCAACTCTTTTTAGAATTAAGTATGACCCCACATATCTCGGACTCAGCTTTCCTTTCTTCCCAAATCTTGTCACCCCTTTCATAGGAGCCACTTTAAGAAATACCAGATCTCCAACATTAAATTCCAATGGTCTGCGCCGGACATCGGCATAACTCTTCTGCCGACTCTGAGCAGTTTCTATCCGTTGCCGAATATTTTGAATAGCTCGGGTGGCGCTGTTAATAACATCCGTTGCGAGCCCCATCTCCTTCTTTTCCCCACTCTCGTACCAACATATCGGAGATCTACATCTCCTGCCATACAAGGCTTCATAAGGTGCCATTCCTATAGTAGCTTGGTAGCTATTGTTGTAAGCGAATTCCGCCAAGCATAGATATCGGCACCAACTTCCCTTGAAATCCAGGGCACAAGCTCTTAACATATCCTCTAATATTTGATTCACCCGTTCAGTTTGCCCGTCAGTCTGCGGATGGAAGGCGGTGCTAAATCGCAATTTGGTGCCGAGAGACTTCTGAACGCATTCCCAAAAGTGCGAAGTAAGGCAATCATCCCGATCCGAGATGATGGTCTTGGGAACTCCATAGAGTCTGATTACTTTCTTAACATATTATTGAGCTAGTATCCTTAATCGCTCTATGCTATGATTATATGCACACATCATACTTATATGTTACTATAATTATGGTTAAACCATAGTAGTATGCCTCCGATATATTAGTTCACTACATGAGCCATGAGTTATATTGATAATAATCTCATATTAGTACATGCTCTCATATTATCATCATTTGCCTCATATAATTTGATACCATTGGGTGACACGATAGATACTTTATTGTTAATATCCGGTTCATGGGCATAAGATTGAAATACACACTCGACAACTAGTATTAGTACTAACTTAAAACTTATTAATTCCCAACCTAACCAAACTCAATGGAATAGATGGGCTGCCATCATGCCCATAACAAAGAACATCATGGCAGTCACTGCCACTCCTTCATTTATCTCTCCCTGGCCTACCTCAGGGTCTTCCACCGTCTCCATCGGCTCCTCTTCCTCTATCTCGGGAACCTCCTCAGCCCCTTCAGGGTCTTCCCCAAACACCCAGGGCTCCTCAAACATCCCTAGCATCTCGGGGTCTTCTTCAACCACCTCGAGATCGTCCTCGCTCAACGGGTCTTCCTCGAACATTTCGAGCATCTCCGGGTCCTCCTCGAATGGCTCGGGATCCTCCTCATACATCTCAGGGTCCTCCTCTAACGGCTCGAGATCCTCTTCATACATCTCCGGATCTTCTTCCGAGTCCCCCAGGTCCTCCGGGAACTCATGGCGGAGAAGCTGTCTACATAATTCCGTATAGCAGATACGGCATCCGTGCTGCCCCCAAATCTGATGAGCCACCACTCTCGCCCGGTTGGGCAATGAACGAAGTAGAGCCCCGATCCGATGATCATCCACAACTGGAAATCCCTCCTGCTCCAATTTCCAGAACAGCCGGTCCAATTTCTCAATATTGCCCTGGACTCCAAGGACTGGGCTATATTCCACCTCCCCTATCTGCTCCAGCAACTCCCCACTCCGCCCCTGATAACCACTCCTGGTGCCAATCTCGTGCGACATCTGGAATTGGAAAAACACAGTCAGTACGGAACTGACAAAAAAACCAGTACAAAACTAGTTTCTCTTTTTTTTTTCAATTCACAAATAGTACAGAGAGAAGCACGCAAGATATCACTCCTATAAGTTCCTATCTATACATATTCCTACCCCTATATTATTCTAAATATCTAATTCCTAAAATAAGATAAAGCATCATTCTTCGTTACTTATCGTAACGTACTTTTCATCATCAATACCGTTCATACTTGCATATTCTATAGTCATAGGTATCATCATTCTAGAACCATAATAGAACATAAAATACACTTAAAGGTACTTACTTGGAAGCTGCAGGAGAGGGCTTGATGTGTGTGCAGTGAGATGGTAACGGCTCTGATACCAACCTGTAACGCCCGCACTTTTTTTTTTTTAAACGGCGTTACGCTGACATACTTAAGGCATGTAACATCATACTGCAGCGGAATAACTTAAACCTTACATATGCATGCCCCCACTACCATCCCTAATATAATGACATGGAACTTAGCATATGAACGTCATGTTTAACATCATATCATAACATGCTTAACATCATACCATAAGGTTCATATCATATCATACTTGACCTCTTATCATAAAGTTCCATATGTCACTATTCGAGCATATAGGTAGCAAAAATAAAGTTCTTAGCATAAACGGTTAACACATTCAATTTCATGGGCCAAGTCACCATCACACACATACTTCAGGCCCTCCTGCTGCTTCCTCGTTATCCCCTTGCATGATCTGCGGTATAAGGAAAGAAGACTATAAGCACACAGGCTTAGTAAGACTCTTTCCTACTCACTAAAACATTCGTCATTCCATAACAAGCACATAAAACATTATCATATTTACCATACCCTTGACATGACATGATCATAAACATAAGTGAACATTCGTAGCATAGCATGAGACATGGCATGAACATAATCATACTAACATTCTAAGCATAGCGTGAAACATGGCATAACATAACATAATAATCTTCCTTAGCATGGCATAAGACATGGTATAAACTTAAACGTAGTAGCATGGCATAATACATGGCATAGCATAACGTAGCAAAAATCAACCTATATGGCTTAAACATAGGCATATCTTCTATCATATCATATGAACACATTCTTAACATAATCCTGACATAGATCATTCATGCATATCTTTCATCGTAACGCATAAGTATAAGACATCATTATCTTAACATAATGCATATCATGTATGAATGCATGGGTGGAATGCATTTACATAAGGATGCTTAACTTTTAAAACATACTTTGAAAATGCTTAAACATCATCATCATAACATTTGGGGTCCCCGGCTTGTACCACATACATACATCATAGCGCGCATCCCTAGTAAATCCGAGGTAGCTAGCCCCGACCTACTAGGGTAAGGACAGCATAATCGGTAGTCCCCGAACCGAGGCGCTTCTTAAGGAGCCCATCCCTGTTGCACAGCTTCGGTAGTGCCAGAACCGTGGACAGCTTCGGTAGTCCATAACCGGGGCGTTCTTAAGGTGCCCATCCCTTGGACCCATACTTCGGTCCGGTACAAGCCCATACATCAAGTAAAATACTTTTCATGTTTCATCATTCATAAGACACTCATGGCATACTTATCATAACATAACTTGTTACGGCTCGGCCCGTCTACCGGCCCATTTACCGGTCCTCTCGACCGTCGTACCGTCGACCATCGACCGTGCCGTTTAGCATATTTATGCCTTAAAGGCATAAGCATCATCTTTCATTCGTCATACTTGCCATTCATCATTTTCATTCTTAGACATGGTGTTTGTACACATCATTCATAGAGCATGGCATACATTCGTATACATGGCATATCATTCATAACATGGCATATCATTCATAACCATGGCATATCATTCATAAACATGACATAACATTCGTAAACATGGCATATCATTCATAACATGGCATATCATTCATAAACATGACATATCATTCATAACATAGCATATCATTCATAAACATGGCATATCATGCATAACCATGGCATATCATTCATAAACATGGCATATCATTCATAAACATGACGTATCATTCGTAAACATGGCATATCATTCATAAACATAAATCACATCTTACCATAGGGCCATTGGGACCCTTACTTGAAATAAATCTTAACTTTTACCCTATTAACCCTTATATGGCCGAAACTTGTGGAGTCCCAAGGCCATGTGAAAATTCACATAATCACCATCCATCATCCTTATATCATGGCAACACATAAACATATGTTGAAGTTAAAGACTCAACCCCAATCCTTGGGTCCTTGGGGTTGGCCGAACCATACGGGGCCTCTAGGGTACCCCAAAAATTCCCAAAATTTATACTTAACCTCTACACATCATGAGGGAACATTAAATGACATTATCCTGATTTTTAGCATAATTATAGACCTTTGAAACATGATGGCCGAAACTCTTGAACTTAAGGTTCTGGGTTTTGCTTCTTTCATGTTGGCCGAAACCCTAGGGTGTCCTAGGGTACTCCAAAAATTCCCAAAAATATACTTAACTTCTAAACATCATAAGGGAACATTAAATAACATTATCATGATTTTTAACATATTTCTAGACATTTAAAACATGGTGGCCGAAACCCTTGAACTTAAGGTTCTGGGTTTTGCTTCTTTCATGTTGGCCGAAACTCTAGGGTGTCCTAGGGTACTCCAAAAATTCCCAAAAATTATACTTAACTTCTAAACATCATAAGGGAACATCAAATAACATTATAATGATTTTTAACATATTTATGGACATTTAAATCATGGTGGCCGAAACCCATAAACATAGGGACCTTGGTTTTGTCCCTTTCATGTTGGCCGAAACCCTAGAGTGTCCTAGGGTACTCCAAAAATTCCCAAAAAAATTTACTTAACCTCTACACATCATAAGGGAACATCAAATAATATTATCATGATTTTTAGCATATTTACAGACCTTTAAATCATGCTGGCCGAAATCCATAAACTTAAGGACCTTGGTTTTTCTTTCCTTTCAACATCACATCCAAAAACTAACCCATATGTCATGCTAAAAATCATGGAAATCATAGATAACTATTATACCACAGGTGAGGGAGTCTTACCTTAGATTTCTTGATTTTTCGAACCTTGAAAGAGGAGAAGGAAGAGGACTTGGTATCTCTTGACCACAACTAGACCTTGTCACCTTGTAGGAACTTTAGATCTTGAGAGATGAGACCTCTTGTGAAGTTTTCTCCAAGGAACTCCTCCCTTTGGTGCTCGGCAAGAATGAGGAATGAAGAGGAGAGGTAATGCAATTGATTGAGAGAAGAAGTAACTCCCAAAACTCCTCTCATTATAACCCATCAAGGAGGCAAATGAAGAGCCTCTCCATGACCCTTCACCTCCTTTTACCTCTTAACCAACCTCCACTTCAACTACTCATAAGCATTCCTTACTAGGTGAGTTGGTTAAAGCATTCTTGGTTGTATAAGAGGTCCATGGTTCAATCCTTGGCCCATGCACATTTATTTTTTCATTTCATTTATTTTATTACTTTATTTTCTTAAATTCCGAAAATCCCCCCTAAAATTACCCATAATTGCACTAATATTCCTAAATAAAATTCTTTCATATTTATATTAATTTTACCTAATTAATACCCATTTTTGGGCCCATTTAAAGCCCATTAGTACCAAATTCCTCAATTTAGATGGGAACGTTAGGCTAATACTTTCCCATAATCATGTTAATGTGCCCAAATAAATTCATATTTATATTTATACTAATTCTTCCTAAAAATCCTCCTATAATCATAGTACTAGGAAGCCCATATAAGGCCCATTAGCACTTGATTTCCTCAATTTAAATGAGAAAACATGGATTTCCTAGGCCAATGTTCGTATTAATGCCTCTAAGTCCTTCGGAAAATTATCTAGACATGCTCAATATTTTCAGAAAATATTAAGAGAATTTTCCGGGTCGTTACATAAAAACTCTATCTTTAGAATTGTATAACATGGGTTTAGGGGGAGCATCTATCAATATAGGTTGTTGATAAGTGGTGCTCCAAACCCAAGGCTAAGGTTACACTAGTTTCAAAATAAGTCAACAAGCCTTGGAAATTATTTTTATATATTGCATGAAGGGTTTAGATGCACACATAATTTGCTCTTGCCATGAATGGCTTAGAATAATTGGTTTTACTTGTTGCAATTTGTGTTTTCATGCAAGTTATGGTTTATGAAATGTCTTATCTCAAGCCCAAGTATGCCATGAGTATCTTGTATGTGCTATAACACATGAATGCATGTTTAAGGACAAGATGAACATATAGTTTGGGCTGATCATTATAAAAATCTCACAAGGCATCACCATGAGTTTTAAAATTCACTGTTTAACCTTCTATGACCTAGTGATTCCCTTGTATCAAACTAAGGTTTCTTGATATGATCATGCTTTGATACAAACATGTTTTGATACTCAATTTCATGCTTAGAAAACACCATCATGTTTTGACTCAAATAGTGTTGTAGAATATGGATGCATGCTAGAGAACAAGTATGGACACATTGAAAATCTCACAATACATCATTAGACAAGAACATGAACTTAAGATCTAGGTTCAGTGTTTTCTTGAAATGAATCAAAAGAATTGGCATGTATTCAAGGTCTTCACACTTAGTGTTGCTTATGATGGTAAATGAACTTGATAAAAAATTGGGAACTTAATCATACCTTGATACTAGTGTTATATAAGCATGATTTGAAAATTTGATCATACCTTGTGTATCATGAAATTTGATCATACTTGGAATATTTTGATTCACACATGATCATGCCAAGAACATGCTTAGAACATAACTGATCATACAAACCTGGTTTTGGGACTCAAGTTCATGATTAAGAACATACTCATCATGCTTTGACACAGATCATGACATATATCTTGATTAAGGGAACCCTTAGGACCAAATGGATTAACAATAATTGAATTAGGGTTTAGGAATGGTTGAGATTTGAAACAAAGTTGATTTCACAGTTTCAGAAATTTTGTTTCTGAAACTGAAAAACCATTCTGTATCATCCCTGATCGGTCCACCGACCGATCAGGGGTGCTTCTGATCGGTCTGGTGACCGATCAGACCAACTCTGATCAAGGAACTCCCAGACCGTTCCAAATTGATCCAAAACCTCCTCAAACCAATATCTTCTTGTCGAATTGTATCAGTTTAATGATCATACAACACACAAATTTGATACAATTGAATTACAATTGAAACATATTTGATCATCCATTGGTACAAACCTGGTACTAAGGGAGCACAAATTTGTTCAAATGGTACAAACCTATACTAAATAGTGATTTGATACAAACCTATGTTGGAATGTTCAAATTCATAAGAAAGGGTTTGTTGAGTCATGACTCTTATTCTTAATGTCATATTTCGGAAATGTTTCTGAAATATCGAATATCAATAGAGTCTACTTCCCTGTTATGGAATGCAAATTGTTAATGCAGTCTGATCAGGAACGTATCAGATTTTCAGGATTTTTTTCTGAAATCTGATCGCTCCCCAGACTAATCAGATATACTTCTGTATCATGTAATCAACAGACTTGGTTGGTCACGAAGACCAATCAGGACCATGTGTCAGATACAGATGCATTCCTTACCTGTCATGTGAAGCATATACATATTTGACCATGATATATTTCTGTATATGTCTTCACATAGAAGTCCAAGTGTTAATGCAGTCTGATCTTGAACGAATCAGAATTACAGAAATTTTTCGTTCATAGATAAATCAGAAATTTTTCTGTATCAATCATAAGTCTGATGAAGCTGCATTATTACTTGTCATATGAAACATATACATGTTTGACCATGATATATTTCTGTATATGTTTACATGTGCAATTCACACTTATTTCCATATGATGCATATACATTGTTGCCATGATACATTTATGGTATATGCCTCTCATATGCAATTCCAAAATCATCCTTTGACTTACTTGTCCTATGAAACATATACATGTTTGACCATAATATTATTCTGTATATGTTTTCATGTGCAATTCAAAACTTAACTTTGATTATTTTGGGTTTGGGGAGAGACCCATGTTTGAGGGGAGGTATGTTCAAACTTAATAACCATACCCTTTTCGATGTTTGACAAAGGGGGAGAAAATGGCTGATTAAGTTTATGGTTATTATAGGGGGAGGATCATGATTCCCTTATGAGAATTGAATGGCTTCAATTGATTGATACCTAAACTTAAATCGGGTTGTCAAACAACAAAAAGGGGGAGATTGTTGATGCAGTCTGACCCGGTTGTTGTTTTGGTGTTTGACAATGATTTAAGTTTGGTTGAGCGAATTTGGGTTAAAGTCCTGGTCGGGGACTGGGCATGAAATCCTGGTGAGTGAAGCCAGGTTGATTGGAAATCCCGGTGAGTGAAGCCGGGTCTGGTGAGAGGTTGATTGGAAATCCCGGTGAGTGAAGCCGGGTCTTGGTGAGTGAAGCAGGTGTTGGAAATCCCGGTGAGTGAAGCCGGGTCCTGGTGAGTGAAGCCAGGTGTTGGAAATCCCGGTGAGTGAAGCCGGGTCCTGGTGAGTGAAGCCAGGTGGTGGAAATCCCGGTGAGTGAAGCCGGGTCCTGGTGAGTGAAGCCAGGTCCTAGCTTGGAGGGCTAGATGTGGAAAAGTCCTAACTTGGAAGGTTGGGTGAAAAGTCCTAGCTTGGAGGGCTAGGTGAAAAGTCCTAACTTGGAGGGTTAGGTGAAAAGTCCCAACTGGAGGGTTAGGTGAAAAACCCTGGTGAGTGAAGCCAGGTCCTAGTGAGTGAAGCTAGGTTGAATGAAATCCTGACTTGGAGGGTCAGGTCCCTAGCTTGGAGGGCTAGGGTGGATGAAATCCTAGCTTGGAGGGCTAGGTTGAGTCCCTGGATCGGTCTGGTGACCGATCAGGGAGTTTGGCACGCTGCTCCTTCGTGGATCGGTCTGGTGACCGATCCAGCGATGTTTGATCGGTCTGGTGACCGATCAGAGAGTGTGTGTTTCACTCACTGCACAGCTCCTGATCGGTCTGGTGACCGATCAGGGAGCGAACAGTGAGTTGAGTTCCCTTGCTAATTAGGTCCAGAACGGTCCGGTGACCGATCAGAGACTTATGATTTGATTAAAGAATCACTGTTCACTCAAGCCTGATTGGTCTGGTGACCGATCAGGCTCCTCCCTGATCGGTCTGGGGACCGATCAGGAGCAGAACATTAATTCAAATATGCTGTCAGAAGTCTGTTTTCACTGCCGATTCTCTGCTACTTGCTGATTTCTCTTTGATATGCATTGCTAAGCCTCTGTTGGAGTGTGCAGGTGATAGCAGGTGATTCAAACACTCAAGGAGGGTCAATGAGAGGCTTTCCTTGGAGCAGGTTTGGATCTATTGTGTTTTCAGGTCTCAACGGCGTCTGGCGCAACTGGCAACTGACGAAGGCGCGGCTGGCAACTGACAGAGGCTCAGCTGGAGGAGTGTCCAGTGGACTGAGTGCTCAGAGAGGTCAGTGGGTCAGAGTGTGAGTCAGTGGTGCTGATGGAGCTGGCGACGTTGAGCAGGAGCTTAAGAGACGAAGCTGGATGCAGAGGAGCGGGGGGAGACAGACAGAAAACTTGGGAAGTTGTTGCTGGGCTGTATTCGTGCTCTCTGTTGCTTT
This sequence comes from Boesenbergia rotunda, assembly GCA_024364735.1. NCBI lineage: Eukaryota > Viridiplantae > Streptophyta > Magnoliopsida > Zingiberales > Zingiberaceae > Boesenbergia > Boesenbergia rotunda. The sequence goes on along the minus strand of JAGFNQ010002939.1, from coordinate 653,372 downwards.
GTTCTTGAGCGATCTTGTTGCATTCCTGTGAGAGCTTTGTGAGCTTCCCTTCTCGAGTGTCTCGTGTGCTTAATCTTGTATTCATCTACTGAGACAGTTTGTGGAGAGGTTACTCCACCGAGAAGGAGGCGCTTGATATCCGGTGTTCACCGGGGCTTGATCTGCCGACGATCAAGGGATCGCCCACCTCACGGGCACGCCAAGGAGTAGGGGCAAGTTATCCCCGAACCTTGTACATCTCCGTCTTAGCGTTTGTTTGGTTTGAGTTTCTTTCTCTGCTTAGTTTCTTTGTTCTACATTTGCTTCCGCTGCCTAACTCTAAAGTGCAGAATAGTTTTGAAAAGCTCAAGAAATTGTGATTATCTATATTCACCCCCCCTCTATAGCCATCTCGTTCCCAACAAAAAGTCCTAACTTGGAGGGTTATGTGCAAATTCTCAACTTGGAGAGTTAGATGAAAAATCCTTAGCTTGGATGGCTAAGGTGGATGAAATCCTAGCTTGGAGGGCTAGGTTTGAGTCCCTGGATCGGTCTGGTGACCGATCAGGGATATTGGCACGCTGTTCCTTCGTGGATCGGTCTGGTGACCGATCCAGCGATGTCTGATCGGTCTGGTGACCGATCAGGGAGCGCACAGTGAGGTTGGGAACCTACTGTGTTGCTCCTGATCGGTCCGGTGCCGATCAGGGAGCAGGTTGTTGCCGTGTTGCTTGGCTCCTGATCGGTCTGGTGACCGATCAGGGAGCAGGCAGCTTCCTCACTGCCTTGCTCCTGATCGGTGCGGTGACCGATCAGGGTGCGAACAGTGAGTGAGTTCCCCCACGGATCAGCTCCTGAACGGTCCGGTGACCGATCAGGGACTTAGGATTTGATTTCCGAGATCACTGTTCATTAGACCTGATCGGTCTGGGGGACCGATCAGGCTTCACTCTGATCGGTCTGGGGACCGATCAGGCTTCACTCTGATCGGTCGCCAGACCGATCAGGCGTGTATTGCCGCGAGAGCTGGGAATCCCAGCGAAGCAGTGGATCGGTCTGGTGACCGACCCACAAGCCCTGGATCGGTCCGGTGACCGATCACTTTAATTCAAATTGCATTGTCAGACGCTCTGAACATATCTGATTCTCTACGCTCACTCACTGATCCTTGATTTTCTGATTGATATGCTGTGCTAACACTTTGATTAAGCTGCAGGTGACAGGGAAGGATTCAAACACTCAAGGAGAGTCAATGGAGACCTTTCCTTGGAGCAGGTTTGTCCATTTTTCCATCTCAGGTTGCAACGGCCGAGCTCTAGACTGGAGCTTGACTGAGGGAAGCTCAGGGAGTCCAGGGAGAGCTCAGTGGTAGCTGGCGTTGGCAGGTGAGCAGCTGGTGGCTGCAGGGATGGTGTCACCTGACGTTTGGTGGAGAAATAAAAGGGCGGAAGAAGGCTTCGTTGATGCAGAGGTTTTTGCGAACAGCTTTGGGGCTTGAGTTCTTGCTGCACCTTTGAGTTCTCCACAACTTGCTTGCGTGTTCTGAAGTTCCATCTTGTGCAAGCAACTGAGATTCAAGAAGCAACCATCCCTTGCTTGAGCACCAGGAGGAAGGAACAAGAAGCTTCGAGTCCAATAGCGAGAAGACACGGGGAAAGGGTTCTTGCGTGAGATCGTCGCTGGGTAGAGCTCTGAGGGAGCTTGCTGTGTTCTTGTCTTTGCCAAGTGCTGAGTAAGATCTTTCTCGTGTTTCATTGTGCTTAACACTATATTCTTGATTAAAACGCTGTGGAGAGGTTACTCCACCGAGAAGGAGGTTGTTTTCTATCCGGTGTTCACCGGGGCTTGATCTGCCGACGATCAAGGGATCGCCCACCTTAAGGGCACGCCAAGGAGTAGGGGCAAGTTATCCCCGAACCTTGTAAACCTTCCTTGTTAGCGATCTTGCTAATTGTGTTGGTTTGCTTTCGTTTTAGTTTTTTGCACACTCTGTTTTCTACTCTTTCCGCTGTGCTACTGATCTTTGAGTTGCAGAAATTCTTAAGTGTTTAAAGTCTAAGTGATTGGCTATATTCACCCCCCCCTCTCTAGCCATCTAGTTTCCAACAAGTGGTATCAGAGCTTGGGGCTCTGCTTTTGCGGATTAACAACCGAGAGCTACATCCATGGCTTTGAGAGAAGGCTTTTCCACCACCCGACCTCCATTCTTAGCGCAGATTTCCAATATTGGAGATTGAAGATGGAATATTACATGAAGATGGATATCCATACTAGGTTCGCGGTGAAGGAGAGCTTCACCCCTCCTAAGGATGATAAAGGCAAAGAACTTGAGTCTTCACGGTGGACAGCCGAACAAACTCGGAAGAGTGAAGCCGACGCGAAGGCGGTCGTCACTCTATAATGCGGCATAAACAAAGACCAACTCATCAAGGTTGGTCCTTTCACAAGTGCTAAGGACTTGTGGAACAAACTTATCGAACTCCATGAGGGCACCCGAGACTCAAGGATCGCCAAGAGAGATTTATTTCTCAACCGATTACAAAACCTTTCCATGAAGGAAAATGAATCGGTAAGTGAGCTACATAGCCGGTTCAAGAAAGTCCTCAATGAGCTTCATTCGATTGATGAAAAGGTCGAGAATCGCGACCTTGTGAGGTATGTACTAAAAGCATTTCCAAGGAATGCTTTGTGGTCATCCATGGTGGATGCCTACAAAGTATCCAAGGATTTATCCATTGTTAAGTTAGATGATTTGTTTTGTAAAATGGAATTGCATGAAATGGCTAACAAAGGCCCCAAGGAGAAGGGGATTGCCTTAGTTGCAGGGGATCGATCCAATAAGAAGAAGAAGAAGATGGAGAAGGAAGTCACTTTATCTTCATCCTCTTCCGAATCCGAGTCCGATTCCGAGGAAGATGGCAGCGGCTCCTCATCCTCCGAGATGACGAACTTTGTGAGAAAGATGATGAGAAGGGGTCGTCGCTTTAAGAGTAGAGGTAACTCTAGTGAAGCCAAACTTGATAAGACTAATGCTTCTTGCTTTGAGTTGGTAGGAAAGGGTATTTCAAGAATGAATGCCCAAAATTAAAGAAGAAGGAGGAGAAATCCAAAAAGAAAGAGGAGAAATCGAAGAAAAAGAAGAAGGCCTTGAAGGCCACTTGGGATGAGTCATCCTCAAGCTCATCTGATGAAGAGAAGGAGGAGAAGAGCACAAGACATGTGACACTCATGGCTCTTGGAGAAGAGAGCAGTGATGAATCTTCCAACGCCTCAAACACGGTTTCATCATCTTCCGATGATGAAGAGGTAACTTCTCCCGAGCTTGAGAAATGTTATAGAGCTATTGCATGTTTAACCAATATGCTAAAGAAGTCTAAAAATAAGGTTAAAGCATTGCAATTAGAAATTGATCAATTGAAACTATCTAGGGATGATAACATTGATGACTTACATGTTGAATTGTTAGAAGATGAGATTAAGTCATTAAAACTTGAGGTTGAATATTTGAAATCCTCTAAGGTTGAGGATGTAAATGATTTGCTAGTAGAAGAAAACCAATCATTAAAGAGTGAAGTTGAGAAACTCAAGAATATTCTTGAGAAGTTCACAACTAGCTCTAAGACCATAGACATGATCTTGAATGCCCAAAGGGCAGTTTACAATAGGGCCAGTATTGGTTACCGACCCAAGGAACCTTCATTTGTGTCTCTTATGTCTAGGACTGATATGAGACAATCTAGGACACCCAAGGTTCAAAAGAAAGTTGTCAAGGCATGGGTGCCTAAGTCTTGTTTAGTTGATGCTTTAGGTCCCAAGGTTTGGGTACCTAAAGCTTCCGTTTTTCGAATTGTGTAGGTTATGATTGAGGGGGAGCACCTATCAACTTGGTTCGTTGATAGTGGATGCTCCAAACACATGACCGGGGATAGATCATTGTTTACCACACTTCACAAGAAAAGTAGTGGTAATGTATCATTTGGTAACAATGGTAGCCTTAAGGTCATAGGAATAGGAGACATTCAAATATCCGAATGTCTTAGAATCTCGAATGTCCTTCTAGTCAAGGGGATGAAGTTTAATCTCCTAAGTGTCAGTCAATTGTGTGACATGGGTTACACAATTGACTTCCAACCAAGTCAATGTCTAGTTAGACAAAATGACACTTTGGACACGGTACTAGTAGGAGCAAGAGTAGACAATATCTATCAAGTTTCATTTAAAAGTGCTACTAATGCTTTTGCTAAGTGTTTCATGTCAAAAGAAGAAGAGTCCACCCTTTGGCACCGGAGGCTTGCACATGTGAACATGAAGAACATCTGGAAGTTGGCCAACAAGGGATTAGTTCGTGGCTTGCCAAGCATTAAGTATGAAAAAGAAAAGATTTGTGATGCATGTCAAATGGGTAAGCAAACAAAATCTGCACATAAAGGTAAAAGCGCTGTAAGTACTTCTAATGCATTAGATTTACTTCATATAGATCTATTTGATTGTGGTACCATCATATCATTGAATGGAAGTAGATATTGCTTTGTTATCATTGATGATTTTACTAGATATACATGGACATATTTTCTGAAATTTATGGACCAAACCTTAGATGTTTTCATTTCTTTTTGTAGAAGGGTTGAAAATGAAAAATCATCAACTATTAAGACAATTAGAAGTGATCATGGAGGTGAATTTCAAAATCAACGATTTTTAGAATTCTGTCAAGATAGAGGTTATAGGCATGAGTTCTCCACTCCTAGAACACCACAACAAAATGGTGTTGTAGAGAGGAAGAACCGTGTCTTACAAGAGGCTGCACGAAGCATGCTGAATGAGTACTCACTACCGAGTTACTTATGGGCCGAAGCTGTAAATACAGCTTGCTATGTGCAAAACCGAGTTCTCATTCATAGATTCTTAGGTAAGACTCCCCATGAACTTTGGTCTGGGAAACCACCTACGGTTAGACACCTTAGGGTGTTTGGTTGTAAGGTGTTCATCCTAAACACCAAGGATCACCTTGGAAAGTTCACGGCAAAGGCTGATGAAGGGATACTAGTCGGGTACTCTCTAGTTAGCAAAGCCTACCGAGTCTACAACAAGAAGTCTAGATTAGTTGAAGAGTCTTCTGATGTGATTTTTGAAGAAATTTCAAAATCAAATGACCAATCAGAAAATGTAGAAGGAGTCCAACTTGAACTTAGGAGACTAAGTTTGAATGAAACTCAAATGATGTTGATGGTGGTGAGTCTGATGACGGTGAACCTAGACAACCCATTGATCAGCCGGATCCTGAGGCTGAGCTTGTGTCTATTGAATCCATTCAAGAAGCACCACCAACACCAAGGCAAACTAGATTAGCCTCTAGTCATCCCCAAGACTAAATTGTTGGAGATATCCATCATGGGGTTAGAACTAGATCATTCTTCCGGAATGAGGTAAATGAAGTTGCCCTAATTTCCGAAATTGAACCTAGGAAAATTGATGAAGCATTAAGTCATCCCGATTGGATCATTGCAATGCAAGATGAACTAGGTCAATTTGAGAGAAGTCAAGTTTGGGACTTAGTCCCTAGACCTAAGAAGACCACCATCATTGGAACCAAATGGGTATTCAAAAATAAATTGAACAACAATGGAGAAATTATTAGAAACAAGGCACGCTTAGTAGCCAAGGGCTATAGTCAAGTTGAAGGCCTTGATTATGATGAGACTTATGATCCCTTGGCACGATTAGAGTCCATCCGATTGATGCTAGCTTTTGCAGCTTATCGTGGTTTCAAATTATATCAAATGGATGTCAAATCGACCTTTCTAAATGGTCTAATAAGAGAAGAGGTCTATGTTGAACAACCACCGGGGTTTGAGAGTTTCGAATTTCCAAACCACGTGTTTAAAGTCAAAAAGACACTTTATGACCTTAAACAAGCACCCCGAGCTTGGTATGAGCGGTTGTCGACATTCCTCATTGAAAAAGGCTTCGTTAGAGGCCAAATAGACCCTACACTATTTCTACGGAGAGATGGTGCTAATATTTTCGTAGCCCAAGTATATGTCGATGACATAATTTGTGGCTCAAATAACAAGGGCTATTTAAATGAGTTCATTGGATATCAGAATCTTCTTTGGATATCAAACCACAACCAAATAATATGGATTCACCATGATGATTTACTCCAACAAATGGAGCAAATAACATATCATAACTATTGGTAAGATATGTAGTATCAAATGTAATAACATCAAAAAAAGAATCACATGCAGCCCTACATCTGGCATCATCCCAAAATATATTTCTTATGCGAGAATCCTCATCTACGTCAATCACATAAAAGAAATTTGAATTTCTATTTTGCATACGACAAAAGTAATTATTCAAGGCTTCTGCATCACCATTCCCAAGCCTTAATCTCCGTGCTTCGGCCACATAATTTCTACACTTTCTTTCATCAAATGATAAATTTTCATGGCCACCGGCTTCAACAACAAATGATAGAAAACTCTTACTCAAAGTTATTCCCGCTTGATCATTCAACTCTAATTGTCTCTTAGTTTGAGAATCTAACACTTTATTACATCTAAAATGTCTTGACTTTCTTGGACTTAATGGATGATTGTGATCATATTGAATACTAGTGATGACACATACTCCATCATTCAGAATTGGAAGATTAATCTTTGCTTTGCAATCCGTTTTAGTAGTATGTCTAAGATAAAAGGAATTTTTCACTCTATGAACGGAATGACCATTCTTAGAGCATCCAAATGAAAAATACTTTACTTGACCATCATCTCCTTTTTTGGAACTTATCTTTGAAATACCAAACCCAAGTCCTTGTGCATATGATTTGTAAAAATCGCGAACCTCTTGTTCAGATGAAAAATGCATCCCAACTTGTGGAATATCAACTGCATTTGAATTTGATGAATCACCCAACGTTTGCACATCACCCTCATTTAATAGTTCTTGCTCCATAACAATTTTACAACCTAAATTCAAACAAAATAATTATTGGCAAACATAAACCAAAAAAGAATATTCTTTTGTTCACAGAATTATTGCACAAAATCCATTTCTACAGAATCATTTTGTTCAATTTGCACAAAATCCATTTGACAAAATCCATTTCCTACGTCTAAAACAAAGCATAGCAATAACAATGTTGCACAGACCAATATGACAAAATCCATTTCTACTTATTGCCAATTGTTACTGAAAACTCTAATGAATTCATTCAACATTGTTACTGAAAACTCTAATGAATTCATTGAAACAGTAATCGGCAATAAGCAAGCCACAGCAGAACTGCTTATGTGATCTCCAAACCTATATGTCGCTTGCCCCAAACAAAAGGGAAACTGAAAAAAAATGGAGAGAAAGAGGAGGAAAGTACTCGGGAGGGCTCGGCGTCGGGGGTGACAGAGGCTCGGCGTCGGGGGCGACAGAGGCTCGGCGTCGGGGGCAAAACCGCTGGAGCGCGAGGAAGGGTCGGCGTCGGGGAAAACCTAGGGCGACAGAGAAATGGAGAAGGAGGGTGTGAGCGCCGCCACGCCGTGGAGGAGCTTGGTTTTAGGGCTCGCTTCGCTTCACAGCTTCGCCCTAGGGTTTGAGGTTGGTTCGTGTCGGCTGAAGGAAGTTGTGCGCGTGGAGAAGGAGGGTGTGCGCGTTGAGAAGGAGGCAGAGGCGGATGCGCGTCGGCTGAAGGAGGGTGTGCGCGTGGAGAAGGAGGCAGCGAAATGGGGAAGAGGCGGATGCGCGCGCGTGGGTTTTGACCGATTCTCTCGCGCTTCATTTTTTTAAAATTTTTTTGCCACGTCAGATTGCTGACTCGTTCGTGGAGGATTTCGCGCTGCGGTTTCGCCCAGCATATCATTTCTCTTATGTTTTATTCTCATTCTACACTTTTTATAAAACTAACTTTTTTTCATTCTTTTCTTCTCTTTCCTCTCTCTTCTCTTTTCTTTTTTTTATTTGCACGCATGCATAATGTAGGTTTCACAAAGTTTAAAATTTAATTAAGTATCGTAGCCAAGAGAAGAATCGTGAGTCTGATATGGTTCTATATCAGGACCAATATGGCCCTAATATGCACCCATATCAGGCCCACGTTAATTGATTCTTTCGATAATCTTTTAACAACTCTAGAGAAGTTGAAATAAACAATTGACGATATCATTGGACTCCTTAAAATCTCATAAATCCACATACCCTAAAATGATTGGAATATGAGATCTCTAAATCGATCAGTGAGTTTTGACTGAAATCCACTTATGGACCTATATAAGTCCGATTGGACACATTTTCGCCTCCTGTGGATTTATGGGGTTGCAAGGACATTGGGCCTGATATGCACCATATCAGGCTCAACATGAGTTTGATATGGAATGATTCATTCGATAATGTTTTAACAACTCTCGAAAGCCGATATAAGCAATGGATTGTACCATAGGACTCCTTGCAATCACATAAATCTACGGGAGGCGAAAATGGGTATAACCAAACTTGTATAAGTCCATCAATGGGTTTCAATTAAAACTCACTTATCAATCTAGAGACTTCAGATTGCAGTCATTTCAAGGCATGTGGACTTATGATATTTTAAGGAGTTCAATGATGGCGTCAATTGTTTATTTCAACTTTTTTAGAGCTATTAAAAGATTATCGAAAGAATCAGCCAACGTGGACATGATATGAGTGCATATTAGGGTCACATTAGGCCTGATATGAACGTGGGCATGATATGGTACATATCAGTCCCACGGTTCTTCTCTTGGCTAAGATACTTGGCTAAATTTTAAACATTATGCGACCTACATTATGATGGCGTCAATTGTTTATTTCAACTTTTTTAGAGCTGTTAAAAGATTATTGAAAGAATCAGCCAACGTGGACATGATATGAGTGCATATTAGGGCCACGTTAGGCCTGATATGAACGTGGGCCTGATATGGTACATATCAGTCCCACGGTTCTTCTCTTGGCTAAGATACTTGTCTAAATTTTAAACATTATGCGACCTATATTATGCATGCATACAAATAAAAAAAAGAAAAGAGGAAAGAGAAGAAAAGTATGAGAAAAAGTTGATTTTGTCATAAGGATAGAATGAGAAAAAAATATAATTGAGTGTGCTCTTTGGTAAACATAAAAGTAATATGCGCCTTTTCATCAATTCGAAAGCTTACTTATGCCCTTTGGTAAAAAAGTTGTTTTATATCACAGTCATCTGATACCTTTTCATCTATATAGTAATTGATGTTGTTGTTATACTTCGATAAGAGAATTGTCAGATCATATTAAAGGTAATGTCGTTCATATTTTGTACTATGGAAGGTCATGCTCTGCAAGTTATAATACGTCATACGCACCATACTATTTCATAAACTCTGACAACTCACGTGAGACATCACGTGTTACTATCGGTGATCATGTTGGAGGACTTGAGCATATTAGGTCGCTGAGCATCAGACTAACAGTAACATATTAGATAAGCACGAGCGTCTAGTCGGTAAGAGCGGTTCGGGTAGACGAAATCGAAGGGGTCAAGTGACTCAAGTCTGAGTTGAAGGTGTCTGAGCCGAATGACTGAGATAATTAAAGGTGGCTGAGATGAAGGAGTTTGACGAGCTGGGTCGGAGGAGCGGGGTAAGCTGATTCAGTGATGAAGAGGGTTTACCAAGAGGATGAAATCGTCGGAATCCTAGTACAACCGGCCAAGCACAAAACGTCAAATTGATAGGACCGACTGAGAATGTGGAAAGTTGGGTCAGTGGAGTCGAGTGATCGGAGAGTCGACTTTGACTCTTGATCAAATAACAAGGTAAGACTTCGCCACGTGTAGGCCTATGTTATTTCCCATATCAATGTCTATTTATATTTATGTTTTTTAATTTGTTTGGATTCTTTGATGTGTGGTGGATGAAGAAGGCTTCCCTATAGCTACATATTTTCACTAAGAAAAAGCTACGGTATCTTCTCTCGGCATGTTAAATGCTTTTGATTAAGATTGAGAAAAGAGATGCCACTTTAAGTTGGACTTTTGGTGCTAAAATCTTGTCAAATTTTGACTTCTTGCCAATAGTTAGTTGAATGGTCAACCCGCATCAAATGATCCGATGCCATTTCCCTTCGTAATATCACAGACCTTTACCTCTCATTTCAAAAAGAAAAACGATGGAGAAAACTATTGATTTACTACTGATGATCCATAATTATATAAAAAGAACATGCCCAACACATATATCCACCAACTTTGAGGAAAGGAAAACCAACTCGGTGGCCATGTCTGGTGAGGTTTATACCTTAATTTCTCAGTCTCTCTTTCCCCCTTGATTTCTTTATACCAATTTTTATGGTCTTCTTAGTTGGCGGGGCTTGCAAACTGCTTTTTCTGCTCCAACCAACAATCATTAAAATGTGGAAGTTTTACAAAATCTCTAGTTTAAAGACAAAACACATTGTTAGCTTTTGATCTATCTATAAAATTTGCATGGCTTTTGAAATATTAAAGGTATAGGACAATATTGGCCATACCTTCTCCTACTAAACCTCATTGTTCAGTACTCCAGATCACAAACATTTCAACCATTGTGCAGCTCATCTGCCACAATTTAAAGAACGTTATCTTCCTTAACAAGACTTGTTCAGCAGTGTTCAGGCACTAGTGTTCGGGCATTTAATGGCTTCAACCTTTAAGTGATGCTCGAAAGGCCCACAAATGGCAGAGCAGAAGAGGACAAAAGCAACACCAGCTCTCCATCTGAGAAAGTTTCTTATGCATGTGTTAGCCTATGCTTTACACATGTCAACCTGCATTTTCTCAGTCAGGACACATGGATGATGTGGGAAAGGGCAAAATCACATACACTTCAGAATAAAAGAAATTAAAGAAAGAGAGATCTCTACTCCAACAGTTGATGATTAGCTGAGTAGGATGGAAAATGGAAATAGAACAGAGTCTGAGACAAAAGTGTGGTGGCAGAGAGAGAGAATCATTCAATATGGAACCACAAGAATCGATTTTTGGGGGCTCATGTGCAGTGTATGCAGCGCATGGAACAGGAGAGGGAGCGTCTGCTTGCGACGGCACTGGGTTCATGTGTAATCAACCATGATTTGTCTGAATCCCAGGGAGAAAAGGAAAAACAAAAGTGTAGTAGCCCGGGAGATGTACTCAAGCATATAAAAATTTATTGAATAATCTATTTAAAAAGAGTTATGAATTAACGAATAAATTTTTAAGTAAATATTGATTTAAAAATGTTGAATTAATGAATCATTTAAATATTTTTCGATTTATTATCAATAGAAAATTTTGCAATGAAGTACTATCAGAAAGCTAGGAAAGATAAGAACAGAAAGCATTTATTTCACGGGGAAAGTTAAAGGCTTTTATTATCATTTTCATTTTTTTTTAAAAAATAATGGCCGTAAAATAAATATATTCATCTAGAAATAATCAAATTGCCACGATAACAACCTATCACCGTTGCTCCTCTTGACGGCGTTAGTTCTTTCTTCCCATAGCAGCGGGAATTTTGACGAGAAAGCAACGGTCGTTAGGGGACCGTCCATATTTGTCATCAGGCTCACGCGGCTCCGCCAAAGATGCTTCGTTATGGCACAATAAGAAGTCCCGGTCCCGCTCTATCGCCCTCCCCAAATCCCTTCCCCGTGTCTCGGGTTATTTTTGAGCTTCCATCCGCTCCTTGCAAGTGTGCGATCACGAATTGAGCTAGCAATTTGGTACATTTCCCTTCTTTTCGTGATTTTTTTTGAGTTTCTTCAGCTGGAAATAGTCTTTTGATTTGTTTGTTTTAGGGATTCGTTTGAAAGATCGGAAATTTGGGGGGGCGGTGTCCCCCTTTTCGTTAGTTTTGGGGAGAAAGATTGGATCTTTGCCGTTGTTCTTATCCGATTTGATGTCTTCTCCAACGTCGTCGTATTGGTGCTACCAGTGCAGCCGCTTCGTCCGGGTGCGGCAAGAGAGCGCCATCGTCTGCTCCGACTGCCACGGAGGGTTCCTCGAGGAGGTGGATTCTCCCCCTTCTCTTCGCGAATTTAACGATTCCGAATCACGCCGCCGGCGGATCCCCTCTAACGCTGCGCCAGCCGACCTCGGCACCTTCGATATGGCTTCCCGCCCTGTTCGGTCCTCCGAGCTCAGATTCCACCGCATCCGCCGCCTGTCGGCTGGAGACCGGTCCCCTTTTAATCCTGTCATCGTCCTCCGCAGCCCATCCAACGGCCGTCTCGGTGAAGATGTCGCCGCCACCGCTAACAGCTTCGAGCTTTACTACGACGACGGCACCGGATCGGGTCTCCGCCCCTTGCCGGAAAGCATTTTGAATTTTCTGATGGGTTCGGGCTTTGACCGCCTCCTCGAGCAGCTCGCGCGGATCGAGATCAACGGCATAAGTGTTGAGGGGGAATGCGAGTATCCACCCGCGTCGAAGGCCTCAATAGAATCAATGCCTATCATAGAGATCGTCGATGACCACATTGGGAAAGACTGCCATTGTGCCATCTGCATGGACCCGTTCGAGCTCGGGGCCGAGGCCAGGGAGATGCCCTGCAAGCACATTTATCATCAAGATTGCATTTTTCGCTGGCTTTCGCTCCGGAACTCGTGCCCTGTTTGCCGCCATGAGATGCCAAGGGGTATGATGGCCAGGGACGCAACAGAAGCCGAAGGCGATGAGCATGCCGCCACCCGTGGAAACGATGGGGGGACTGTGGGACTAACAATATGGAGGCTTCCTGGTGGAGGTTTTGCGGTGGGGAGGTTCGCAGGGGGAACAAGACCGGAATTTCCTGTTGTGTATACTGAGATGGATGGTGGTTTCAACAACAGTGGAGCACCAAGAAGGATCTCATGGGCTTCAAGACGCAGCAGGTCGAGGGAGAGTGGGGGGATCTTACGAGCTGTTTCTAACTTCTTCTCATTCTTTAGGCTGTCACGATCAAATTCTTCTGCTTCAAGGCGAAGCCGAAGCTCAGCAACTAATCCCGTATCTGCAGACAGGCACCTCAGAAGTTCAATTTTCAGGAGGCGTTAACAAACTTGGTGCACCATTCTGGATGAGATCTTCAATGTGACTGTTTGATGGGGGTATGCGAACTTTGAAAGCTGGCGATTCTACAAGTTTCACTGTAAATAGTTGATATGCTGAAACGTTGTAGAAATTTCTGATTTGCATGAGCTTAAACCTATATTATTTTTTTTAGAAAAGTTCTACTAATATCTTCTTGGATGAAGATACCTTTTCTCAACTGGGAAACACGGTCCTTTTATGGTTTATTTTAATATTTATTGAGTAGGAAAAGGTTCCATGATGATAATGTATTTTGTTGGAATGTGAAATTTGAATGAAGAATCATATATATATTCTATCTTTTAACTTCACTTGATGTAACTTCTTGTTTGATTCACCAATTTTTTTCACTTAAACATCTATTGGCATGACACTGATGGATTCTTGTTGTTAATTAGACTTTACTTTCTTCAATTCAAAGTTGGCCATCTCTCTTGGTTTAAAATTGAGACGTTTACTAAATACCTTACCAACTGCTCGTTCTTATTTGGTATTTACATTAACAAGAAACAGGTTAAGGTATTTTTTTCCTTTCTCAAGCAAAAAGGATGGAAGACATTATCAAGGAGCGTGCCGATAGCTTGATTGGCGACAAGAATAAATTTCCTCCATATGCACAAACATCAAACAAGATTTCAGAGCTTTTTTGCTCCTAAAAGAGTCATCTTGTCTGCTTCAATTTTCAGCACGTAGAGGGTTGTGCCTTGAAGTTCCTTTGGTATTTTTCTTTCTTTTTCACAGTTACTGCATCATGTTGTCCATTCTCCACTAGAATGCACGATATAATTTCATTTAAACTTTTATGTTTTATGTTAAATTTTGCAACGTAAACATTCATATGTATTTCTTGTATGTCATCCTCTCTAGCTAATCTTCGGAAAACAGCTTTCTCAGTTTGCATAGCATGATGTTTATGGAATTGCCTTTACATCCATTGGGGGCTAATTCAAATTAAAAATTCCTCAATTAAGGCTTCGAACTAGACATTGAAAAAACACTCTATTCCAACTCTCGCTTCTTTTGTGGTGGTTAAACTGCATTGGTCGGAGGTTTCTTCATCAAACCATAGTTTTTAGATATAAGACAGAGTAGTTGGCCTTCCTAAACTCTGTCGCCTTGCTGATTGGCTTCTTTTCAATCATTGAAGGAACAACCTCCATCAGAAATGTCGCCTGTATTCAGTGTGAGAAAGCATTAAGTGCATCAATGTTGTCAATCTCATTGAAATTCATGCTTTTAGAAATTGGTAAAGCGGTATGCTTTCGAGTCTTTGCAGGTAGCTGAACCTGCCCTGAGGTGGTAAAGTCACTCTTCTATTATGTGGTTGTCTATTTTAGTTAGATCTTCTACGAACATATTTTTTATTTTAAAATTTTATTATTATTTTTATATATTTTAATTGTGGGACTATAATTGTATTTTCAATAATTTTCTCTTAATGAAAATTATTCTCATTTTATTCTTTCATATTATTTTTTTTTTTTTTTTTTTTTTTTTTTTTTTTTTTTTTTTTTTTTTTTTTTTTTTTTTTTTTTTTTTTTTTTTTTTTTTTACTCTTCTCCTTAATGATATTTTAAAATTTTTTTATTTTTTATTTCTAATATATTATATCTGAATTAGAGGATATTATTAATTTTCTTGATTATTTTATTTTTCTGCCTCGAATAACCTAATTCGCATTAACCTCCTAAATATCCGATCGCTTTTGACTGCTCCGGTCGGTCCTCTAAGATTTTTTTACCATCTAGGGTTCACTCCCTAAGATTAACGCTAACAATACGAAGAACAATTTGGAGTACACATAGTATTCTAAATGATGAACGAGGCGGCCGCCTGGTGGCACCTAGTCAGGAGGCGGGTATCAACCACACCGTCTTGATTTGAGGCGGTGCTTTAGATGATAACTCACCTCCTTTGCCACCGCCGCGCTTGGAACCGCCATCGCCATCGCCACCATCTATTTCGCTACCACGATACATTTGGACGCATCGCCTAGGCCCAATGATGAGTCTGGACATGTCATGCGAGCTTAGACGCTTCGTCTGAGCCCAGCAACAAGCTCGGAGGCATCACCCGGGGCCTTGCGACGAGTCCGCCTCTGTCGATCAACCGAAATTGGATATCCTAGTAAGTTAAAATTTAATTAAATAATTTTATATTAATAATTTTAGTCAAATACTAATTTATGATTGAGATAAGTTAAAAACATTTCATCTATATATATATTTAGTTTAAAATTTTAATTTTTAATTAATATATTTTATTGAAATTAATATTATAAAAATAATAATTATTTATAATATTATGTATAAAAATGATAAAAAATTCATCCTCCTAGGCACCACCGTTTAAGTGGTCGAGGAAATAGATGATCACTGATAGTTTCGTCATCATCTACTGTCGTTTATAAAATTTAGTACATATTAATTTTATTAGTAGAAGATTTAAGTGGCCTAAGAGTCCCGTAATTTTTTCTTCTCGTCTTGAGAGTTTTATTAGTAGAAGATTTAAGTGCTGAGAAGATTCTTTTTCGATAGATCTTGTGGGGGCACAAGCTGTCCATTACTTTGAATTCGGGCTGAGCACAACATGGAAAAGAAATGGACCCATCCATGCTGTACTCGGTCTAACCCCAACTCATTGATCCCACTAGTTGCATTCCATTGGCTTCTTCTCAGCACACAAGAGGACTTAAGAACCATTTGAAAATTTCTTCTTCTGTGTGTTTTGTGTTCCTCCTCAATTTGTTCTTTCCCTCCTTTCTTCTTCTTAACTCCTCGATTGTTTTTTCTGCTAACATTATAGATTTTCACTATCTTAGTGCATCACCGGCATTGCCATCACGTCTCATAAATCTTAATACGATTGTAAACTTCTAGAAAATTAAATTAAAACATATAACAAATATTAGTCACAAAATCATTAGCTACATCAGCATGTGCTTAACATTAGAGAGATTATGGATATTAATAGATAATCCAAATTTGATAACCATTTGAACATTAATTCTCGGACATGTCAACTAGGATCAAATGAGATTTTAAACTATGGATGCACCTAGATAACTGGAGAATAGGAATACATATTAGACGAGATCAAATAGAGAGTTTTATAAGGTAAAAAAGCTCATGTATCCCTTTTTAGGTTAACTTTTCCTAGAATTGGAGTTTGGTATGACTTGCTTAACCAGTAATATTTCTTTGGTATATACTATGATTAACGAGATTTCTCTAATCTCGTCGATTGATTCGGTCTCACAGAAATTTTTCATCGGCCGCCAGGGCCGTCTCCAGAAAATTGGAGGCCCTAGACTAATTTTTAAATAAAAATCTTATATAATTTTTTTAATTAAATATAAAATAACTGACAATTAAATATACATGATTATCATGAATACTCAATATATTACGTAAATATAAAACTTTCAAAAATTAAATTAAGAATTCCTCCATTGTTATATCAATTTCAGTAACTCCTCCACATATATAAACTAAATCTAATCACAAAAATACAAATGTTCATACTCTTCGTGCTTTTTGTTGCGCAAAATTGACAATTAAGAGAGAAATAAAATTTTACAAAGAAATATATATATATATATATATATATATATATATATATATATATATATATATATATATATATATTTTGCTTCGTTCAAGCCATTAAAAATTAAAAAAAAAAAAGCAGCAGCCCCTTCGCCGACTTGGTTCGTTCATGCCCAATTGCCCATAGCCATTAAAAATTATCCATTAAAATATTAAATATAATACTTAAAAAATTTTTTTTTGAGGCCCTAAAATGGGGGAGGCCCTAGGCAATTGCCTTGGTTGCCTCCCCCTAGGGCCGGCTTTGTCGGCCGCTAGAGTAAATCGGAAAGTGCTCGTGATGGGCAGTCCAGAAGTTCAGCGTCATAGGATTCGCTTCCTATTTGAAAGAAAAATTCCTATAAAATACGTCATAACTGAAGATGAAACCATAAATACATGACAATTAATCAATCTTTCACTAAACCATAATCCTAGAGGCTACTTAGTTACTTACAAACTAGCAGACGAAATGTTCAAATAAGTCGTAAACACAGAGAGAGAGTGCACGTACCCCAATATATAATAGATAGACTCAATTTGAGGGATTAAATAATTTGTGGAATTAATTAAATGGCATTGGTCATGCTCAATAAATTAGCAGGTATCCCGTTATGCGTTACAAACTAGACATATTCAACTCGTCCATTGCCAGTAATTTGCCAGATAAATAGATACTAGAAATCTAGCTAGCACATAGACACAAGATCTGCTGGATAGAGAACTGAGTTGATAGGATCTAATGGAACGACAACGCATGCAAGGCCTCTCCTTCTCCATGGCTCTCCTGCTGTTCCACACCCAAACGACCTCGCCCCTCGTCGAAGCTTACGTGGAGCAAACTTGCAGCGAAGCCGCCAAGAGCGATCCCAGAGTCAACTACAAGTTCTGCGTCGACACTCTCTACCGCCACCGAGGAAGCACCGAAGCCGACACGTGGAGGCTGGCGCAGATTGCCTCGGACCTGGCCGTCAACACCAGCGAAGTTGGCAAGCTCCTCATCGACGACATGGCGAAGAAGGAGGTCAGGGATCCGGACATGAGGCGGCTCCTCAACGGGTGCTCCGAGTTGTATGACGACATGGGAACGGCGGCGGCCAGGGCGGAGGATAACATCAGGGCGAGGAACTACGGCGCCGCGAAGCAGTTGCTGAACCAGGACATCGCCATGGCTCGCCAGTGCCAGGCATCCTTCGGCAGAGCGGGAAAAGGTGCTCCGGCGATCGTGACTCAGATCGATACCGAGGCTGTCAACTTGGGAATTCTAGCTTATGCAATCACAAACTTGTTAAAGTAATTAATGATAACATAATTTGATCGAACAATTAGCGCCTTCAATTTCTTCTAGCTTTTCATTTTCCCTTTTTCATCTGGCTGCAAGGGCCCTTCTCCGAATAACGATAGTACAGCCTGATCATGATCGATCGAATTGACGTTGCAATACAATGCGTAATGTTTAATTTCATGTCTTCAAGTGGCTACGTTAATGGTCATTTCAGCTGAACTATGCCATTTGGAGTTTTGGCTCTGTAGATTTGACCGAGTGGAATATGGTTGATGATTAGAGTCGAAATAGATCATGAACTGGGTAATCTATGCCATATTTTTAAAAATATTGGATCAGATAGCAGATGAATCTGGGATGATCGATTTGATCTTACGAAAATTTTTCACCGGTCACCAGGATAAATTAGTAAGCATTTATGATGGACGGTCTAGAAGTTCAGCATCTCAGAATTCATATCCTATTTAGAGAAAAAATTTGTATAAAATACGTCATAGTTAGGGATCAAACCACGGATATCTAAAATAGCGATTAATCATTTTCCTGTTGCACCATAACCTGGGGCAATCTATGCCATTTTTTTAGTACGTTAATTGTGTCGGTTCTAAAAGATTTATCTATTTATAAGTCTTTTAGTTAAGAGTCATATTTGTGTCTATAAATTATAAATAGAATGGATTGGATATTGGATGATTATTTGTATTAAGTTGTTGAGTGAAAAAGATTTTTCATCCGATTTCTCAATACTCCCCTTCAACTTCCCCTTAGTATATTTTTTCTTCCTCCTCGGTGTATAATTGAAAAATCAATTTTCAAGTCCTGAAGCATAGAAATTATATATGGGAATGCATGGACTCTTGTTATCAAATTATATATAGTTGTTAGCAGTGCTATTACACTTGAAGTTATACTGTCACGCCCCGAGAGATTTATATTCGTTCGAAAATCAGGCAGTATTTTTTTTGTACAGTGGACAACATGAAACTTATATAAATCATCAATCTCGCACATATAATAAGCAGAACCACATATGACTGACAACAAAAGACCATGGTAGCAGAAATTCTATCATAAACAATGCAAGATGTATCGCATGCAAATGATGTAATGATATGTCACCCCTATACAACGATCTACAACCACTACCAGAAAAAAGGGATTTACCGGCGGTTTAAATAGTGTTTCCCGGCGGTTTATAACCGCCGGCAATTTGTTTTCCGGCGGTTCCCCAAACCGCCGCGGATAACGGTGTCCTTAAACCGTTTAGCGGCGGTTTTAGCAAACCGCTGGAACAACCGCCACTAGAATGGACTTCCCGGCGGTTCTTGTGGCGGTTTGGTTAGCGGCGGTCAGATGGCGGCGGTTTAAAATCGCCACAAATAGCGGCGGTTTCCTCAATTTTTAACCGCCGGGAATAAACCATTTCCCGGCGGTTTAGAAACCGCCGTGCTAAGTCAATTCCAGGCGGTTCACAAACGGCCGGCAACTACGATTCCCGGCGGTTTTCAAACCGCCGGCAAACTATATATCTCGCCTGAAACAGTTTTTCCGGCGGTTTCAAAACCGCCGGTAAACCTGTTTCCAGGCGAGATAGCCGGCGGT
The DNA here is from genome assembly GCA_024364735.1 of Boesenbergia rotunda. Classification (NCBI taxonomy): domain Eukaryota; kingdom Viridiplantae; phylum Streptophyta; class Magnoliopsida; order Zingiberales; family Zingiberaceae; genus Boesenbergia; species Boesenbergia rotunda. Next base: position 633,837 of record JAGFNQ010002939.1, on the reverse strand, counting down.
TTGCAAACCTCCGGGAAAACTGTTCAAACCGCCGGGACTACTTTGTTTACCCCTCAACATTTGTTATGCAATCTACAAACACGTTATATAGCATTCTACAAGCAACAACAGCTACAAAATTTATAACAATCAAACATAGCAATACAGACATAGCAACAAAGCAAACTCATTTTCTATTTGTTTATAGCATTCTACAAGCACTGAATTATACAATCATTCAAACATAGCAATACAGACATAGCAACAAAGCTACAAAATATATAACAATCAAACTCATGTTCTACAGCTTCTTTGGCAATCAAACAACCCAATTTTCAGCAAAATTACATCCACATTCCAGAAGAAACTCATCAAAGCACTTGCAAACAACCTTTCGTCCAATTATCAGTATAACTCAAACAGCCAACGTCCTGCAGAGAACAACAAATTCAGCAGACAAAATTGCAAAGTTGAACATTGGTAACGAAGGAAAATTTCCAGCAAAAGACTAAAGATAATGAAAAAAAAATCTAAAGTAACAATCCTAGAATCAAAACAGCAAGAAGCCAACCAGTCGTATAAAAGGATACAAATGGAACTTGAGCGTTTACTTCATGAAACTAGTTGTTTTGTCCAAGTTCATAGATGCTGAGCAGAAAAAAGAAAGACTAGAAGTGGATATTATCAGACAAAAAGCTGAAAATATGAGAAGGAAAATTGTAAGACAAAATATAATCTGAAGCATAATTTCAAATGCTTACACGAAAATAGTAAAACATACCTAAGATATGATGTATTCAACTAATTTGGATTTTGGTTGGAAGGAGCATCAAGTCGGTGAGCATCATGACTAGCTGAGGAAGATGGTCTTGCACCTTGTGAGATTGGTGCACTACCTTCATCCGGGGCCTAAAATTATGAATAGCAAATTAAAATAGTAATAATTTGAAAGCAATTTTATTAATTTTAAAAGTACTACATACATACCATCACATTAATCAAAGCGGCCAATTCAGGTGGCAAATTGCTTCCTTGCATTTGCAGCATATATTTAACAGCTCCCTCAATTGCTTGTCTTTTTGATCTTTCTATTTCAATCACTGATTCCAGATTCTGCACCTTAGCTTTAGAAGCTTCTAATTCAGATTTCATTTCAGTCATATATATTTGCAATCCATGATCAACAGGTGTATTTGAATATGAAGTTTGACCAAATACTTGAGTAGGACATGGCCCAGAACCCACACCTCTAACCCGACCACAATGTTCCTTCCCTATAGCTTGAGAAAGTGAATCACTTTTTGAAAATCCCTTTGAGGAATCATCTTCATGCTCAATTGTGATAATTTTTTCCTGCGAATAGAAGAAATTATCAACTGAGCATTACAAATGAAATACAAAATTTTTGAAAAAATTAATACCAAACTTACACCAATCACTTGGGCATTGTCGTGAATATAAGAACCATCTTTTTACTTGTGCAACATTACCCATAACTCCCCTCTGCTAATGCTGCTTCCACGTTGTCGTTCCTATATCACATTAGTGACATATAGTCAAATAATTAAACAAAAAAAACTGAACGAATATGTGAAATAATGGTTCTACTACCTCTTCATATTTTCGCCTTGCTATTGTTTTTGAACCACCTGTGTGGGTATATAATTGCTTCTTTTGATTTTCAGTATTTCTCTTGCATAAGTCCTATTATAAGTTAGCAGTAAATGCATGTGAATTATGAATAGACAAAAAAACATCTAACATCTAACCATTAACAGAAGTTCAATAAATGAAATTAACCGTAATTAAAACCCAATTGAAATGGATATATCACCTGGGTTTTCTCACTCAACCGATAATCAATGAACCATCTCCAATGGTTTTCATCAATTCCAGGAGGTCGGTTTGCAACATTTTCCTCTTTGCTCACAGTGCTATCATAGAATTCATGAAACAAGCTAGACCTGGTGTCTTTCCACGCTTTCCCAATGCGTTTCATGATATCATTCTTCAATCGATTATCGACTATATGAAATTTATTCTGCATACAATTCAAAGATATTAGTATTAGTCATAGATATTACAAAAGATATGGAAGATTAAATTTAATTACCTGAATGATGCTATTATACACCGCGTCCTTATATGATTGAGGAACCTTACGCCACGAGATATAGCAAATGGGAAATTTATTGAAATCACATCCCAACACTCCTAAAAAGCCACCCAAAATGCCACCTGCATCGCCTATGGCTTGCCCAAGCTCATTGCAAGTAACTATAATTTTGCTACCATCAGGTATTGACCAAACATCTTGCACCATGTATCGTGCTTCTTTACTTGTGTGATTCAGCTCATCTAAAACAAATAAAATATTTTTACTTTATAAGTTTACAGAATAAATATGAAACAAACAAGTTAACTAACATCTTACACATTCAAGCATAAATTTTAACCTATCAAACATAATGATCATAGTAAAATATTGGAAAAAAAATAAAGAAAGAAATTTTTTACCAATAACATTAACAACCCAATAACTTTTCTTCTTGCTACCACTTGAAGCAGTGTCACCATTTTCATCAAATGAATCAACATCTTCATCCTCTTGATCATCCTCTGGATTTACCTCTTGAGCAAGTAAAGGGTGGGATGGAGTAGAACTAGATGCCCTATGAGTAGATGGCACTGAATTAGCACCAATCTGAGTTGGTGCACTCAATTGAGCTCTGCTATTAATCTGTGGCCTTGAATGAACAACCGTATTAGAATTTGGGAGTAAATGAGCATTACTAGGAGCTGGTGGAACAGGGCAAGCCCTAGTATTAGGTTGTGGCAAAGTTGTAGTTGATTTTTCTGTCACTGAAGGTTGAACCTTAAAGCGTTTATTCCTAGGCATGCCTACAATTTTGGGAAAAAATGAAATTTTAGGAAATGACAACAACAACATACATGTTAGCAAAAAATTGAGTGACATACATTAATTAAACTGTATGAAAGCTTGTAGCATCCTAATGAGATCAACTATCTAATTGCAAAGTACGTTATTTTTTAAACAAAGTACATTAGAATTAAGACTTCATTCATACCTGGAAATATAATATGATAGAAGTAAATACAAGTCAATAATACTTCCAAAAGTCAGCTATAAGAATTCACTTTGTCTGAAAACTATCCCTAGTAGAAACTGCAACTAATGTATCTGGCACAGCTCGAGAGAGCACTTGAAGCCGAGCACTTGTCGAATGAGGAACTGCAAAAGAACATTACAAAGCTGAAAAGCAAACCAACCGGTCAGTGTACAAGTAAATCCTTGCACAAAATGTACGATTGCTGAATGAAACTAATCTTTGTGTGTGCTGCATATCGAACAATCGATGGAGGTATAGATATGTGATATATCAACTAAATATCAATAAATAGAGAGTGTATAGGGTGCTTCTAATAAGAATCTGATCATTCATATGTTCAAATGCACTATAAAATAGTCACAATCTCAAGTAAAAGTAGATGACCAAGCATTCCAGACAACTTGAATCTCGTCAATCATGCGAAGATTATTAAGCTTTCAAGCTCCTACTAGCATTTTATCAAATAAAGCAAATAGCTCGAGCTTAAATTAAAAATGCATAACCACACCAATTGTGGATTACATTACCTGACCTCGTGTTTTTGGATGTAAAATCCAAATTGATTAGTACCTCCAGCGTATGAGAAAAGACTCATCGATGTGATGCCACTATGCTTTAGAAGAAGCAGCAGCAAGTAGTAGACAGATTCAAGTCATTTGCAAATGATGGCATCACGTCCTGGTCCAATACCGATGTAGTACATAGATTTATCTGAGCATGCATGTCCTCAGTTAGCAGTTCATCTGAGCATGCAATTATAATGCCAGTAAAAGGGTGCAACATTCATCTTCTTAGCTATTATAATTGCTTAACTAAAATTCTTTTATGCTTCATTCATCTTCTTAGCTTTAGTCACTTGACAAAAGGGTGCAACAATGCAAGTAAAAACATGGGCAGCTCAAGTATATGTTGGCATTAATGAAAATACAAGGGCAGCAAAAATACAAGGTTGTCCTTGAATTGCGAGATATTATAAATTAAAATCTTTGACTCCATCATTATTGTCACCAACGACATCATTTGCAGGTCGATCTTCTATATAATCATCCCTAGCCAATTGTAATTCTTCATTGCCATTATGAAACCACCTATCCAAGTTTGATTGCGGAGAAGGAACAAGATCATAAATTTGCTCTTCTTCTTTGTCTTCTCCCATGTCATACAAGTCTCTTGGTTGTAGATGTTTTACAATACTCCATCCTTTTTCAATCTCATCATCCACATAAAACACAAGTTGAGCATCGGACACAAGTATATATGGCTCATCATTTTCTCGATCTCCAACATGTATCAAACGAGAAAAATTAATACTAGTAATACCCGAGTCATCTCTTTTGATACCTCTCTCAGAAGTGGTGTTAGCCCACTGACATTTGAACAATGTAACAGTGAATTGACCATTATAGTTCATTTCAATTATGTCCACTAATTTTCCATAATACGGAACACCTCCGACTGCGACATTATTATCACGAGTACTTGCGTAGCTCCGAGTATCGTACATACCAAATACTCCACTATTTTGACTTTTCAACCCGTGCTCTCGAGCAATAGTTCTAAATTTAAATCCATTCACATTGTAGGCACTATAACGTTTGGCCTGATCAAGTGGTCCAAGTGCAAGCCACCTTAATTCATCTGAATGTCTAGCACCTTCATTGGAGATCTGGCATCAAGAATTACCGCACTTAGTTTTTACTATTAGTTACACCTCTAAAATTGAATGAAAAAAAAACATAACTTCTACTCACATGCTTTTGAAACCAGCTAGGAAATTCTTTGTGTACAACTTTATCAATCTCTGATTGCAAGCGTGTCCGATGTCTCAACTGTCTCTTTGTTATTGCCCTAAATTTCCTATAAGTAAAAATAAATTATTATAAAATACGAGGGCAATTGATTTGTAACAAGGTTTGCGTAAAACTTTATGTATTACTTACTCAATAAAAGGATCTACTGCTACACAGTTGACCAACACATGACGATGTGCTTGCAACTTCTCTATTGGTGTTAATATAATATATGAGAATCCCCCAACTGATCTGCCAACTTTTGGAAACATAGTATTGCTTTCATGGTGTTCAACACTGTCAGGTTGATCATCAACGCGCCTTGGTCGATTGATTCTTGACTCTGTGTCATCCAAATATCTCGAACAAAATGTAAGAATTTCTTCGGCCAAGTAGCCTTGAACAATTGAACCTTCAGGTTGAGCCTTATTACGCACATAAGATTTCAAACGACCTAGGTACCTTCATATTAAAAAGGTTATGGATTCAGCTAAAACAATTGATTATTTATTTAAAGAAAGTGAAAAAATAAATTTTGCCATGTTAAGTTCACCTTTTGATTGGATACATCCATCGATAATGCATCGAGCCTTGACAGACCCAAATATACTAGATTAAATTGTCACGAAAGTAGGGACCATCAGATTTAGATGTGAATGAATGCTGGAAACCCTTTTACAAGCAAAAGTATAAAAAATGTAGCAAAGGGGCCACAGGTCGTATTTTTCTCGGGGCTAGATGTCGTGCTTGATTCAAACTTGTAGTTATGTGTCGTTTTTGGGTTTCAAACAAGTAAATGGGATTTTGGTTTGTAATTGAAAATGAAAAATAGAAACCGTGATTTAATAAACTAAACAAGAAAATTGGCACTTAAAAACTCAACAAATGGAAACTAAATCCAAACACTTACAAAGTTTTTGATAACTGATTTCTTATTTCAAACACAAAATGGAATGCTATGCAATGAAATAAAAGCAAGGATGGGAGTTTTCGAAAATAAACAAGATTAACACAAATCAATGTAAAGGGAAATTTGAAGATTACTCAAGCAACAACTTCACTTAGCTATAATGCTTTTGGAACCTAACCACTGCCAATAAAATTCAAATATGAATGAGTGCAAGCCTATTGAATTCAAACACTATCTCATACCACAAAAACAAGCTAAATTCGGATTTAAAAGGTCTAGGGCAGTTGGCACGCAAAGGAGAATTCCTTGTGCCAAAACTAATTGAATTTGGCACCTAAAACTAGTTATAGCAGTTCAGAAATGCCTGCTGTTCGATCACAATTTGAGCAGCAATCTATCAATTGAAAACTCGGTATGAATGGCTGAAGACAAACAGCTCACTTGGACACAACTGAAGCAAAGAAAAACAAGGCAGAAATAAAGGAAAATGCAGTAATGAAAACAGAATTTCAGGATTATAGATCTAGCTAAGTTGAAAACATGGCAAAACTTGCAGGAAATCGAACCAAATTCTATGTTAACTGAACAAGCATATATTGGACTTGAAATGCAGGGATTAACACAATGAAAACGCAAAGACAATTGGGCAAACACACAGCCCTGATACAATTCAGAAACTGCAGGAAATTCAGAGCTAGGTTGGTATGCACTAAATGGAGTTGATGCTCAGAAATTAAAGCAAATGCTATTTTAAACCAACTACGCTATCTGTCTAATGCTAGAGCAAGAGTTAACTACTAAGAAACTCGGAAACAACTAAAGAAAACAGATAATCTAAAACAATTTCAGAAACTGCACAGTTTTTTTCAGAGATCAAATGGCACGCAACAAATTAAACTACAATAAACTGAAATTTGATCTAGTTGATCACTAAGCACGTTCCTATATTACTCTACTTGTAGAATTGAAGCTAAATTATGGCTAACAACTTAAAACTCGAAAAATTCAGTAACTAAACAAGAACTTAAGAACAGGACAGTGCAGAAAACGAAAATACAGCTAAACAACTTGGAAATTAAAGGTCTAATCTACTCCTCAACTCCTTCCTCAGCTCAAGAAATTCTTGGTTGTCAATCAAGAACTGGCTTCGAACCCCTAGGCTCAGCAAATCAATGGACAATCAATTCTGAAGTGGATTCTGCATCAAATCTGAGCTTGATGGAATTTTCCATCCGATTCTTTTCATCTCGATTGGAAAGGCTGCGATGATGATATGGAAAACTTCTGAGCTCACCTGAGAACCCCTACAAGTGGTTCAGAAGCTTTGAAATGGGTTGTGGTTGAGAAGAAGATGATCGGACTGAGAACTGCCGGAACCCCCAAGAAATCCTCTGTTCCAGCGCAAATGAGCAGAATTCTTCAAACACCAATCGCCATGGACTTGATTCTCGATCTGGGAATGAAGATGAGGTGGTCACGCCTTCATGGAAGCAAAGATTTTCAAAAACGATGAAGAAACGAGGAAGAACGGCGAAGAACAGTGAAACTAGGCTGAAGACGCGACAAGGGTAAGCTCTGTGGAGTTTTCCCTTAAGTATTAATCAATGGACGGCTCAGATCGATTTGCTTCAATCCAACGGCTGATCTTGGTCTGATTTGAGCCAAACTTTGATGATGATGATCTGGGGTCAGGATCTGCCTCGTGGTAGCTCGGATCCTCCAGATTTGCAACGGATGGTCCAGATCAAGCTAGCCTTTGAATGGATGATCTAGAGCCCTCCAAGCTTGATCCAACGGTCGATCGAGCTCAGATTGTGATGAAACCTTCAGATCTTGATCAAGGTGCTTGATCAACCCTAGCCCTAGCTCGGATTGCTTCAGATCATCCCGGATGGCTCAGATCTAGCCGCTTTTGAATCGACGGCCCGGATTTAATCGTAATCTTGATAATCTGATCCGGGTCACTTCCGACTCGAGTTTGACCCAATATGCCCTAGGTACTTGAACCTTTTATGCCTACAAAAATAAATTAAGAATTTAGTGGCCAATTAACTCAAATATATGTAATTTTGTAATTAAGTCCAAAATATGAATAAGTTCTAAAACCTAGGGCAATTTCACAATTTTAGCAATAAAAACATAGGTAAAACATGGATTTAAGCAGCTCAAATAATCAATAAAATAGTACTTATCAACTCCCCCACACTTAACCTTGAGCGTCTCGCGAAAACAGTAAATATGTATCCCCTAGATTTACTTAAGCATAATTAGAAACAAATGAAAAGAAATTACCTAAGGTTGTCAATTCTCATAAATCTAAGCTCTATGGATTACTATCTTGTCCTTAAATCAACAACTTAACCTTTTCATCTATCATGAGTCATTGAGATGAATTTAAATCTCTAGCCTTTCAAGGAAAATATTGGTGGCTCTCTTCTTAATTTCTAACTTGATGATGGAAGTGGAGCTCACTCAAACACACATGCTTCTTGCACTACCATAGGCTTGCTTATTATCTACTCTCCACCATTAATCATGATTAGGATCAACAACTATAAAAACAAATCAAAACATTAGAAAATGGTAAGGAGTGAAATAAAAGCCAAGGAAATGGAGAAATTGGTAAAGTGGAAGACTTGAGTGCTTGAGGATGTTTCCAATGCTAAAGCTTGGACCCGGATGAGGAAAATTACAATGCCCAAGCTTCAAAACTCCAATGGTGTCATTTTGCTTCTTCCTTCTTTTCCTTTCCAAACGGTTTTCTTTTTTTTTCTTTTCTTGTGGACAGTTACTGAATTCATTTCTGCTTCCTTTTCCTCTAGTGGAGTCAAAAAGATAGTGGAACAAAGATGTAATTCGGATGAGAACATTCCACTAAATTCATGAGTCCGAAACTCCCTTGGGTGCCCCTTTATCTCTTTTGTTTCCTTCTTTTCTGATTTTTCCTCTTTTTCTTCAGCTGTTAACTTCTGTTTTGGGCTCATTTTATTCAATCATGCCGTGCTCAGCTCCCAATTCCTTCTCAGAATCATCTCCAATCATCTAGCAATTAAAGGGTAGTAGAGAGTTCAAACAACTCAATCAAAGGATTTACTTCACAAAAATTTTTCTTCAAACTGTTTTCTCCTTTTTTTTTTCTTCTTCTTCTGCTCTCAGATTCTAGCTCACGGCATCAACTTCAGAATCAAGATCATGTTTTCTTCAAGCATTTGCATCAAGTAGTTCTTGCTTCAATTGATAGTAGAAAACTCAATAGTTCCACTCAAATTCAACTCTGCTCATGAATCGGATTTCAGCCAAGCCACTTCTTCATTTGCTATTCTCTTCAGCAGTTTCTAGCATCCATTTGTTCTTCTTGTATCCGAAATTGAATGTGCACCTTCAACTTCAGATACCATCGACATTTAATGTCTTGATTCATCAGATGTAGTACTCAGAATTCAGATTACAAGTTTATGATGCATTGCAGCTCAGTTTTGGGCAGTTTTCAAATTTTTTCCAGCTTTTGGTCAGTCTTCCTCAACTAAACTCAGACTTCCTCAGATTATGCAACTACATTTCTTGTATTTCCTTTCCTTTTACTTCATTTGTGTGCTTCATTTCTTATTTTACAGCCTTGAAAAATTAATTCCAGCCTTTGTTCAGACCTTGCTCAGCTTTAATTTCTTTTTAGCCCTTTGTTCAGAATTTCGTTGCAATTAAGCTTCAATAACTGTCCTTTACCAGATTAGAGCTTTGCAGATTAGTGTATATCCCTTCAGCAGCTCCAAGTCAGTGTTCGGCAGGTTACAATTCTCCCTTGCTTCAATTTAAATTTTCCTCAGCTTCTAATTCAGCTTCAATTCAGAGTTTCCAGATTATACAGCTGCAGTTCTTCATTCATCAGCTTTGAAATTCAGTTTCAATCCCAATTGTTTCCAGCTGGAGTTCAGCTGTAGTTTAGAGCACTTCAGTTCAGACTTAACAACAAGAAGTTGCTGATCTTGACTTCCAAATTCTTAATCCAAGCTTTGCTAACCAAATTATGTTTCACAGATTTTCCTTCTGCTCTGAATTCTGCCTTTCCTGCTTCAATCCAGACTTCATTTCAGATTTTTTTTCTTCTGAGCATTCCTTTGTTCTGATCAACATTGGATGTAATTCAATGCTTAGTTCACTAATTCATACCCTATGAAAACCAAATTCAGCCCTTGCAATACAATTCAGTTTTTTTTTTTAGTTCAGCTTCTTGATCAGCCTTTGTTTAGAAATTCAGATTTTGTACAGCTGAGATTCAGCTTCTAACATGTCGTTTCTTATCTTGATTAGCTTCCATAACCCCTGATCCAAACTTTGGCACAGATTTTCTTTTTGGCACAGAATTCTGCCNTTTGCATCTCAACCAGCTCTGGTTTTAAATCAAGTTCAGCTGCCATTCCATTGCTAATTTGCACACAAAACTCCTTCCTTCCTCCTTGGCACAACATGGCTTGGATCTCCAATTGATGGTCAAGAATCTTCAATCTTTTCAATCTTTGATCCCTTGGCAAAAAAATTTTTTTTCGAAATGGCATCCTTGATTTTTTTCGGAAATGGCATCCTTGATAAAATTTGCTTCCAAATCACTAATCACTCCCCCACACTTAAATCTTTGTCCGTCTCGGGCAAATAGCATCATGAAAAATATCCCAAGCAAACAAGTCATAGAAAAATTAGGGTTAGATTAGCAATAAGGAAGACAACTAGAGTAGAATGGACAAATAGATGTGGAAAGGTGAATAAAATGATTAGTCCCTATAGATGTGATCCAATCATTGAAATATGATTTTGAAAGAACCTAAGCAAGTTCTAGAACACAATAACATATGTGTATCACAAAATAAGGCTAATCTCACTAGGTAAAAATAATCCATCTCAAATTCTCAATTAAGAGTCCAAAGCAAAATCGTACTCAAGCATCCAAGATTTCATCCATGAACTCAAACCCTAAGTTTTGACAACCAAATTTAATTTATTTCCAAGAGATTCTAAAATGCTATGGAGATAACCTAAGGGATACATTTATCTCTAGCCATGCAATAAAAAGTGCTAAAACACAAGGCATGGTATTTACAATGATTTTATTCATGTCATGTTACTCTACTCACTTATTTATTAACAAGAACTCATTTTAAGAGTGAAAACATGCAATAAAGGAAAATGCAACAAAGATCAAACTCCCTTTTATTTCTGGCGTTCGGAGTCTGTCAAGAAAAAGCCTCCACCGTGGTAGTGGAGGAGTCTGGGTGTGCGAAAGAGCTTCTTCCATTTCTTCAACTTTACAGTGCATCGCTCCCCCACACTTGGACTTTTCAGCAACCTGTTCAGGTGGACGAAGATTATTTAAATACAAGACCCATTTAAGAGGTAGAGTGTTTTAGATTAAAGTAAAATCTACTCCCTCTTTATTCTTTTTCGGACACATTCCAGGAGGTTTGAGTCTGTTCAGATAAAGCTCCCATTCCAGAAGTCTTCTAGATCCTGCAAAACCATGTAATACCCCTCTCAAGCGTGCAGGGTAGGAAAGAAATGAAATAATATCAGTCTTTGCAGAAAATGTATCAAAAAATGTATCACATCCAATAAAATCAATTTTAGGCAGCTCAAAATATTTTTCACAATGAATACCTACCCAAGATGCATCAAGAAACTTATCATACTCAATGAAATCTATTTTGGATGTTCCAATGAAAATTTCCCAATTATTTCCCACACATGACAAATCAAGAAAAGTATCGCAGCCAATAAAATCAACTTTTGGTGCCTCTCTCAATGTTTCCAAAAAAATAAAAGAAATACTTACCTGATCGCGCTGAAAAATACCTGGAGGTCCCACAATGATAGATGTGTCCAAAGCTTCCTCCTGGTCAAGTATAGGGTCCGTATCAGGTTCAAGTTCTAGTAGGCACTCTACTGGTACAAGTGATCCTTGGGGCTCTGTGCAATCCCCTACACTTTGAATCTCAACAGAAATAGGTGATCCTTGGGGCTCTGTGCAATCCCCTACACCTAGAAAAATCTCTCTAGCTGGAAATGTCTCTGAAATGTCTTCTAAAAATCCCTCAGTCTCAGCAGCAAGTACTCTCTCAGCCTCCTCTGAATACATAGCTCCTCCAGAAAAATCGGGTAAAAATCCCTCAGCCTCTAACTCTGTCTGCTCCAGCTCACCAAGAATATCCACGCTCCTGATGGAGTGATCCTCCCTCGGATGCTTCATAGCATCGAAAAGACTAAACTGGACTACTGTGTCTCCCACCTCCATCGAGAGTGTGCCAGCATAAACATCAATCTTTGTTTTGGCAGTCTTCAGAAAAGGCCTCCCAAGGATGAGTGGGGATCTGCGTGCAAGATACTCTCCCTCCATGTCTAGAATGTAGAAGTCCGCAGGGAAAATCAATTCTTTCACTTTAACCAACACATCTTCAATAACTCCCGCTGGCCGGGTCTGGCTCCTATCCGCTAGCTGTATCACAACTCCAGTGGGCTGTAAAGGACCAATGCCAAGCATCTGGAAGACTGTCCTGGGCATGACATTAATAGAAGCTCCTAAATCAAGCATAGCATCATGTAGCGTGGTGCTCCCTATCTCACAAGATACAGTGAACATGCCAGGGTCTTCACATTTCTGAGGGATGGCATGGATAAGTGATGAAACATTCTTCCCCATGCTGACTAACTCATTTTCCTTAAGCTTCTTCTTATGAATACAAAGATCTTTCAAAAATTTTGCGTACTTAGGAACCTGTTTAATCATCGTCAGCAAGGGTACATTAATTTCAACTTTACTAAAAAGTTTCACCAGCTCATTGTACTCTTTTGCTTTCTCCTCCTCCACGTGTCTTTTGGTTGGAGTTCTCCCCTGTGGAAAAGGCAAAGGAACCCTAAAATCATCAACCTTGGCCGGAATAGGTGCTGCTGAATTCTGCCCTTCAGTCCCTTGCGTAGTAGCTGCTGTCCCATGCGTTTCGGCACTGTTTTCTTCTCCGTTTGCCACCAAATTTGGAGGGTTGCTTGAGGATTGAGTTGGAAACGGGTTAGGGTTGGAATCAGCTGAATTTGAACTCATTTCAGTGTTGTTTTGGGCTGGAATTGAAGTTGCTGTCCGGTTTCCTGAAAATTCTGCTCTTGGACTCTTTTGAGATGTTGTAACCTTCCCACTTCTCAAATAAATAGCACTCACGTTCCCTTTAGGATTAGGAATAGTTTGGGAAGGTAGTTGACTGGATCCTTGAGCTTGATTCTGATTGAGCCCACTAGCCAATTGACCCAATTGCCTTTCAAGGTTTTGAATATGTTGTTGTTGTTGTTGGAACATTTGTCGCACTTCCATCATTGGTTCTTGCTGATCATTTCCTCCATTTGATCTCCCATAACCTCCTTGATTAGAATAGCTCCTTGATTGACCTTGAAAAGATGAATGAGTTGGCTGAAATTGTGGAGCTTGTTGATTCGGTTGAAAACATGGTGGTTGGGGCTGATTAAAGGACTGATTGGGCTGTTGATAGGGCTGATCAAATGGCTGATATGCTTGGAAACATTGCTGGGCGTTGTGACCTTGAAAATTCTGATTCTGAGGTGGAAAATTAGGTGGCGAAGGCTGAAAATTCTGCCCTTGAAACCCTTGATTGTAGGGCTGTGAAAACTGATTCATGGGCTGTGATGGCTGAAAATTCTGTTGGTTTTGAGCTGGGAAAGCTGGGAATGATTGCCATCCTTGCTGCCCTTGATAAGGTTGCTGAAATTGAGGTTCAAATGCCTGATATTGTTGCTGAAAATGTTGAGAATTAGGCTGAAACGGGGGCTGAAAGTTTTGGTTTGATTGCTGAAAAGTTGGCTGATTGTTTTGAGGTTGTTGGGGCTGCTGGAAATTAGGTTGAGGCTGCTGTGAGGACTGATTTTGATGCTCTTGTTGGCAGAAAGCATTCCCATACCTCAAATTAGGATGATTCCTCCAACCGGGGTTATAGGTAGAGGAATATGGATTGTTTCTTGCTTGGAATTGTCCTCTCCCTAAGGCTGCTACTGTCTCGTCCTGTTGGAGGGTGGGGCACGAATCTGAGGTGTGCTCTAGACTAGAGCAAATGCCACACACACTTATCATTTGACTTGACTGCGGAGGTACTGAAGAATTTGAGCCTTTAATTGCATTATCAACCTTCATTTGCTTAATGAGTGATGTGAGCTCCACCACTGCTTCCCTCATTTCTTTCTGTTCAGTAGGAACTACCTGAACTTCTCCCACTCCTCTGGTGGTCAAGGCTCTGCCTCCAAATTGTTGGGAATTCTCAGCCATATTAGATATTAACTCCCTAGCCTGCATTGGTGACTTGTTCACTAGGGCCCCTCCAGCTGCAGCATCTATCAGGACTCTATCCATCTGCAGCAGTCCCTCATAAAAATATTGAATCAATAATTGCTCACTGATTTGATGCTGGGGGCAACTAGAACACAACTTGTTAAATCTTTCCCAGTAATCATACAATGTTTCACCAACCACTTGCTGAATCCCACAGATACTTTTTCTGATTATAGCTGTCCTTGAGGCTGGGAAGTACTTTTCTAAAAATGCTTTCTTCATGGAGATCCAACTAGACACATGCCCTGTAGGCAGATAATAGAACCAGTCCTTGGCTGCTCCTGTCAATGTGAAGGGGAAAGCTCTCAGCTTGATGTCTTCTTCAGAAATGCCCTGAGGCTTCATAGTAGAGCACACCATATGGAATTCGTGCAAGTGTCTGTTTGGATCCTCCCCAGATAAACCCTGAAACTTCGGCAGCAAATTTATAAGTCCCGATCTTAACTCAAAACTTTCCCCCAGCTCTGGATAGGCTATGCTGGAGTACTGAAATGCAGCGTCAGGTGCTGCAAGCTCCTTCATGCTTCTCTGGTGGTCTGCCATGTCTCTGCCTGAGTGAGTAAAAATAGTCTGAGTGGGAGGAATATCTGTAGTCTCAGCAAGAATGGCCTGACTCCTCCTGGCTCAGAAAGTCCTCTCAATCTCAGGGTCGAAATCTTCTAACTCCGCACCTAAAGACCTGGTCATAAAAATAAAATAGATCGCAGTAAAAGTGGATAAAGTGATAAAACAAATAAAATCAACTCAACAGATATAGCAATAAGCACAGAAATAAATCAAGAATGATATGAAATAAATGTACAAGCAAAAAAATCAAACAAGTCAACTAACAGTTCCCCGGCAACAGCGCCAAAAATTTGACAGACCCAAATATACTAGATTAAATTGTCACGAAAGTAGGGACCATCAGATTTAGATGTGAATGAATGCTGGAAACCCTTTTACAAGCAAAAGTATAAAAAATGTAGCAAAGGGGCCACAGGTCGTATTTTTCTCGGGGCTAGATGTCGTGCTTGATTCAAACTTGTAGTTATGTGTCGTTTTTGGGTTTCAAACAAGTAAATGGGATTTTGGTTTGTAATTGAAAATGAAATTGCAAATGAAAAATAGAAACCGTGATTTAATAAACTAAACAAGAAAATTGGCACTTAAAAACTCAACAAATGGAAACTAAATCCAAACACTTACAAAGTTTTTGATAACTGATTTCTTATTTCAAACACAAAATGGAATGCTATGCAATGAAATAAAAGCAAGGATGGGAGTTTTCGAAAATAAACAAGATTAACACAAATCAATGTAAAGGGAATTTTGAAGATTACTCAAGCAACAACTTCACTTAGCTATAATGCTTTTGGAACCTAACCACTGCCAATAAAATTCAAATATGAATGAGTGCAAGCCTATTGAATTCAAACACTATCTCATACCACAAAAACAAGCTAAATTCGGATTTAAAAGGTCTAGGGCAGTTGGCACGCAAAGGAGAATTCCTTGTGCCAAAACTAATTGAATTTGGCACCTAAAACTAGTTATAGCAGTTCAGAAATGCCTGCTGTTCGATCACAATTTGAGCAGCAATCTATCAATTGAAAACTCGGCATGAATGGCTGAAGACAAACAGCTCACTTGGACACAACTGAAGCAAAGAAAAACAAGGCAGAAATAAAGGAAAATGCAGTAATGAAAACAGAATTTCAGGATTATAGATCTAGCTAAGCTGAAAACATGGCAAAACTTGCAGGAAATCGAACCAAATTCTATGTTAACTGAACAAGCATATATTGGACTTGAAATGCAGGGATTAACACAATGAAAACGCAAAGACAATTGGGCAAACACACAGCCCTGATACAATTCAGAAACTGCAGGAAATTCAGAGCTAGGTTGGTATGCACTAAATGGAGTTGATGCTCAGAAATTAAAGCAAATGCTATTTTAAACCAACTACGCTATCTGTCTAATGCTAGAGCAAGAGTTAACTACTAAGAAACTCGGAAAAAACTAAAGAAAACAGATAATCTAAAACAATTTCAGAAACTGCACAGTTTTTTTTTCAGAGATCAAATGGCACGCAACAAATTAAACTACAATAAACTGAAATTTGATCTAGTTGATCACTAAGCACGTTCCTATATTACTCTACTTGCAGAATTGAAGCTAAATTATGGCTAACAACTTAAAACTCGAAAAATTTAGTAACTAAACAAGAACTTAAGAACAGGACAGTGCAGAAAACGAAAATACAGCTAAACAACTTGGAAATTAAAGGTCTAATCTACTCCTCAACTCCTTCCTCAGCTCAAGAAATTCTTGGTTGTCAATCAAGAACCGGCTTCGAACCCCTAGGCTCAGCAAATCAATGGACAATCAATTCTGAAGTGGATTCTGCATCAAATCTGAGCTTGATGGAATTTTCCATCCGATTCTCTTCATCTCGATTGGAAAGGCTGCGATGATGATATGGAAAACTTCTGAGCTCACCTGAGAACCCCTACAAGTGGTTCAGAAGCTTTGAAATGGGTTGTGGTCGAGAAGAAGATGATCGGACTGAGAACTGCCGGAACCCCCAAGAAATCATCTATTCCAGCGCAAATCAGCAGAATTCTTCAAACACCAATCGCCATGGACTTGATTCTCGATCTGGGAATGAAGATAAGGTGGTCACGCCTTCATGGAAGCAAAGATTTTCAAAAACGATGAAGAAACGAGGAAGAACGACGAAGAACAGTGAAACTAGGCTGAAGATGCGACAAGGGTAAGCTCTGTGGAGTTTTTCCTTAAGTATTAATCAATGGACGGCTCAGATCGATTTGCTTCAATCCAACGGCTGATCTTGGTCTGATTTGAGCCAAACTTTGATCATGATGATCTGGGGTCAGGATCTACCTCATGGTAGCTCAGATCCTCCAGATTTGCAACGGATGGTCCAGATCAAGCTAGCCTTTGAATGGATGATCTAGAGCCCTCCAAGCTTGATCCAACGGTCGATCGAGCTCAGATTGTGATGAAACCTTCAGATCTTGATCAAGGTGCTTGATCAACCCTAGCCCTAGCTCGGATTGCTTCAGATCATCCCGGATGGCTCAGATCTAGCCGCTTTTGAATCGACGGCCCGGATTTAATCGTAATCTTGATAATCTGATCCGGGTCACTTCCGACTCGAGTTTGACCCAATATGCCCTAGGTACTTGAACCTTTTATGCCTACAAAAATAAATCAAGAATTTAGTGGCCAATTAACTCAAATATATATAATTTTGCAATTAAGTCCAAAATATGAATAAGTTCTAAAACCTAGGGCAATTTCATAATTTTAGCAATAAAAACATAGGTAAAACATGGATTTAAGCAGCTCAAATAATCAATAAAATAGTACTTATCAGCGGGCATTACAAGCAGCCCAGCTCCACGCCAGGATCCAGGAGCTGATGAACGGTCTACATACAATTGGTCACAAGGTAGAAAATCGTGACCTTATCAGGTATACCCTAAGCGCCTTCCCGAGAAATACTTTTTGGGCATCTATGGTAGATGCTTACAATGTTTCTAGGGACATTTCCAAAATCAAATTAGATGAATTATTTTCTGAACTAGAATTACATGAGCAGACTAACTTCACCTTAGCCGAGAAAGGTATTACTTTTCTTGCAGGAAAAACAGGAAAGGTGACCAAGAAAAAGCCTCAACCTGCACCCAAGTCTGACTCAGACTCAGACTCAGAAGACAGGAAAGGGGATCGACCCAAACTGGTTCGGCTAGCCCGGGACTACTACAAGGAGCTGAAGCGTCAGACCAATAGAAGAAAAGCTAGACGAAAGAAGGAAGATCTAGCTAAACCATCAACGACCAAGACCAAATCAAACGTAACCTGCTACGAATGCAACAAGAAGGGACACAACAAATCGGAGTGCCCTAACTTGAAAGAAGCCAAGAAGGAAGAAGGCCCTTCAAGCCACGTGGGACGAGTCTTCATCTGAAGAAGAAGAAGAGGCCCCACAATCGAACCTGCTCGCCTTGACTGCTTCGGAAGACATCGACAACGGATCAGAATCGGAGCCAGACGACGGAAAGTTCACGATTTCAGAGGATGACAAAATAACTGTAAGTGATTATTCTAAAATTGAATTAGCAGAATTCATTGCTTACCTATCTAGTGACTTGGCGAAAGCCAAAATCTGAGTTGAGTCCCTCCGATAGGAAGTAAAACTCCTAAAAGAGGGAGCTGACTCTAGATCTTTGACTGAGAAGGTTCAAGAAGGAACCTCTACTCAAGTTGAAAAGCTTGAAAAAGAGAACTCCTCCTTGAAAACTCAAGTTAAGGACCTTAGAGTGGCTTTAGAACGATTCACTTCGGCTTCCAAGGGTCTTGACATGATCCTTGGAAAATAGAAGTCTATTCTAAATCGATCCGGGTTAGGGTATCGAACCAAGGCTAGACAAAGGTACTATGCTATATTGAACCAATCTAGACCCAAAGTTCAGGCATGGATACCCATACTTTGCCTGAACAACCTGTTAGTAATATGAGAGAAGTGTCCTAAGATAATCGCCTTATGATTGTAATCATTTACTTTAATAAATGAATATTCACTATTTGAGTATACATGTTTGTGTATTTGATTGAGATCTTAAACTCATTTACTGAATGCCCGCAATACAATTCACAGTATGAGAGAATTTGTGATGAATTCACAACTAGTGATTATCTCTACATGTGCAATTGTGAAGTATTGAAATTGTCCCTAGTCGATGAATTGATAAATACAGACACTATCAATTCTGTTGAGACTAGCATTGGTTATTCTCTAATCAGCTGATTCTCACTGGCTGGTGACATTGGGATGTCCGGAGATAAACATGAATGCTAGTTAAGGGAACTAGTTCATTGGAGTGACTGGCTGTAAAACTTCATATGGTAATCTACAGATAGATATGTCAATGAAGTTCTTATTGCAGCTTAAGTGTGATGTTCCTTAGATTTGCGGTATTCAAGTCATCTTGGTCATGAAGACTTATACTTTGACATCTTAAGCAAGCATCTCCAAGGAGGTGTGGACCCAGGATGATTGGGTATAAGCCGAAGTGCCCGAAGATCTTTGAACAACCTACAAAGGATTCACCACTCCTTGCGAGGAGATGTATACCCAAGGCCTATCGTCGGATTGTTACTCGAAGCCTCTGGCCATAGCATCACATGTTCCGAGTATGAATCTCTCAGAAACATGAGAGTAATTAGAATCCGTTGGACGAGAAAGACATTACTTGGGCTAGGTGTGACGTAGTCAGCCTAGTGGGAACTGACACACATAGACCGTGTCATGAACCAAGTGGGTATAAGATGGTGAAGAGAATGAGGCACGATTCATTAAAGCTGCTGAAGGGTTTCAGAATTATTTCTGAGCTCAACCGTTGATCTTTCAATTAATTGGGGATCATGATGTACTACTAGGTGCCACTCATGATCATTCTATAATTGGTTGATTATAGACGGCCAACATAAATCGAAAGCCTATTTAGTCACATGCACTACGAGTGATCCGAGGGATTTAAAACGAGTTGAAAATTGGATTTTCCGATCAAGAGAGATAAGTCGAATCTGAATTTTTCAGAGATGTATCGGAAGCATAAAATGGCTAAGTCTTTTGAAGACTTATTGGACGAATTAAATGAGTTTAATTCGTATGGTTTTAGCTTGGGTTTGGACGGCCAAAGAGGGTCCCCACCCTCTTTGTTTGGCCGGCCACAACAAAAGGGGAAAACCGAATTTTTGGTTCAAATTATAAAATAAACCGAGCGTGATTTATTTTATAAAATTATGGATAAAGAAATTTATATAAAGAGATTTATTTTTCATAGAAATTAAAATGAACCGTGGATTGGTTTATTTTATTTTATAAAATTAATAATGGATTGATTTACCATGATAAAGAAATTTATATAAAGAAATTTCTTTCCATAAGAAAAGGGAGACATGGTTGTTTTTATCATAAATTAAATTATGATAAAAATTTAGCATGATGGAATAATTCATAGAAAAATTTATATGATAAATTTCTTATGAAAATTTATTCCATAAAAAGGAGACTTGGCGATTGAGAGGCTACTATATAAAGGAACCAAGGCAAGGCTTGGAGATTAATCCAAGAGATCTAGAAATAAGCCCTCTCTCTCTCCTTCTCTCCTTCTCCCTCTTCTAGTGCCGCCGGCCCTCCCCTTTGCCGTGAGTAGCCACCACCAAGCAGCTGCCGAAGAAGAAGAAGAAGCGGGCGCAACTCCTTCCTTCCTTCCGATATCTTGATTTCGTTCTTCGTTTGGTGGTTAGTCTTTCCATCTCTCTCTTGGTATTCTTGTCGTGCCTTTGGAGAATCTAGTAGTTCTTGTCGATACGAAACTCGTGGCTTTGCGAAGTTAGCCCGAAGAAAACTTGGCGTGGACACGAATAGAGGCGGAGCTTCCAAGGGACGCTTACGGTTGGATCTCGTCCCTTCCTTCGAGTTACGCGAGGTACTAAGTAAATTAGTTTACTTTCTGCAAAATTTTAAATGTATGATCATGTCTACACAATATAAGGTTGCATGCTTAGATGTGTGGTTAAATAATTTATGAAATTATTTATGCTAAACCTTCCGCTGCACGTAATTAATTTTAAAATTACGAACCCGCATCCATGTCAACATGCACCCGGTCCCAACAGTGGTATCAGAGCCGGTTAGTGTTCGATATAATCATATAATTGTTTTGCGGAAAACATTGTCATGATCTCAATTTTGAAAAATTTTCTAATTATGGAAACTTTCCAATTATGATAAATTTTAGATTTAGGAATTTCAAAGTTTGGAAATCCTCATGAAATTTCGCAAACTTTTGAAATATCCTAGTTTCTGAAATTTTATGATAATTGTGAAAACTTTCCATTTTTGGAAACTTTCCAATTTTGGAAATTTCCTATTTTGAAAATTTTCTAATTTTGGAAATATGTAAGTTTTCTTTGTACCAGAAACTTACAATTATTCTGAAAACCTATTATGAAATCTCGCAATTTTGGGCACTTTCTTTCAAAGAAAGTCTAGATAAATTTATGGATCATTAATTGACAATTAAATTCGAATTGGTTTTAAATTATCAACAAAATTCTTTATTTTGGATTGAGCCTCGGGGAGCCGTCCAATTTAAACTTAGTTGTTGTAATTTAATTTCCTAATTTTGAATAAAATTGTCATGTTTAATTTGGTTACGCCTCGGGGAGTGGACCAAATTAGATTTACAACAAAATTTTTTTTTGGGTATCTGAGCCTCGGGGAGCCACCCAAAGAAAATATTTTGTTGTAATTAATAAATCTATAAATAAAATATGCAATCAAATCTTGGAAAATTTGAGGTGATTCTCAAACGATAATTTCCTTATTTGATTTAAGAGGTAATGCTCTCACATATTGTTGTCTCCAAAATTAATTAGGAAAATGGTTTCCTATAGAGTTTTCTTAAATAAAATTTTAATGAAAATAATATGTGGTTGAATTAAGGAAATCTGTCTCTTAATTTAATAAGATTTGATTTAGAGAAATCAAAGTCTTAAACATATTATTTTCGAAATTGATTATGACAATTTAGGAAATTGTTTCCCAAAATAATTCCTTGAATAAAGTATGAAATTAGAATTAGGAAATCCGGTTCCTAATTCAATTAATGAGACTTGATAAATTAAGTCACATACATACTTTATTATGAAAATCGTTAGTACGTGACATAATTATATATCATGAATGTGCTTAGAAAAGAAAGGATGAGACCCAAAACCCCTTACAAAATATTAAGGCCAACACCTTCCATTAATATGGTTAGAACCGGAGTTTTGTTTCTCGTTTGGGTTGATGGACACATCCATGCCCGGCTTGAACCTCAACATGTTCAAACCATGGAATTAGTTTATGATAAATATGGTTGGAGTCAGATGCCAATCCTTAGTTTTGGTTGTTGGACACATCCAAGCCTGACTAAACGGTTGAATGAGCTCCAACCATATTAAAACTATTTCTTGATTAATGGGTCAGCCTTAAGCTTGGAGCATCGATTTGTTGTGCCACAGCCAAGGTCGATGTAAAGAGAGATGCAGTTGGGTGCTATGTATATTGTTGCATACTTGTTAATGAGTTAACAACCCAATGATTTATTCAAACATTCAATTAGTTGATAGCATAAAGTGATAATTACATATATGTGATATGTAATCGGTATAATTACCTACCTTCATAGCTAAGAATAACTTGATGGCCACAGCCATGGTTGTTATTATCTATGGTTGGATATCAACCTATTTGGAGATGTTCCTACGATCTCCCGAATTGATAAAAAGGGTTATTCAATTCGAAAAATAAATAGGATTTAATTAATGTATATTGATGCATTCTTCTCATCACATAACTTCAATTTGTATTTCTAGGATAATCACATGATCATGTCTTCTCTGAATTTGCATTCCATTTTGGACACCAATAAGTTAACTAAGGACAAAAGTATTAAAAAGTCACCAAAAGGCACTTGCCATCACTGTGGCAAGGAGGGCCACTGGCGAAGAAACTGCAAGGTTTATCTTGAGTCCTTGAAGAAGAAGGCATCCGATGCCCCATCCTCTTCTGGCATCTTCGTTATTGAATGCCACTCTATTTCCTCGTACACCTGGGTACTTGATACTGGGTGTGGCTCACATATATGTAATGACATAAAGGGGCTAAGGAATAGAAGAAGACTTGTCAAGGGAGAAGCGAATTTGCGAGTTGGAAATGGAGCAAAGATTGCTGTTGTTGCCATCGGAACATATTTACTAAAGCTCCCTACTGGACTTGTCTTAGAATTGGATAATTGTTATTTTGTTCCTTCGTTAATAAAGAACATTGTATCTATTTCATGCTTGAATGAAAAGGGTTACCATTTAACTTTTAGTAACAATTGTTGTTACATAACTTTAAATGGTGCTCTTTATGGGACCGGAACATTATGCAATGGTATCTACATGTTAGATTTATCTGGTGACATTTTCAATATCGAAGTTAGCAATAAACGTGCTCGAATAGATAATCAAATAGACTCCTATACGTGGCATTGTCGTCTTGGCCATATAAGTAAGAAACGCATGACCAAATTACACCGATGTGGAATTCTGGAATCATTTGAACCCGGTTCATTTGACACATGCGAATCATGCTTAAAAGGCAAGATGACCAAATTACCCTTTTCCGAAAAAGGTAATCCAGTGGGAGAATTGCTTGGTCTAATACATACTGATGTATGTGGACCAATGTCAACTCCTGCACAAGGAGGCTATAGCTACTTCATTACCTTTATCGATGATCACTCACGATTCGAGTATGTGTTCTTGATGAAACACAAATCTGAAGCTTTTGAGAAATTCAAAGAGTTCAGAAATGAAGTAGAGAAACAGCTTGGCAAAAGTATTAAGATACTTCGATCCGATCGGGGAGGTGAATACTTAAGTCAAGAGTTTCAAGATTATCTTAGGGACAATGGGATATTGTCTCAATGGACTCCGCCATATACACCACAGCATAATGGTGTATCTGAGAGGCGTAACTGAACCTTGATGGACATAGTTAGATCCATGATGAATCATGCAACTCTTCCTAAATCCTTTTGGGGCTATGCGCTGAAGATAGCTGTTTACTTGCTAAACAGAGTCACGACCAAGGTAGTCTCTACTACTCCATATGAGACGTGGAATAGTAAGAAACCTCACTTAACTCACCTTAAGATATGGGGTTGTCCTGCTTATGTGAAGCGGACTGTATCAGACAAATTGGATGCTAAGTCTGATAAATGTCTATTTATTGGATACCCTAAGGAAACAAAGGGTTACCAATTCTATCATCCCTTAGAACAAAAGGTGTTTGTTTCAAGGTATGCTGTGTTTCTGGAAAAAGAATTTCTTTTACAAGAAAATAGTGGGAGTGGCATTGAACTTGATGAAGTTCAAGAAACTCCAATAGACATTACAGAGACACCTAGTCTAGACCCACAACCAACAACTCATAATGATGAGCTATCAGTTGAACCTAAAACAACACCACCTCTTCGTAGGTCTGATAGGACACGCAATATTCCAGAGAGATACAGATTTCTCATAAGTGAATCGAACGACGTGTTACTCATAAGCGATAACGAACCTATCAGTTATGAAGATGTTCTGAAAAGTTCAGAAAGGGACAAATGGCTTGAAGCCATGAAGTCGGAAATGGATTCCATGTACGAAAATCAAGTATGAGACTTGGTTAACCCACCTGAAGGGATTAAGCCCATAGGGTGCAAGTGGGTTTTCAAGAAGAAAACTGACATGGAAGGTAATGTTGTTACCTTTAAGGCTAGACTAGTGGCTAAAGGATATCGTCAGAAATAAGGAATTGATTATGACGAAACCTATTCGCCAGTAGCTACGCTTAAATCCATTCGGATGCTCCTGGGCATAGCAGCTCATTATGATTATGAGATATGGCAAATGTATGTGAAAACAGCTTTCCTTAATGGAAACCTGCTTGAGGATGTATACATGATACAACCTGAAGGTTTCACATCGGTTGATAAAACCAAAATATGCAATCTTCGACGATCCATATATGGACTGAAGCAAGCATCCAGGAGCTGGAACATCCGTTTTGATGAGACAATCAAAGAGTTTGATTTCTCACAAAATCCTGACGAACCTTGTGTGTATAAGAAGATTAGTGGGAGTGCAGTCGTATTCCTAGTATTATATGTCGATGACATATTACTTATAGGAAACGATATATCAGTATTACAGTCGGTTAAAATTTGGTTGTCCAAAACTTTCTCCATGAAAGACCTGGGAGAAGCAACCTATATCCTTGGGATTAGAATCTATAGAGATAGATCAAAACGGTTGCTTGGTCTTTCGCAGTCTACATATATAGACCGAGTGCTAGAAAGGTTTAGCATGTCTATGTGTCCGCGCACAGAAGATGAGAGGATTTGCATGAATAAGATTCCTTATGCATTCGTAATAGGATCTATCATGTATGCTATGTTATGTACTAGGCCCGATGTATCGTATGCTCTGAGCGTCACAAGCAGATACCAGTCTGATCCAGGAATGGATCATTGGGCGGCTGTCAAGACCATCCTTAAGTACTTAAGAAGAACTAAGGATGTGTTCCTAATATATGGAGAAGGTGATATGGTAATACGTGGGTATACAAATGCCAGTTTCCAGACAGATAAGGATGACTCCAAATCTCAGTCCGGATATGTATTTATCTTGAATGGAGGCGCAATAAGTTGGAAAAGTTCCAAATAAGACACCGTAGCGGATTCTACCACGGAAGCGGAATATATTGCAGCTTCGGAAGCAGCAAAGGAAGCAGTCTGGATCAAGAAGTTTGTCTCAGAACTTGGTGTGGTTCCAACCATTGATGAAGCAGTGCCGGTTTACTGCGACAACAATGGAGCTATTGCACAAGCAAAGGAACCAAGGTCTCATCAGCAATTCAAACATGTGTTTCGCCGCTATCATCTGATCAGAGAGATTATAAGTAGGAATGATATACAAATTGAGAAAATTCCCACTGAAAGGAATTTAACGGATCTTTTAACTAAGGCCTTGCCTCAAAGCAAGTTTGAGGGTCATGTTAGAGCCTGTGGTATTAGATACCGTAGCGATTGGCATTAGGCCAAGTGGGAGTTTGTTAGTAATATGAGAGAAGTGTCCTAAGGCAATCGCCTTATGATTGTAATCATTTACTTTAATAAATGAATATTCACTATTTGAGTATACATGTTCGTGTATTTGATTGAGATCTTAAACTCATTTACTGAATGTCCGCAATACAATTCACAGCATGAGAGAATTTGTGATGAATTCACAACTAGTGATTATCTCTACATGTGCAATTGTGAAGTATTGAAATTGTCCCTAGTCGATGAATTGATAAATACGGACACTATCAATTCTGTTGAGACTAGCATGGGTTATTCTCTAATCAGCTGATTCTCACTGGCTGGTGACATTGGGATGTCCGGAGATAAACATGAATGCTAGTTAAGGGAACTAGTTCATTGGAGTGACTGGCTGTAAAACTTCATATGGTAATCTACACATAGATATGTCAATGAAGTTCTTACTGCAGCTTAAGTGTGATGTTCCTTAGATTTGCGGTATTCAAGTCATCTTGGTCATGAAGACTTATACTTTGACATCTTAAGCAAGCATCTCCAAGGAGGTGTGGACCCAGGATGATTGGGTATAAGCCGAAGTGCCCGAAGATCTTTGAACAACCTATAAAGGATTCACCACTCCTTGCGAGGAGATGTATACCCAAGGCCTATCGTCGGATTGTTACTCAAAGCCTCTGGCCATAGCATCACATGTTCCGAGTATGAATCTCTCAGAAACATGAGAGTAATTAGAATTCGTTGGACGAGAAAGACATTACTTGGGCTAGGTGTGACGTAGTCAGCCTAGTGGGGACTGACACACATAGACCGTGTCCTGAACCAAGTGGGTATAAGATGGTGAAGAGAATGAGGCACGATTCATTAAAGCTGCTGAAGGGTTTCAGAATTATTTCTGAGCTCAACCGTTGATCTTTCAATTAATTGGGGATCATGATGTACTACTAGGTGCCACTCATGATCATTCTATAATTGGTTGATTATAGACGGCCAACATAAATCGAAAGCCTATTTAGTCACATGCACTACGAGTGATCCGAGGGATTTAAAACGAGTTGAAAATTGGATTTTCCAATCAAGAGAGATAAGTCGAATCTGAATTTTTCAGAGACGTATCGGAAGCATAAAATGGCTAAGTCTTTTGAAGACTTATTGGACGAATTAAATGAGTTTAATTCGTATGGTTTTAGCTTGGGTTTGGACGGCCAAAGAGGGTCCCCACCCTCTTTGTTTGGCCGGCCACAACAAAAGGGGAAAACCGAATTTTTGGTTCAAATTATAAAATAAACCGAGCGTGGTTTGTTTTATAAAATTATGGATAAAAAATTTATATAAAGAAATTTATATAAAGAGATTTATTTTTCATGGAAATTAAAATGAACTGTGGATTGGTTTATTTTATTTTATAAAATTAATAATGGATTGATTTACCATGATAAAGAAATTTATATAAAAAATTTATATAAAGAAATTTCTTTCCATAAGAAAAGGGAGACATGGTTGTTTTTATCATAAATTAAATTATGATAAAAAGTTGGCATGATGGAATAATTCATAGAAAAATTTATATGATAAATTTCTTATGAAAATTTATTCCATAAAAAGGAGACTTGGCAATTGAGAGGCTACTATATAAAGGAACCAAGGCAAGGCTTGGAGATTAATCCAAGAGATCTAGAAATAAGCCCTCTCTCTCTCCTTCTCTCCTTCTCCCTCTTCTAGTGCCGCCGGCCCTAGAGGCCCTCCCCTTTGCCGTGAGCAGCAACCACCAAGCAGCTGCCGAAGAAGAAGAAGAAGTAGGCGCATCTCCTTCCTTCCTCCCGGTATCTTGATTCCGTTCTTCGTTTGGTGGTTAGTCTTTCCATCTCTCTCTTGGTATTCTTGTCGTGCCTTTGGAGTATCGAGTAGTTCTTGTCGGCATGAAACTCGTGGCTTTGCGAAGTCATCCCGAAGAAAACTCAGCGTGGACGCGAATAGAGGCAGAGCTTCCAAGGGACGCTTACGGTTGGATCTCGTCCCTTCCTTCGAGTTACGCGAGGTACTAAGTAAATTAGTTTACTTTCTGCAAAATTTTAAATGTATGATCATGTCTACACAATATAAGGTTGCATGCTTAGATGTGTGGTTAAATAATTTATGAAATTATTTATGCTAAACCTTCCGCTGCACGTAATTAATTTTAAAATTACGAACCCGCATCCATGTCAACATGCACCCGGTCCCAACACAACCAAGCTAGCCAAACCAGTATTGGATCCCCAAGGACAAGATCCATATCTTGGCTAATCATTACCGTGGCTTTAGTCTAGAGGGAGCCAACTTAAAAATAATTTTTATAGTTAGATAAATTCTTTTCTTATTTTAAAATTGCGTGCTTGCATGTTTATTTATTTTATGCAAATTATCATGCTTAGACCGAGGATTGGTTAGTTTAAGGACTAAAACAATTAACTGAAATTTGAATAACATAGTACTGGGTGGAGGTGAGATGATAGTACGTTAGGGAAGCCATTTTGGCGGAACTAGCCGAAGCTATCGATCCAAGACCCAAACTAGTTAGACCAAAATCATTCAAGGAGTAACTTGAAGATGGATTTTCAATAAAAGGCTTTGTCAAGGAAAGGGTTGATGATCAAATAAGGCTACGGCCAAAGAAGGCCTAGTACTTCGCCAAGACCTGGAAGTCGATTATTGAAAACCAAATTCACTTTACTATTGTCAGATTTGAATCTAACACAGATTTCAATTAATCTTAGATTCAACCATTTTTTAAAAAATAAAATTTAAAGCATAATAAATTGTTTTTAAAATTAATTTAACTTTTCAAAATTAATCATGATTTTTCAAAATAAAATTCTTGCTTCTATTAAAACCTGTCTCACAAAACCCATAAGGTTAACATGATTGATAACTATAGACTGGGTGAGATGGTTAGGATCTAATTCAACATCATTTGTTTTTGTACTGAATCATGCAAATTAGAGCTTAACTGACCTAATTGTGAGTTAGTCAAAAGAGTCAGACTGGGTCAAAACAGTCAAATCTGGTCAAATGGATAAACTGGTCAATAGTCAAACTAGTGTCAGATCAGGCGCCTGTGACCTTTCGGGCGCCCCCAGCTTTCCCTTCAACCAAGACAGCAAATGTTGTCAACCCTATGCATCTGACCCGGGCGCCCGTGACCTATCGGGCACCTAAGTCTTTCTCTTCATCCAAGGCAGTCAAGTCTGCCAAAAGGCTGCCGTCTGACCCGGGTGCCCATGACTTCACGGGCTCCCCAATGTACTCGGGCGCCCGTGACTCATCAGGCGCACGTATAACACTATATAAGGAGCATGGCTCCTTCCACTTCCCCTACACCAAAATCAAAACTCTCTTTCACTCCTCTTCTTTCCAAGGTGCCCAGACCTCCTTGCTAAGTCTTCAAATGCTTGACTTCAAGAATGGCGCCCCGGTATCAATCTTTTTTTGCATTCTTTTTGTAATTTCATTTTCTTACTTATTAAATGCATGATTGCAATTTCATTTTCTTTAAATATCTAGAAAATGCCGCGTCTCCCAACCCAACCCCATGGCCGAACCTAGCCCCGACCCGAGGTTTCCCAACCTAGAATTGTTCATTAAATTTGTCCAAACAACTTACAAGCCTATACAGACTAGTTTTCTAAATAGGCAATTCTTCACTCAATCCTGCCCCTTAACAATGGACGCAATCAACTTTTACCAACTAGACCACCTAGTTTTCTGCACACATCCAGTAAACTCAACTCTGTGTGCAGAATTTTATAACAACCTTGTTAAGATTGATGACCTACTCTTTACTACCACAGTACAAGGCACTCCCCTAACCATTTATCCGACTTTGTTCAATCGATTTCTCGGACTTCAACAGTCGCAATCTACTTTCTCTTGTTATCCTCAGGCAGACCCTCCCTTCGCACCCCCCTATTCGCACATTACTTTAGACACTCTCTACTCGTATTTCTTTGGAGATGTGCAAAATCCATTGGCTCGGCGATTTCAGTCGGTAGACCTCCGAGTTCAGGATTATGTCCTTTATCAAGTGATAATTCGCTGTGTTCTCCCACTTACTACTCAAGATGTCATGACCATGCGACCATTTCACACCTTCTTACTCTATGCCATGATTCATCAGCTTGACATTTACATAGGCCTCCACATATTCCATACCATCATTTATGCCTCGAGCGTATCCACACACGATCGAGTTCGTACGCCTTACTGTCATGTCATCACCACCCTTCTTCACCACCACGGTCGCGACATCACTGCTGGAGAGATTATTTCGATGACTGAGTTCGACGAGATAGGGATTAGAAACATTTCTTTAGTGGGGATAGATGTATCGGCCACGGGGGTACTAGCGTGGAGTCGAGAGAGAGCTAGACGACAGGACGACTCCGACGAGGAGATAGAGATAGACGTAGCTGATCTCGCAGCCGAGATCAATGAGAACCTACAGGATCCTCCACCACTGAGCACCGATCAGCGCATCACACTGTTGCAGACGGAGGTGCCCAGCCTTAGGGAGGAAATAGTGGCCCATCATACAGAGTATATGAAAGCAAATGAGGCACATTACATGGAGTATATGAACACCCTCAAAGCCGATCGAGAGACTAACGACACACGATATAATGAAATGATGTCGTTATTCCGATCATGGCAGCCTAGCTCATCTGATCATCCTGGCCCTTCCTCCTAGTTCAGATTGATATTTTCAGCTATACTCTTGACTGTTTTGCTACCCCTACTGAGTAGGGTTGACATGTAGTTGACTTGTATTTGACTCGTACTTGACTGACATTTGACTTTAGTTTGATTTCTTTGGTCTATGCATTTATCTCGTTAAATACTTGCCATTTCAACTAGTATGCTAAGTCAATTGTAGGGTTATGCTTGGTAGAATAGGACTGCTCTACTATGTGTTTTTTTTTCAAAAACTGTTTCATTTCTTATTTAATTTGAAAAATCATTTTTTTATTTTATTTAAAATGATTTTCTGACTTAGTTTTTTTTTTTCAAAACTTACCCCCTTCAAAACTAGGGTTTTTTCGCAAATGGAATTAGCTTAGGCCCTAACCCTAGAACTGCATGCACCTATAGATCTAGAAGCCAGCATCTCACAAGCACCTTAGGGTACTTTTGATTGATAACCTAGACTGGGTTGAGATGCTTAGGTCTATGCCTTGATTTAAGATGCTTTAAGTTAGTGCATCTGCAGTAATTGGGGCACTAAATACCAATTAAACAGTAATCAGGTTAAGTGTCAAGCTTAGAAAATCTAACTTGATTAGATCACTTAACTTGACTAACCCTAGTGAAAGCTATTGTTTATAAGAGTTAGTAAGTAGCTAACTGGGTTAGACAAGACCTGAAAGAGAAAATTTAAATAGATTTGGTCCAGTGTATACTTAGAATTGGTTCAGTATAGCACCTTAGTTTAATTACTCATTTTTCTTGCTATAATTTTTTGATATATGGCAAAGGGGGAGAGATTGGAAAGGAGAGAAAAGAAGGTTTTAAAACTTTTTTTCAACTTTTTATCTCCTTTTTCAAAAAGTATAGTAATTTAAAATCACTTTGGAAAAATTTTCTAAGTGCTATAAAATTCAAAATTTTGCTTGAAAATTTTTCTAAGTATTACAAATGCATGAAAATTTTTCTAAGTATTAAGATTTCAAAATCATTTTAGAAAATTTTCTAAAGTACTTAACTCAAAAGTGTTTTCAAAATTATTTTAACCCAAAAGTGTTTTCAAAATTATTTTAAGTACTTAACTCAAAAGTGTTTTCAAAATTATTTTATGTACTTAACTCAAATGTGCTTTCAAAATTATCTTAAGTACTTAACTCAAAAGATTGGTTAGAAAAACACTTTTAACTACTTAACTCAAATTGTTTTGAAACTTCGTTAAAGTACTTTTTCAAAATTCTTTTAAAGTACTTAACTTAAAATTGTTTTCAAAATATTCCAAGTACTTACTCTAATTTTTTTTTTGTGGAAAACTTTCTAAGTGTTAATTTCAAAATTCTCTAAAAATTTTCTAAGTGCTAAAAACTAGATGTGTTGAAAAATTTTCTAAGTGCCCAACTCAAAATATTTTGGAAAACTTTTGTTCTAACTTAAAAATCCCGTCTTGAAAATTTTCTAAGTATTAAAAACCTAAATTTTTTTTTAACAAAGACTTAGAAACTTTTTTCAAAAGCCCCACGAATGTTTGAAAAACTCAGGGGAGGTTTCTTCCAGGGGAGGAAATTAAAACTGGTAATTTACCTAATTTTGTTTAACTTAACTTTTTGAACCGGGTTGCCATAAACCAAAAAGGGGGAGATTGTCAGTGCAGGCAACACCTAAGTCGAACCTAGGTTTTGATATTGGCAAAGGGTTCAAGAGTTAAGATGCTCCCCCTCAATCATAACCTACACAATTCGAAAAATAGAAGTTTTAGGTACTCAAACCTTGGGACCTAAAGCATCAACTAAACAAGACTTACGCACCCATGCCTTGACAACTTTCTTTTGAACCTTGGGTGCCCTAGATTGTCTCATATCAGTCCTAGACATCAAGGACACGAATGAAGGTTCTTTGGGTCGGTAACCAATACCGGCCCTATTGTAGACTGCCCTTTGGGCATTCAAGATCGTGTCTAGGGTCTTAGAGCTAGTTGAGAACTTCTCAAGAATATTCTTGAGTCTCTCAACTTCACTCTTTAATTATTGGTTTTCTTCCTCTAATGATTCATCATGCAAATAATCAACATCCTCAACCCTAGAGGATTTCAAGTTTTCAACCTTAAGTTTCAATGACTTAATCTCATCTTCTAACAATTCAACATGCAAGTCATCTATATTATCATCTCTAGATGCTTTCAATTGTTCAATTTCCAATTGCAATGATTTAACCTTATTTTTTGACTTCTTTAGCATATTGGTTAAACATGCAATAGCTCTATAACATTTCTCAAGCTCGGGAGAAGTTACCTCTTCATCATCCGAAGATGATGAAGCCGCGTTTGAGGAGTTGGAAGATTCATCACTGCTCTCTTGATCTCCCAATGCCATGAGTGTCACATGCCTTGTGCTCTTCTCCTCCTTCTCTTCATCGGAGCTTGAGGAGGATTCATCCCAAGTAGCCTTCTTCTTCTTCTTGGATATTTTTCTTTCTTTTTGGATTTCTCCTCCTTTTTCTTTAGTTTTGGGCATTCATTCTTGAAATGCCCTTTCCTACCACACTCATAGCAAGAGGCATTAGTCTTATCAACTTTAACTTCACTAGAGTTACCTCTACTCTTGAAGCGTCGACCCCTTCTCATCATCCTTCTCACAAAATTCGCCATCTCGGAGGATGAGGAGCCGCTGCCATCTTCCTCAGAATCAGACTCGGATTCGGAAGAGGATGAAGATGAAGTGACTTCCTTCTCCTTCTTCTTCTCCTTCTTCTTCTTATTCGATCGGTCCCCTACAACTAAGGCAATCCCCTTCTCCTTGGGGCCTTTGTTAGTCATTTCATGCAATTCCATCTCACAAAACAAATCATCTAACTTAACAATTGATAAGTCCTTGGATACTTTGTAGGCATCCACCATGGATGACCACAAAGCGTTCCTTGGAAATGCTTTTAGTACATACCTCACAAGGTCGCGATTCTCGACCTTTTCATCAATCGAATGAAGCCCATTGAGGACTTCCTTGAACCGACTATGTAGCTCACTTACCAAATCATTTTCCTTCATGGAAAGGTTTTGTAATTGGTTGAGAAACAAATCCCTCTTGGCGATTCTTGAATCTCGGGTGCCCTCGTGGAGTTCGATGAGCTTGTTCCATAAGTCCTTTGCACTTGTGAAAGGACCAACCTTGATGAGTTGGTCTTTGTTCTTGCTGCATTGTAGAGTGACAACCGCCTTCGCGTCGGCTTCACTCTTTCGAGTTTGTTCGGTCGTCCACCGCCATGATTCAAGTTCCTTGCCTTCATCATCCTTAGGAGGGGTAAACCCCTCCTTCACCGCGAACCAAGTGTTGATGTCCATCATCAAATAATACTCCATCTTTGATCTCTAGTATTGAAAGTCAATGCCATCAAAGAAGGGAGGTCGTGTGGTGGAGAAGCCTTCTCTCAAAGCCATGGATGATATCTCTCGGTTGTTAATCCGCAAAAACAGAGCCCCAAGCTCTGATACCACTTGTTGGAACCGGATGGCTAGAGAGGGGGGGGGGGTGAATATAGCCAAACACTTGGACTTAGAACTTTTATCAGATTTTTGCACTCAATTCGTTAGTAGCACCGCAGTGGAAACAATCAAAGTAGAGAAGTGCGGAAATGCAAAAAACAAAAGCAAGCTAGAACAGTCAAACAAGATCGCTAACAAGGAGGGTTTATAAGGTTCGGGGATAACTTGCCCCTACTCCTTGGCGTGCCCTTAAGGTGGGCGATCCCTTGATCGTCGGCAGATCATGCCCCGGTGAACACCGGATAGTAAGCAATCTCCTTCTCGGTGGAGAAACCTCTCCACAGTGTTTCAATCATGGATATAGTTTAAGCACAAAGAAACACAAGAAGAATCTTACTCAACACTTAGCAAAGACAAGAACACAGCAAGCTGTAACGCCCGCTTTTTTTTTTCTTCCATAAAGCGGCGTTACGTTAACATACTTAGGGCATGTAGATATCATAAGGCAACGGAATAACTTTAAGACTTACACATATATGCCCTACTACCATTCCTAACATAATGACATGGGTACTTGGCATATTAACTTCATACTTTGCATCATATCATGTCATGCTTAACATTATGTCATAAAGTCATATAAGCCATTATTCAAACACATAAGTAGCAAACATAAAGTTCTAGCATAAGACCGGTAAACATATTGTTTTCGTGGCCAAGTCACTACCACACACACACATTCTTGTCCTCCTGCTGCTTCCTTATTGTCCCCTTGCGTGATCTGCGGTATAAGGAAAATAAGACTATAAGCACATCGGCTTAGTAAGACTCTTTCCTACTCACTAAAACCATTCATCACTTAATCATAAGCACATGAAACATAAACATAACTTTATGCTTGAACATAACTACAAATAAACTTACATGGCATGATACATGACATAACATGAACGTAATTAAAATTTACATGGCATGATACATGGCATAAACATGAACATAATTCAACTTAGCATAGCATAATACATGACATGGACATAAACATAATTCAACTTAACATGACCTAATACATGACATAAACATAAACATAAATAAACATTCTTAACATGGCATGATACATAAACATAAGTAGACATTCTTAACATGACATGATACATGGCATAAACATAAACATAAGGAAGCATTCTTAACAAGCATGATACATGGCATAAACATAAACATAAAGCATGAACTAACCTGTATGGCATAAACATAGGCATGCTTTTTATCATATCATATGGGCATCTTCTTAACATAGCCATAAGCATAAATCGTTTACTATCATGCATATTTCTTAACATGAAACATAAGTATAAGACATTACTATCATGGCATAATGCATAACATGAATGAATGCATGAGTCTAATGCATATACATAAGGATGCTTAACTTTTAAAAATCATACTTTTAAATACTTAAACATAATCATAACATCATTGGGGTCCCCGGCTTGTACCACATACATACATCATAAGTGCGCATCCCTAAGTAAATACGTGGTAGCGAGCCCCGACCTACTAGGGTAAGGACAGCATAGTCAGTAGTCCCAGAATCGGGGCGTTCTTAAGGTGCCCATCCCTATTGCACAGCTTCGGTAGTGCCAAAACCGTGGACAGCATAGTCGGTAGTCCATAACCGGGGCGTTCTTAAGGTGCCCATCCCTTGGACCCATACTTCGGTCCGGTACAAGCCCATTCATAAAGTAAAATACTTTACATGTTTCATCATTCAGAAGACATTCATAGCATAACCATGTTACATAAAGCATGACTTAACACATGCTTGTCCTTTCATTGTTCATACTTATTGCATAGCATCATGATGCCTGGAAGGCATGAGCATTATCTTCATTCATAAACATGGTATGCATCTTCTTCCATAAACATGGCATGCATCTTTATTCATTCAACATGACATGCATCATTCTTATCATGAACATAAACATAACATACTTATCATGGCATCGTTCTTATCATGAACATAAACATAACATACTTATCATGGCATCATTCTTATCATGAACATAAACCTAACATACTTATCATGGCATCATTCTTATCATGAACATAAACCTAACATACTTATCATGGCATCATTCTTATCATGAACATACACAATAACATAGCATGGTTCTTAACATAACATGAGCATATAACATAGCATGGTTCTCAACATAACATAAGCATACATAGGTAGGACTTCCATAAACATGCTACCTACTATCCAAGTGCATGGCATAGAACATAAGACATTCATAAATAACCCTATTAAGCATGACATCCAATCATAAACATACAAACATAAAACATGGTGCTTGAGGTTAGGGTTATAGGTAACTTAATTTCTACCACATGCTTGAACCTATATATATACTTCATAATAAGCATAAACCATGATTCTTCGAACCCTAACTCCACCCCAAACCCTAGATACATGGCTTGGCCGAATCCTATAAGGTGGAGTTCCATCAATTCCATAAACATGTAAGATAGCATAAGGTAAAGGAACAACCATACCTTATCCATAAGACCATAGGAAGCCATTAGGGCTCATGATTAGGGTAACCCTAACCTTTAGCCCTCCTTCCTAGGGCTGACCGAAACCTATAAGGGCATGAGTGCATGGAAAAATTCCATTAAGATCCCCAATCAACCATTAAACACCAACCATACCATACCATAGGGGCCATTTTGGCCCTTACTTGAGGAAAGCCCTGACTTTTGCCCTACTATCCAACTTGGCCGAAACTTGTGGGGTCACAAAGCCTTGTAAAAGTCCACATAAGTCACCGTCAATCTCCCTTATATCATGATAATACACAAAACACATGCTTGAGGGTTTAGATTCAACCCTACCCATGGGTTCATGGGATTGGCCGAAACCCTAGGGGATCCTAGGGTACCCCAAAAATTCTCAAAAATTATATTTAATCTCTAAACATCATGAGAGCACATTAGAAAACATGATGAAGATTTTTAGCATCATCATGGACCCAAAAATCCTAGTGGCCAAAACCTAGGTTGGTTCATGCCTTCTTTTCTTTTTTTTCCCAACCTAAAATCTCAAACAACTTCATATTATGCTAAAATCCAAAAGGAACTATTATACCATAGGTGAGGGAGTCTTACATTGGTTGATCTTGATTATAGACCTTAGATTTGAGAGAAGGATGGAAATCTTGTTGCCTCTTGACCACCCCTAGCCTTTGTACCCTTGTAAAAGCCTTGGATCTTGGAGATGGAGCTTAGGTGAACCTTTTCCAAGGGAGATCCCCTCTTGAAGTATTCGGCTAGAATGAGGGAGGAGGAGGAAGAAAAATGGAATTGATGGGAGGAAGAAAGTAACTCCCAAGCCCCCTCTTTATAACACATTAAGGAAGGTAAGTGAAGAGTCATGGTGTCTCTTCCTCTTCATGACTCTTCATATTCCCCTAAGCTTAACCAAAATCCACTTCATTTCCTCATAGCACTCCCTTGCTAGGTGAATTGGTTAGAACATGCATGGTTGTAAAAGAGGTCCAAGGTTCAATCCTTGGTGCATGCACTATTTTTTTCTATTTTATTTTTATTTTATTTCCCTATTATTTCGAAAATCCCTTAAAAATTCCCCCATAATTATGTTAATATTTCTCATTAAAACTCCTTTATATTTCTATAAATTTTAACCTAAAATTCACCAATAATCATGGTACTAGGAAGCCCATATAAGGCCCATTAGTGCCTATTTTTCCCAATTTAAATGAGAAAATATGGATTTCTAGGTTAAAATTCGAGTTAATATTTCTAGGTCCCTCGGAAAATTATCTAGACATGCTCAATATTTTAAAGAAATATTAAGAGAATTTTCCGGGTCATTACACAAGCTCCCTCTGAGCTCCACCCAGCGACGATCTCACGCAAGAACCCTTTCCCCGTGTCTTCTCGCTGTTGGACTCGAAGCTTCTTGTTCCTTCCTCCAAGTGCTCAAGCAAGGGCTGGTTGCTTCAAAGATCAGTGTAGCTTTCTCAAGAGTGGATGATCAACAAGGAGGACAAGCATGCAGCAAGTATCGCAGCTCAAACCCAAGGCAACAACTACTTCACTACTTGCTCTGCTTCACATCGCCCCTTTTGTTTCCCTCTTGAAAGCCAGGTGACAACATCTCCCTGCAGCTTCCAGCTGCTCACCTACAACCACCAGCCACCACTAAGCTCTTCTGGACTCCCTGAGCTTCCCTCAGACCAGCCCCAGACAGCAGCTCCAGCCAGCGCCAGTGCCCGTTGCAACCTGAGATGGAAAAACCGACAAACCTGCTCCAAGGAAAGGCCTTCATTGACTCTCCTTGAGTGTTTGAATCTTCCCCTGTCACCTGCAGCTTAATCAGAGTGTTAGGACAGCATATCAAGCAGAAAATCATGTATCAGATGTTAAGCGCAGAGAATCGAATACGTTCAGACGCGTTCAGAGCGTCTGACAGTGCATTTTGAATTAAAGTGATCGGTCACCGGACCGATCAGAGAGCCTCCTGATCGGTCACCAGACCGATCAGGCTGGGTTCAGACTGATCAGGCTCCATCCTGATTAGTCCCCAATGCTCAATTAGAAATCGTGATTTCTTTGGGACTCTCCTGGATCGATCACCAGACCGATCCCAGGTTGTGGATCGATCACCAGACCGATCCACTCCTTTATCGGGCGATTTCTGAGCTTCGAAGTCCAAACCTCCTGATCGGTCACTGATAACTAGCATTGCATGCCATTTTATTTGCTCATTTATTTAGCATTTTTTGTCCTATCGTATGTTTAAATCATGTTTATATCACATTTTACGATTAGGATC
This sequence comes from Boesenbergia rotunda, assembly GCA_024364735.1. Lineage (NCBI taxonomy): Eukaryota > Viridiplantae > Streptophyta > Magnoliopsida > Zingiberales > Zingiberaceae > Boesenbergia > Boesenbergia rotunda. The sequence continues at coordinate 594,908 of JAGFNQ010002939.1, read as the reverse complement.
TATTTTTTGAGTTCATTATAATATTCTCTAAATTTTGGTATTATTTCATGATTTTTATAGAGAATTAAAAATGGGCATTGAATCAAGGCTTGGACCCATGGTTTAATTTGAATGAAATTGGACCATGATCAAAGAAATTGGATTATGCTTCGTTGAAAGAGAAAGTTGGCTGAACTCAAGCCTTGACTGAACCTGAGGCTGGGTCAACCAAATGCTGGACTGGACTGGCCTGAGGAACTGTTGGGCTGAAGCTTGGCTGAACCAAGGGCTGTGGGCTGAACCCAGCTGCTGGGCCGAGCACACAAAAGGCCTGAACCAAAGGGAGCACGGGGACTTGACTCCATCAGCTGGACACACACGCAGCAACCGATCTTTCTCATCCACTCGACATCTCCCTGTCGCGGAATCGCCCGCTCCATCTCCTCTCCCCCTTCGGCTGGCGGCTTCCTCTTCACCATCTCACCGCTGCTGGCCGGACCTTCTCCACTTCCTCTGGTCATCTCCCCTCTCTTCTTCTTCACCCCTCATCCGCGAGTCCTAGACGCCATTGCACAGGGAGCTTGAACGCGAACCCTAGAGCCACTGAATCGTCTCCTTCTCCAATTCATCCACTCGGCAGCCACTTCTTCTTCACAGATTCGATCTCTTCCTTCATTTCTTCATTTCCTTCACAGCTACTCTGCATTGCCAGCCGCTTCTTCTTCAACAGCTCAGATTCAGCAGTTCCTCTTCAACGACAGTTCCATCACAGCAGCTTCTTCCTAGCACAGCTTCTTCACAGCCGATTGGTTGCCTACATTAGATTTGGTTATGGATTGTTTTGCTAGTTGGTTATCTGTGTTAATTGAGTGAATTCTTGTATTTGATGGATCCCTATGTTTCAATTTGCATGTACTTGGGTAATTGTTCTTGATGCTCATTACGTGTTCAACGAAATTCCCAAACCATTTTGTTAGTTGAATGCTTTGTTAATTGAATGCTTCATGTTTCCCTTATGTTATCGTACTTAATTTGGATGCATTATGTTAAGTCAGATTAGATTTCTTTAATGCTGTAGGTTTTACTACATGTTTAGTTTGTCAATGCTTTATTTCAAGTTGTCATTTTTTTTGCTGCAAGTGTAGTTAGGTTAAATTAGATTCTATTACTTGCACTGTTTTTCATTGATTAGGACTAGATTTCATACTTGCTTGCTATTTTATTCCATAGTCTTAGCTTCCAAATTCAAACCCCAGTTTCATATCCAAAATCCAAAAGCAATAACTTGGAATCCTAAGATTATTAACCTATCATTACATTCCTTGAGAGAGACAACTCGAGTTACTCTATACTACATTAGTTTAGAGGAGTTCGATATTTTAATTGTATTTGAAACCGTAACGCGACTAAAATCAGTTATCAAATTTGGCGCCGTTGCCGGGGAGTGTAGTGGTGTTTGATAATTTTAGGATTTGATTCTATTCTTATTTGCTTTATCCTTTTTGTGTATGGGTGCTGCCATTTTGTTTGTTTTGTGACAGGACTGCAGGTTCAAAATGTCTTCAAATGAACAGTTAGAGATCAAATTTTTGATGGAGTTAAAAGATATATTTAAGCACGCTTATTCATCTACTTACCAGCAGCCGGGTCAACAATTTCAGCAGCAGTCATATTCAGATTTTCAACAACCAGGTTATCAATTTCAGCAAGGGCAGCTACAATTTCAGCCAGATTTTCAAGAATTTCAGCAGCCCTATTCAGATTTTTAGCAAAGCCAACATTTTAGTCAGTCACCACATCAATTTCAACCACCATTTCAGAATTTTCAGCAAGCGTACAATCCAAATTTTCAGCAAGACTTCCAACCTCTGAATCAGCCACAACAGCATTGTCAGCAGAATTTCTCAGATTTTCATCAACAATTTCATTATGATCAGCAAGGCTTTCAACCTGCACAGCAAGAATTCCAATTCTACATTCAGAATTTTCAGAGCAATAATTTCCAGCAACAGATTCTATTACAGCAAGGGCAACAAAAGAATGATTCCACTCTTCAAGACTTGCAAAGACGCGTTGAACAAATAATTAGTGGATGGGAGCAAATGCTAGCCCAGGGATCAAGCCAATTACCTTCTCAAGCTACTCCTCAACAGTCAGATAGGTATAACTCATTTTCTAATTCTTACAGTTCTAATTGGGGGGATCAGTCATATTTCAGGTATGAGGATACACAAAATCAATTTACTGAGCAATATCCAGCATATCAGAACCTACAGACATTTCAAGGTGATCCTATGCCTTCATGGTCACATCCGGTTCAACAACAAAATCCATAACTTCCACTCACTCTGGAGCCACTTCTCACTCATTTACAGCAACATCAGGAGAGGAGTCTTCAGCAGTTGAGCACCTAGATTAGCGCTCAGATTCAGCAGCAAATTGAGAAGGATTTTCAGAAATTTAGCGCTCCATTTCAGCAGCATCAGGGAGATTCAGAGGAGATATTAGCTACAGAGACGGCTGAGTTGGAGGTTGCATCTGATCCATTTCCAGTTACAGATGATTCTATAGGTGTAGGGGATTGCACTAAGCCCCAGGGACCACCTATATTGAATGAGATGCCTTCAGAGGATAGGTTTGAGAGTGTAGGGGATTGCACTGAGTCCCAGGGACCACCCATACCTATTGGGCAGTCATTATCTATAGAGGCAGTGGAAGAGATGAATGGAAAAACTTGTGACAGCCTTGGACTTGATTCTGAAGCACTACAGGACCCTTCTTATCTTTTATTTTGTGATGATATAGTTTTTGTTGGTCCTAATAGTTCTAATATGGTTGTCGCAGATATGATTGATGAAGCATGCACTGCAGATGATTATATAGGTGTAGGGGATTGCACTGAGCCCCAGGGATCACCTACATTGGTTGGTATATCAGGAGATTCAGAGGATGAGTATGAATGTGTAGGGACTTGCATGGTGGAAGCAAGAACCCAAGAATCACCTGAGTTAGTTGAATGTCCACCAGAATCTAAACCAGAGGAGGAGCCTCTGCATGACCAGGAGGAGGCTATGGATACATCTAATCTTGTAGAACCTCCAGGTATTTTTCAGCAAGACCAGGTAAGTGTTTCTCCTAATTGTTGTGAAAAATTCATGGATGTACCCAGTGTTGACTTTGTTGGTTGTGGTGAAATTTTTGATACATTTATTAGCTGTGATGCATGTCCTGATACATTCCTTGTAGAGGATAATTTTGCAGAAAAACTCATAGAGGTACCTCAGGTTGATTTCATTGTCTATGATGCAATTTTTGATAAATCATATGTGGAGAATGTTTTTGAAAATTTCATAGAGGTACACAAAATTAATTTCATTGGATGTGATGCATATTTTGATTCATCTTGTGTAGAGGTTGTTTATATTTCAATCCTTTCTTACCTTGCATGCGTGCGGGAGGTATTCTCTTTACATGGTTTTGTAGGATCCCGTAGGCTTCTAGGATGGGTACTGAAACTTAATAGCCTACAACCTCCCGGAAGAACTTCTAAGGAGCATGCAGTGGGAGGGGTCGAGTTCACTTTGACTTTTAATCATTTACCCCAAGAATGGATTCTGAACCTTAATCGTCTCCGACCACCGGAAGATGCTTGTGCAAAATTAATAAGGGAGAAATCTGCGCATTACGAGGTTGATTATAGGAGGATAGTTCTCCCAAGATGGATGCTACGTGCTCTCTATCCTACATAAAGGGGAGTTTGTTCCTTTTCTTTCCTTTTTCTTATTTGTCTTTATGTTTATACTTGCATGTTTGTTTGCTTTCATACTTTGCACTCATACTTTGTTTTCTCATTCTACATTTTGTTTGGTTTTGAATAAATCTTGTTTGATTTCGAGTTGTATCACCCTACATGTTCCATTATTATGCTTTGAGAATCATAAAAGATGGTTAAGTCTGACTATTGAGTTTTGGTTTCTTTGGTATGCTTGGGGATATTAATTGCATTTAGTCATTTGTTGTGGTGATAGACTCTATCTTGTTGGATTAAGCATGACATTTTATTGTTCACCTAGTGAGGATATTGCCATGTCTATCCTTAATCCTCTTATGTGTGATAGCATTTGTGATACTTGACACTCTAGAACTTGCTTTGATTCTTTTTGAAATTACATTAGCATAAGCTTACATGAATATGATGGAGGCAAACTTTCTTGTTGATCTCTTGGTTTTCCCTCTACTTTGCTATTGTTACTACTGAGCATTTCACCTATTGCTTTCATGTTTCATTGTCTTTCTTTTGTCAGATCTTCTCATTGTCATTACATTCTCTCTGTCATATCTTATTTAGCTTATTCTTCCCTTGAGCATGAGAGCATCGGGTGATTGCATGATGAGTACATTTTTATTTGTCTATTATCAGCCTCTATTATTGTGAGTTTTAGATGATATCATGCTTTGTTACATTGTCTGAGGCAAGTTTTAAGTGTGGGGGATACAAGTGTGTATGGACGAATGCTTGTGAGAAAAAAAAATCTCTCTATGTACAAAAAAAAAAATAAAGAAGAAAAAAATCTCTATGTGAAAAAAAAAGAGAGAAATGAAAAAAAATGAAAAAGAAGGATAGAATGAAAAAATTAAAGAGAGTGAAAAAAAATTCTCAAGCATTTGGGATTTTATTGGTGAGGAACAAGAAGGAATATTTTCATGAAAAAAAATGTTGTGTATTGCATTGAGAATGTGCAAGAAGAAATTTGAGTGTTGAATGTTTGGTTGAGTTGTTATTTTGGCATATTATTTGATTGTATACATCATGTTGATTACCCCAATGCTCTCATATTCTCTATGATCTTCTTTGTTATCTACCTTTCTTGTTCTCTTGTTAGCTTGTGGTTTCATCATTGAAAAGTCCTCTTGATTTGTGTACTTATGTTATAGTAGTGGAGAAGTAGAAGATAAGCAAGCATATAGTAGTGCAATGTCATACATGCTTTGAGAGAACTCTACTTTCATATTTGTTATTTTTGTGAGCATCAGTGCATATATCCATTTTGTGAGGTTGTTGTCATGCTTAGTTTATTCAAGTTGATGAAATTGCCATGCCTTTAGACTTATGTGAGATTTGGAACCATAAATACATGGATTCTTGAGACTTGATGATCCTAAGTAACTTTCTTTTATTATTTTCAAAGTATCGATAGGGAATGTAATGTTTGAGAGATATTTTACTTTCTTTTCTTATAGTTTTGTTTACTTGCTCGAGACGTGCAAGAATTAAGTGTGGGGGTGTGATAACTAGCATTGCATGCCATTTTATTTGCTCATTTATTTAGCATTTTTTGTCCTATCGTATGTTTAAATCATGTTTATATCACATTTTACGATTAGGATCTATTTTTTGAGTTCATTATAATTTTCTCTAAATTTTGGTATTATTTCATGATTTTTATAGAGAATTAAAAATGGACATTGAATCAAGGCTTGGACCCATGGTTTAATTTGAAAGAAATTGGACCATGATCAAAGAAATTGGATTATGCTTCGTTGAAAGAGAAAGTTGGCTGAACTCAAGCCTTGACTGAACCTGAGGCTGGGTCAACCAAATGCTGGACTGGACTGGCCTGAGGAACTGTTGGGCTGAAGCTTGGCTGAACCAAGGGCTGTGGGCTGAGCCCAGCTGCTGGGCCGAGCACACAAAAGGGCTGAACCAAAGGGAGCACGGGGACTCGACTCCATCAGCTGGACACACACGCCGCAACCGATCTTTCTCATCCACTCAACATCTCCCTCTCGCAGAATCGCCCGCTCCATCTCCTCTCCCCCTTCGGCCGGTGGCTTCCTCTTCACCATCTCACCGCTGCCGGCCGGACCTTCTCCACTTCCTCCGGTCATCTCCCCTCTCTTCTTCTTCACCCCTCATCCGCGAGTCCTAGACGCCATGGCACAGGGAGCTTGAACGCGAACCCTAGAGCCACTGAATCGTCTCCTTCTCCAATTCATCCACTCAGCAGCCACTTCTTCTTCACAGATTCGATCTCTTCCTTCATTTCTTCATTTCCTTCACAGCTACTCTGCATTGCCAGCCGCTTCTTCTTCAACAGCTCAGATTCAGCAGTTCCTCTTCAACGACAGTTCCATCACAGCAGCTTCTTCCTAGCACAGCTTCTTCACAGCCGATTGGTTGCTTGCATTAGATTTGGTTATGGATTGTTTTGCTAGTTGGTTATCTGTGTTAATTGAGTGAATTCTTTTATTTGATGGATCCCTATGTTTCAATTTGCATGTACTTGGTTAATTTTTCTTGATGCTCATTACGTGTTCGACGAAATTCCCAAACCATTTTGTTAGTTGAATGCTTTGTTAATTGAATGCTTCATGTTTCCCTTATGTTATCATACTTAATTTGGATGCATTATGTTAAGTCAGATTAGATTTCTTTAATGCTGTAGGTTTTACTACATGTTTTGTTTGTCAATGCTTTATTTCAAGTTGTCATTTTTTTTCTGCAAGTGTAGATAGGTTAAATTAGATTCTATTACTTGCACTGTCTTTCATTGATTAGGACTAGATTTCATACTTGCTTGCTATTTTATTCCATAGTCTTAGCTTCCAAATTCAAACCCCAGTTTCATATCCAAAATCCAAAAGCAATAACTTGGAATCCTAAGATTATTAACCTATCATTACATTCCTTGAGAGAGACGACTCGAGTTACTCTATACTACATTAGTTTAGAGGAGTTCGATATTTTAATTGTATTTGAAACCGTAACGCGACTAAAATCGGTTATCAAATTTGGCGCCGTTGCCGGGGAGTGTAGTGGTGTTTGATAATTTTAGGATTTGATTCTATTCTTATTTGCTTTATCCTTTTGTGTACGGGTGCTGCCATTTTGTTTGTTTTGTGACAGGACTGCAGGTTCAAAATGTCTTCAAATGAACAGTTAGAGATCAAATTTTTGATGGAGTTAAAAGATATGTTTAAGCACGCTTATTCATCTACTTACCAGCAGCCGGGTCAACAATTTCAGCAGCAGTCATATTCAGATTTTCAACAACCAGGTTATCAATTTCAGCAAGGGCAGCTACAATTTCAGCCAGATTTTCAAGAATTTCAGCAGCCCTATTCAGATTTTCAGCAAAGCCAAAATTTTAATCAGTCACCACAGCAATTTCAACCACCATTTCAGAATTTTCAGCAAGGGTACAATCCAAATTTTCAGCAAGACTTCCAACCTCTGAATCAGCCACAACAGCATTGTCAGCAGAATTTCTCAGATTTTCATCAACAATTTCATTATGATCAGCAAGGCTTTCAACCTGCACAGCAAGAATTCCAATTCTACATTCAGAATTTTCAGAGCAATAATTTCCAGCAACAGATTCTATTACAGCAAGGGCAACAAAAGAATGATTCCACTCTTCAAGACTTGCAAAGACGCGTTGAACAAATAATTAGTGGATGGGAGCAAATGCTAGCCCAGGGATCGAGCCAATTACCTTCTCAAGCTACTCCTCAACAGTCAGATAGGTATAACTCATTTTCTAATTCTTACAGTTCTAATTGGGGGGATCAGTCATATTTCAGGTATGAGGATACACAAAATCAATTTACTGAGCAATATCCAGCATATCAGAACCTACAGACATTTCAGGGTGATCCTATGCCTTCATGGTCACATCCGGTTCAACAACAAAATCCAAAACTTCCACTCACTCTGGAGCCACTTCTCACTCATTTACAGCAACATCAGGAGAGGAGTCTTCAGCAGTTGAGCACCCAGATTAGCGCTCAGATTCAGCAGCAAATTGAGAAGGATTTTCAGCAATTTAGCGCTCCATTTCAGCAGCATCAGGGAGATTCAGAGGAGATATTAGCTACAGAGACAGTTGAGTTGGAGGTTGCATCTGATCCATTTCCAGTTACAGATGATTCTATAGGTGTAGGGGATTGCACTAAGCCCCAGGGACCACCTATATTGAATGAGATGCCTTCAGAGGATAGGTTTGAGAGTGTAGGGGATTGCACTGAGCCCCAGGGACCACCCATACCTATTGGGCAGTCATTATCTATAGAGGCAGTGGAAGAGATGAATGGAAAAACTTGTGACAGCCTTGGACTTGATTCTGAAGCACTACAGGACCCTTCTTATCTTTTATTTTGTGCTGATATAGTTTTTGTTGGTCCTAATTATTCTAATATGGTTGTGGCAGATATGATTGATGAAGCATGCACTGCAGATGATTATATAGGTGTAGGGGATTGCACTGAGCCCCAGGGATCACCTACATTGGTTGGTATATCAGGAGATTCAGAGGATGAGTATGAATGTGTAGGGACTTGCATGGTGGAAGCAAGAACCCAAGAATCACCTGAGTTAGTTGAATGTCCACCAGAACCTGAACCTGAGGAGGAGCCTCTGCATGACCAGGAGGAGGCTATGGATACATCTAATCTTGTAGAACCTCCAGGTATTTTTCAGCAAGTCCATGTAAGTGTTTCTCCTAATTGTTGTGAAAAATTCATGGATGTACCCAGTGTTGACTTTGTTGGCTGTGGTGAAATTTTTGATACATTTATTGGCTGTGATGCATGTCCTGATACATTCCTTGTAGAGGATAATTTTGCAGAAAAACTCATAGAGGTACCTCAGGTTGATTTCATTGTCTATGATGCAATTTTTGATAAATCATATGTGGAGAATGTTTTTGAAAATTTCATAGAGGTACCCAAAATTGATTTCATTGGATGTGATGCATATTTTGATTCATCTTGTGTAGAGGTTGTTTATATTTCATTCCTTTCTTACCCTGCATGCGTGCGGGAGGTATTCTCTTTACATGGTTTTGCAGGATCCCGTAGGCTTCTAGAATGGGTACTGAAACTTAATAGCCTACAACCTCCCGGAAGAACTTCTAAGGAGCATGCAGTGGGAGGGGTCGAGTTCACTTTGACTTTTAATCATTTACCCCAAGAATGGATTCTGAACCTTAATCGTCTCCGACCACCGGAAGATGCTTGTGCAAAATTAATAAGGGAGAAATCTGCGCATTACGAGGTTGATCATAGGAGGATAGTTCTCCCAAGATGGATGCTACGTGCTCTCTATCCTACATAAAGGGGAGTTTGTTCCTTTTCTTTCCTTTTTCTTATTTGTCTTTATGTTTATACTTGCATGTTTGTTTGCTTTCATACTTTGCACTCATACTTTGTTTTCTCATTCTACATTTTGTTTGGTTTTGAATAAATCTTGTTTGATTTCGAGTTGTATCTCCCTACATGTTCTTTTATTATGCTTTGAGAATCATAAAAGATGGTTAAGTCTGACTATTGAGTTTTGGTTTCTTTGGTATGCTTGGGGATATTAATTGCATTTAGTCATTTGTTGTGGTGATAGACTCTATCTTGTTGGATTAAGCATGACATTTTATTGTTTACCTAGTGAGGATATTGCCATGTCTATCCTTAATCCTCTTATGTGTGATAGCATTTGTGATACTTGACACTCTAGAACTTGCTTTGATTCTTTTTGAAATTACATTAGTATAAGCTTACATGAATATGATGGAGGCATACTTTCTTGTTGATCTCTTGGTTTTCCCTCTACTTTGCTATTGTTACTACTGAGCATTTCACCTATTGCTTTCATGTTTCATTGTCTTTCTTTTGTCAGATCTTCTCATTGTCACTACATTCTCACTGTCATATCTTATTTAGCTTATTCTTCCCTTGAGCATGAGAGCATAGGGTGATTGCATGATGAGTACATTTTTATTTGTCTATTATCAGCCTTTATTATTGTGAGTTTTAGATGTTATCATGCTTTGTTACATTGTCTGAGGCAAGTTTTAAGTGTGGGGGAAACAAGTGTGTATGGACAAATGCTTGTGAGAAAAAAAAAATCTCTCTATGTAAAAAAAAAATAAAGAAGAAAAAAAATCTCTATGTGAAAAAAAAGAGAGAAATGAAAAAAAATGAAAAAGAAGGAAAGAATGAAAAAATTAAAGAGAGTGAAAAAAAAAATTCTCAAGCATTTGGGATTTTATTGGTGAGGAACAAGAAGGAATATTTTCATGAAAAAAAATGTTGTGTACTGCATTGAGAATGTGCAAGAAGAAATTTGAGTGTTGAATGTTTGGTTAAGTTGTTATTTTGGCATATTATTTGATTGTATACATCATGTTGATTACCCCAATGCTCTCATATTCTCTCTGATCTTCTTTGTTATCTACCTTTCTTGTTCTCTTGTTAGCTTGTGGTTTCATCATTGAAAAGTCCTCTTGATTTTTGTACTTATGTTATAGTAGTGGAGAAGTAGAAGATAAGCAAGCATATAGTAGTGCAATGTCATACATGCTTTGAGAGAACTCTACTTTCATATTTGTTACTTTTGTCAGCATCAGTGCATATATCCATTTTGTGAGGTTGTTGTCAGGCTTAGTTTATTCAAGTTGATGAAATTGCCATGCCTTTAGACTTATGTGAGATTTGGAACCATAAATACATGGATTCTTGAGACTTGATGATCCTAAGTAACCTTCTTTTATTATTTTCAAAGTATCGATAGGGAATGTAATGTTTGGGAGATATTTTACTTTCTTTTCTTATAGTTTTGTTTACTTGCTCGAGACGTGCAAGAATTAAGTGTGGGGGTGTGATAACTAGCATTGCATGCCATTTTATTTGCTCATTTATTTAGCATTTTTTGTCCTATTGTATGTTTAAATCATGTTTATATCACATTTTACGATTAGGATCTATTTTTTGAGTTCATTATAATTTTCTCTAAATTTTGGTATTTTTTCATGATTTTTATAGAGAATTAAAAATGGACATTGAATCAAGGCTTGGACCCATGGTTTAATTTGAATGAAATTGGACCATGATCAAAGAAATTGGATTATGCTTCGTTGAAAGAGAAAGTTGGCTGAACTCAAGCCTTGACTGAACCTGAGGCTGGGTCAACCAAATGCTGGACTGGACTGGCCTGAGGAACTATTGGGCTGAAGTTTTGCTGAACCAAGGGCTGTGGGCTGAGCCCAGCTGCTGGGCCGAGCACACAAAAGGGCTGAACCAAAGGGAGCACGGGGACTCGACTCCATCAGCTGGACACACACGCCGCAACCGATCTTTCTCATCCACTCGACATCTCCCTCTCGCGGAATCGCCCGCTCCATCTCCTCTCCCCCTTCGGCCGGCGGCTTCCTCTTCACCATCTCACCGCTGCCGGCCGGACCTTCTCCACTTCCTCCGGTCATCTCCCCTCTCTTCTTCTTCACCCCTCATCCGCGAGACCTAGACGCCATGGCACAGGGAGCTTGAACGCGAACCCTACAGCCTCTGAATCGTCTCCTTCTCCAATTCATCCACTCGGCAGCCACTTCTTCTTCACAGATTCGATCTCTTCCTTCATTTCCTTCACAGCTACTCTGCATTGCCAGCCGCTTCTTCTTCAACAGCTCAGATTCAGCAGTTCCTCTTCAACGACAGTTCCATCACAGCAGCTTCTTCCTACACAGCTTCTTCACAGCGATTGGTTGCCTGCATTAGATTTGGTTATGGATTGTTTTGCTAGTTGGTTATCTGTGTTAATTGAGTGAATTCTTGTATTTGATGGATCCCTATGTTTCAATTTGCATGTACTTGGGTAATTTTTCTTGATGCTCATTACGTGTTCGACGAAATTCCCAAACCATTTTGTTAGTTGAATGCTTTGTTAATTGAATGCTTCATGTTTCCCTTATGTTATCGTACTTAATTTGGATGCATTATGTTAAGTCAGATTAGATTTCTTTAATGCTGTAGGTTTTACTACATGTTTAGTTTGTCAATGCTTTATTTCAAGTTGTCATTTTTTTTGCTGCAAGTGTAGTTAGGTTAAATTAGATTCTATTACTTGCACTGTCTTTCATTGATTAGGACTAGATTTCATACTTGCTTGCTATTTTATTCCATAGTCTTAGCTTCCAAATTCAAACCCCAGTTTCATATCCAAAATCCAAAAGCAATAACTTGGAATCCTAAGATTATTAACCTATCATTACATTCCTTGAGAGAGACGACTCGAGTCACTCTATACTACATTAGTTTAGAGGAGTTCGATATTTTAATTGTATTTGAAACGGTAACGCGACTAAAATCGGTTATCAAATTTGGCGCCGTTGCCGGGGAGTGTAGTGGTGTTTGATAATTTTAGGATTTGATTCTATTCTTATTTGCTTTATCCTTTTGTGTACGGGTGCTGCCATTTTGATTGTTTTGTGACAGGACTGCAGGTTCAGAATGTCTTCAAATGAACAGTTAGAGATCAAATTTTTGATGGAGTTAAAAGATATGTTTAAGCACGCTTATTCATCTACTTACCAGCAGCCGGGTCAACAATTTCAGCAGTAGTCATATTCAGATTTTCAACAACCAGGTTATCAATTTCAGCAAGGGCAGCTTCAATTTCAGCCAGATTTTCAAGAATTTCAGCAGCCCTATTCAGATTTTCAGCAAAGCTAACATTTTAATCAGTCACCACAGCAATTTCAACCACCATTTCAGAATTTTCAGCAAGGGTACAATCCAAATTTTTAGCAAGACTTCCAACCTCTGAATCAGCCACAACAGCATTGTCAACAGAATTTCTCAGATTTTCATCAACAATTTCATTATGATCAGCAAGGCTTTCAACCTGCACAGCAAGAATTCCAATTCTACATTCAGAATTTTCAGAGCAATAATTTCCAGCAACAGATTCTATTACAGCAAGGGCAACAAAAGAATGATTCCACTCTTCAAGACTTGCAAAGACGCGTTGAACAAATAATTAGTGGATGGGAGCAAATGCTAGCCCAGGGATCGAGCCAATTACCTTCTCATGCTACTCCTCAACAGTCAGATAGGTATAACTCATTTTCTAATTCTTACAGTTCTAATTTGGGGGATCAGTCATATTTCAGGTATGAGGATACACAAAATCAATTTACTGAGCAATATCCAGCATATCAGAACCTACAGACATTTCAGGGTGATCCTATGCCTTCATGGTCACATCCGGTTCAACAACAAAATCCAAAACTTCCACTCACTCTGGAGCCACTTTACACTCATTTACAGCAACATCAGGAGAGGAGTCTTCAGCAGTTGAGCACCCAGATTAGCGCTCAGATTCAGCAGCAAATTGAGAAGGATTTTCAGCAATTTAGCGCTCCATTTCAGCAGCATCAGGGAGATTCAGAGGAGATATTAGCTACAGAGACAGCTGAGTTAGAGGTTGCATCTGATCCATTTCCAGTTACAGATGATTCTATAGGTGTAGGGGATTGCACTAAGCCCCAGGGACCACCTATATTGAATGAGATGCCTTCAGAGGATAGGTTTGAGAGTGTAGGGGATTGCACTGAGCCCCAGGGACCACCCATACCTATTGGGCAGTCATTATCTATAGAGGCAGTGGAAGAGATGAATGGAAAAACTTGTGATAGCCTTGGACTTGATTCTGAAGCACTACAGGACCCTTCTTATCTTTTATTTTGTGCTGATATAGTTTTTGTTGGTCCTAACTGTTCTAATATGGTTGTGGCAGATATGATTGATGAAGCATGCACTGCAGATGATTATATAGGTGTAGGGGATTGCACTGAGCCCCAGGGATCACCTACATTGGTTGGTATATCAGGAGATTCAGAGGATGAGTATGAATGTGTAGGGACTTGCATGGTGGAAGCAAGAACCCAAGAATCACCTGAGTTAGTTGAATGTCCACTAGAACCTGAACCTGAGGAGGAGCCTCTGCATGACCAGGAGGAGGCTATGGATACATCTAATCTTGTAGAACCTCCAGGTATTTTTCAGCAAGACCAGGTAAGTGTTTCTCCTAATTGTTGTGAAAAATTCATTGATGTACCCAGTGTTGACTTTGTTGGTTGTGGTGAAATTTTTGTTACATTTATTGGCTGTGATGCATGTCCTGATACATTCCTTGTAGAGGATAATTTTGCAGAAAAACACATAGAGGTACCTCAGGTTGATTTCATTGTCTATGATGCAATTTTTGATAAATCATATGTGGAGAATGTTTTTGAAAATTTCATAGAGGTACCCAAAATTGATTTCATTGGATGTAATGCATATTTTGATTCATCTTGTGTAGAGGTTGTTTATATTTCATTCCTTTCTTACCCTGCATGCGTGCGGGAGGTATTCTCTTTACATGGTTTTGCAGGATCCCGTACGCTTCTAGAATGGGTACTGAAACTTAATAGCCTACAACCTCCCGGAAGAACTTCTAAGGAGCATGCAGTGGGAGGGGTCGAGTTCACTTTGACTTTTAATCATTTACCCCAAGAATGGATTCTGAACCTTAATCGTCTCCGACCACCGGAAGATGCTTGTGCAAAATTAATAAGGGAGAAATCTGCGCATTACGAGGTTGATCATAGGAGGATAGTTCTCCCAAGATGGATGCTACGTGCTCTCTATCCTACATAAAGGGGAGTTTGTTCCTTTTCTTTCCTTTTTCTTATTTGTCTTTATGTTTATACTTGCATGTTTGTTTGCTTTCATACTTTGCACTCATACTTTGTTTTCTCATTCTACATTTTGTTTGGTTTTGAATAAATCTTGTTTGATTTCGAGTTGTATCTCCCTACATGTTCCTTTATTATGCATTGAGAATCATAAAAGATGGTTAAGTCTGACTATTGAGTTTTGGTTTCTTTGGTATGCTTGGGGATATTAATTGCATTTAGTCATTTGTTGTGGCGATAGACTCTATCTTGTTGGATTAAGCATGACATTTTATTATTCACCTAGTGAGGATATTGCCATGTCTATCCTTAATCCTCTTATGTGTGATAGCATTTGTGATACTTGACACTCTAGAACTTGCTTTGATTCTTTTTGAAATTACATTAGCATAAGCTTACATGAATATGATGGAGGCAAACTTTCTTGTTGATCTCTTGGTTTTCCCTCTACTTTGCTATTGTTACTACTGAGCATTTCACCTATTGCTTTGATGTTTCATTGTCTTTCTTTTGTCAGATCTTCTCATTGTCATTACATTCTCACTGTCATATCTTATTTAGCTTATTCTTCCCTTGAGCATGAGAGCATAGGGTGATTGCATGATGAGTACATTTTTATTTGTCTATTATCAGCCTCTATTATTGTGAGTTTTAGATGTTATCATGCTTTGTTACATTGTCTGAGGCATGTTTTAAGTGTGGGGGAAACAAGTGTGTATGGACGAATGCTTGTGAGAAAAAAAAATTTCTCTATGTACAAAAAAAAAAATAAAGAAGAAAAAAATCTCTATGTGAAAAAAAAGAGAGAAATGAAAAAAAATGAAAAAGAAGGAAAGAATGAAAAAATTAAAGAGAGTGAAAAAAAAAATTCTCAAGCATTTGGGATTTTATTGGTGAGGAACATGAAGGAATATTTTCATGAAAAAAAATGTTGTGTATTGCATTGAGAATGTGCAAGAAGAAATTTGAGTGTTGAATGTTTGGTTGAGTTGTTATTTTGGCATATTATTTGATTGTATACATCATGTTGATTACCCCAATGCTCTCATATTCTCTGTGATCTTCTTTGTTATCTACCTTTCTTGTTCTCTTGTTAGCTTGTGGTTTCATCATTGAAAAGTCCTCTTGATTTGTGTACTTATGTTATAGTAGTGGAGAAGTAGAAGATAAGCAAGCATATAGTAGTGCAATGTCATACATGCTTTGAGAGAACTCTACTTTCATATTTGTTATTTTTGTGAGCATCAGTGCATATATCCATTTTGTGAGGTTGTTGTCATGCTTAGTTTATTCAAGTTGATGAAATTGCCATGCCTTTAGACTTATGTGAGATTTGGAACCATAAATACATGGATTCTTGAGACTTGATGATCCTAAGTAACCTTCTTTTATTATTTTCAAAGTATCGATAGGGAATGTAATGTTTGGGAGATATTTTACTTTCTTTTCTTATAGTTTTGTTTACTTGCTCGAGACGTGCAAGAATTAAGTGTGGGGGTGTGATAACTAGCATTGCATGCCATTTTATTTGCTCATTTATTTAGTATTTTTTTTCCTATCGTATGTTTAAATCATGTTTATATCACATTTTACGATTAGGATCTATTTTTTGAGTTCATTATAATTTTCTCTAAATTTTGGTATTATTTCATGATTTTTATAGAGAATTAAAAATGGACATTGAATCAAGGCTTGGACCCATGGTTTAATTTGAAAGAAATTGGACCATGATCAAAGAAATTGGATTATGCTTCGTTGAAAGAGAAAGTTGGCTAAACTCAAGCCTTGACTGAACCTGAGGCTGGGTCAACCAAATGCTGGACTGGACTGGCCTGAGGAACTGTTGGGCTGAAGCTTGGCCGAACCAAGGGCTATTGGCTGAACCCAGCTGCTGGGCCGAGCACACAAAAGGGCTGAACCAAAGGGAGCACGGGGACTCGACTCCATCAGCTGGACACACACGCCGCAACCGATCTTTCTCATCCACTCGACATCTCCCTCTCGCGGAATCGCCCGCTCCATCTCCTCTCCCCCTTCAGCCGGCGGCTTCCTCTTCACCATCTCACCGCTGCCGGCCGGACCTTCTCCACTTCCTCCGGTCATCTCCCCTCTCTTCTTCTTCACCCCTCATCCGCGAGTCCTAGACGCCATGGCACAGGGAGCTTGAACGCGAACCCTAGAGCCACTGAATCGTCTCCTTCTCCAATTCATCCACTCGGCAGCCACTTCTTCTTCACAGATTCGATCTCTTCCTTCATTTCCTTCACAGCTACTCTGCATTGCCAGACGCTTCTTCTTCAATAGCTCAGATTCAGCAGTTCCTCTTCAACGACAGTTCCATCACAGCAGCTTCTTCCTACCACAGCTTCTTCACAGTCGATTGGTTGCCTGCATTAGATTTGGTTATGGATTGTTTTGCTAGTTGGTTATCTGTGTTAATTGAGTGAATTCTTGTATTTGATGGATCCCTATGTTACAATTTGCATGTACTCGGGTAATTTTTCTTGATGCTCATTACGTGTTCGACGAAATTCCCAAACCATTTTGTTAGTTGAATGCTTTGTTAATTGAATGCTTCATGTTTCCCTTATGTTATCGTACTTAATTTGGATGCATTATGTTAAGTCATATTAGATTTCTTTAATGCTGTAGGTTTTACTACATGTTTAGTTTGTCAATGCTTTATTTCAAGTTGTCATTTTTTTTGCTGCAAGTGTAGTTAGGTTAAATTAGATTCTATTACTTGCACTGTCTTTCATTGATTAGGACTAGATTTCATACTTGCTTGCTATTTTATTCCATAGTCTTAGCTTCCAAATTCAAACCCCAGTTTCATATCCAAAATCCAAAAGCAATAACTTGGAATCCTAAGATTATTAACCTATCATTACATTCCTTGAGAGAGACAACTCGAGTTACTCTATACTACATTAGTTTAGAGGAGTTCGATATTTTAATTGTATTTGAAACCGTAACGCGACTAAAATCGGTTATCAGTCACCGGACCGATCAGGGAGCCTCCTGATCGGTCACCGGACCGATCAGGTCATGACCAGACAGATCAGGCTCCATCCTGATCGATCATAGATAGGAACCTGCGACGCTGGATCGTTCTCCAGAACGATCTGCACAGTTATCCTGAGCGGTCACCAGACCGATCAGGAGCAGATCAGCAAGGGAACTCAACCTCACTGTTCACTCCCTGATCGGTCACCAGACCGATCAGGAGCCAAGCAATGGGTGAAACGCATACTCCCTGATCGGTCACCAGACCGATCAGTCATCGCTGGATCGGTCACCAGACCGATCCACGAAGGAGCACCGTGCCAACTCCCTGATCGGTCACCATACCGATCCAGGGGCTCCAACCTAGCCCTCTAAGCTAGGGTTTCATCCAGCCTAGCCCTCCAAGCTAGGACCTGACCCTCCAAGCCAGGGTTTTTCCACTAACTCTCCAGTTGGGACT
Organism: Boesenbergia rotunda; assembly: GCA_024364735.1. NCBI lineage: Eukaryota > Viridiplantae > Streptophyta > Magnoliopsida > Zingiberales > Zingiberaceae > Boesenbergia > Boesenbergia rotunda. Next base: position 576,953 of record JAGFNQ010002939.1, on the reverse strand, counting down.
TTTCACCTAACCGTCCAAGTTAGGACTTTTCACCTAGCCCTCCAAGCTAGGACTTTTCACCCAACCTTCCGAGTTAGAACTTTCCATACCTAGCCCTCCAAGCTAGGACCTGACCTTCCAAGCCAGGACTTTTTCACCTAACTCTCCAAGTTGGGACTTTTCACCTAACCCTCCAAGTTAGGACTTTTCACCTAGCCCTCCAAGCTAGGACTTTTAACCCAACCCTTCCGAATTAGGACTTTTCAACACCTAGCCCTCCAAGCTACGATTTTCGACACCTAACCCTCCAGGTTAGGATTTTCCAACACCTAGCCCTCCAAGCTAGGATTTTGCATACCATGCCTGATCCCCGATCAGGACTTAATCATAATCATCAACCTAAACTAAAATTGATGTCAACACCAAAACAACAATCAGGGTCTGACTACATCAACATTATTGTGTTCTAATGTTGTTCACTGAGTGTGTAGGAAGAAGCCCTAGGTACACTAGGCAAGAAGTCCTTGCAAAGGGCTGAGCAAAGAAGTCCTGGTTAAGGACTGGGCTAGAAGACCTGACCGGAAGTCAGGCAAAGAAGTCCTACTCGAGGACTGGGCACGAAGTCCTAGTAAGGGCTGGGCACCGAAGACCTGACCGGATGTTGGGCACGAAGACCTGGTCAGGTGGATCGGGCAAAAGTCCAACTGGAGGAGCCGGATGGAAAAAGGTAAACTCTCCTGAGAGGAGTAGGTGAGGACGCGTTCCCCGTCGAGGGAACAGTAGGCGTCGGTTCGACCTAGGGTTCCATTTGGGAGACCCGAAGTCAGAACCAAGACAGCTACGGCTGTAATTACTACTTATTATGTTTTTTGGGACTAACCTTAGTTGCAGGGTCGAAGGACTAATCGTCTGCAAGTGAAGGTTCTTCACTGGGCAAAAACCAAAAACCAGCTGCGAAGCCACTGAACCAAGGCAGATCAGGCGCCCGTGAGGTCATTGGAACCCCCATCAGCTCAGGCGCCCAAGTGGTGAGGATAAGAGCTGACCGAGGCTGCGGATAAGGTTTCCCGGATCGAAGGGCACGTGTCAGGCGCCCCCAACCTATCAGGCGCCCGATAGAGGACTATAAAAGGGGCTCGACCCTAAGGTTTCAACAATACTATTTTCTAACGCTCCAAATGTAACGCCCGCTTTTTTTTTTCATTTTTTTTCGTAAGCGGCGTTACGTTAACATGCTTAGGGCATGTAGACATCATAAGGCAGTGGAATAACTTTAACTTATACATGCCCTGTTATCATTCTTAACTTAATGACATAGGAACCTTAGCATATTAACTTTGAACTTAAGCATCATATCATATCATGTCATACGTAACATCATATCATAAGGTTCCACCGGTCATTATTCAGACATATAAGTAACCAAGGTGAAGTTCTAGCATAAACCGTAAACATAAAGTTTCCTGGGCCAAGTCACTACTACACACATGCGTTCTTGCCCTCCTGCTGCTTCCTTCATTGTCCCCTTGAATGATCTGCGGTATAAGGAAATAAGACTATAAGCACACAGGCTTAGTAAGACTCTTTCCTACTCACAAAACCATTCATCATTCATCATCTCATAATGAGCACATAAAACATTAACATACTTGGTGCTCTACTTGAAACATAACATCTTACATCACTTATCGTATACATAGCATGGCATGAACATAAACATAGTAGACATTCTAAGCATGGCATAATTCATGGCATAACTCATAAACATAGTAGATATTCTAAGCATGGCATAATTCATGGCATAAATCATAAACATAGTAGACATTCTAAGCATGGCATAATTCATGGCATAAATCATAAACATAGTAGCATGACATCTTTCATGGCATAAATCATAAACATAGTAGCATGGCATCTTTCAAGGCATAAATCATAAACATAGTAGCATGGCATAATACCTATCATAGCATATGAACATCTTCCTAACATAATCATGGCATAGATCATTTGTTCTCATGCATATTTCTTAACATGAAGCGTAAGCATAAAATCTTATCATCATAGCATAATGCATAACATGAATGGAGGCATGAGTGGAATGCATATACATATATGGATGCTTAGTTTAAAATCATACTTTTCATGAACATACTTTTCATAAACATACTTTTTCATAATGAATGCATGGGCAATGCATATATATCATAAGGATGCTTAATTCTTAAAAACATACTTTTCATTTCTTAAACATAATCATCATAACATCATTTGGGGTCCCCGGCTTGTACCACATACATACATCATAGCGCGCATCCCTAGCAAGTCCGAGGTTGCGAGCCCCAACCTACTAGGGTAAGGACAGCATCGTCGGTAGTCCCCAAACCGAGGCGTTCTTAAGGTGCCCATCCCTGTTGCCCAGCTCCGGTAGGGCCAGAACCGCGGACAGCTTCGGTAGTCCAAAACCGGGGCGTTCTTAAGGTACCCATCCCTTGGACCCATACTTCGGTCCGGTACAAGCTCATACATAAAGTAAAATACTTTTCATGCTTCATCATTCATAAGACATTCATAGCATACTTATCATATCATAACTTGTTACGGCTCGGCCCGTCTACCGGCCCATTTACCGGTCCTCTCGACCGTCGTACCGTCAACCATCGACCGTGCCGTTTAGCATAGTTATGCCTTAAAGACATAAGCATCATCTTTCATTCATCATACTTGTCATTCATCATCATTCATTCATAGCATACTTAACATAGCATAACTTGTTACGGCTCGGCCCGTCTACCGGCCCATTTACCGGTCCTCTCGACCGTCGTACCGTCGACCATCGACCGTGCCGTTAGCATATTTATGCCTTAAAGGCATAAGCATCATCTTTCATTCATCATACTTGCCATTCATCATTTTCATTCTTAGACATGGTGTTTGTACACATAATTCATAGAGCATGGCATACATTCGTATACATGACATATCATTCATAACCATGGCATATCATTCATAAACATGGCATATCATGCGTAAACATGGCATATCATTCATAACATGACATATCATTCATAACCATGGCATATCATTCATAACATAGCATATCATTCATAAACATGGCATATCATTCATAACATAGCATATCATTCATAAACATGACATATCATTCATAAGCATAAATCACATCTTACCATAAGGCTATTGGGACCCTTACTTGAAATAAATCTTAACTTTTTCCTATTAACCCATATTGGCCGAAACTTGTGGAGTCCCAAGGCTATGTGAAAATTCACATAATCACCATCCATCATCCTTATATCATGGCAACACATAAACATATGCTTGAAGTTAAAGACTCAACCCTTAACCCTTGGGTCCTTGGGGTTGGCCGAACCCTATGGGCCTCTAGGGTACTCAAAAAATTCCCAAAAATTATACTTAACCTCTACACATAATAAGGGAACATTAAATAACATTATCATGATTTTTAACATATTTATAGACATTTAAATCATGGTGGCCGAAACCCTTGAACTTAAGGTTCTGGGTTTTGCTTCTTTCATGTTGGCCGAAACATATGGGCCTCTAGGGTACCCCAAAAATTCCCAAAAATTATACTTAATGTCTAAACATCATAAGGGAACATTAAATAATATTATCATGATTTTTAACATATTTTTAGACATTTAAATCATGGTGGCCGAAACCCTTGAACTTAAGGTTCTGGGTTTTGCTTCTTTCATGTTGGCCGAGACATATGGGGCCTCTAGGGTATCCCAAAAATTCCCAAAAATTATACTTAATGTCTAAACATCATAAGGGAACATTAAATAACATTATCATGATTTTTAACATATTTTTAGACATTTAAAACATGGTGGCCGAAACCCTTGAACTTAAGGTTCTGGGTTTTGCTTCTTTCATGTTGGCCGAGACATATGGGGCCTCTAGGTTATCCCAAAAATTCCCAAAAATTACACTTAACTTCTAAACATCATAAGGGAACACTAAAAACATTATCATGATTTTTATCATAATTATGGACCTTTAAAACATGCTGGCCGAAACCTTTGAACATAGGAACCTTGATTTTGTTTCTCTTCAACATTAAATCCGAAAACTAACCCATATATCATGCCAAAAATCATGGAAATCATAGGTAACTATTATACCACAGGTGAGGGAGTCTTACCTTAGATTTCTTGATTTTTCGAACCTTGAAAGAGGAGAAGGAAGAGGACTTGGTATCTCTTAACCCCAACTAGTCTTTGTCACCTTGTAGGAACTTTAGATCTTGAGGGATGAAACCTCTTGTGAAGTTTTCCCCAAGGACTCCTCCCTTTGGTGCTCGGCAAGAATGGGAATGAAGAGGAGAGGTAATGCTATTGATTGAGAGAATAAGTAACTCCCAAAACTCCTCTCATTATAACCCATCAAGGAGGCAATTAATGAGCAATTAAAGAGCCTCTCCATGACCCTTCACCTCCTTTTACCTCTTAACCAACCTCCACTTCAATTACTCATAAGCATTCCTTGCTAGGTGAGTTGGTTAAAGCATTCTTGGTTGTTACAAGAGGTCCAAGGTTAAATCCTTGGCTCATGCACATTTATTTTTATTTTTATTTTCATTCCATTTATTTTATTATTTTATTTTCTTAAATTCCGAAAATCCCCCCTAAAATTACCCATAATTGTACTAATATTCCTAAATAAAATTCTTTTATATTTATATTAATTTTACCCAATTTATATTAATTTTACCTAATTAATACCCCTTTTTGGAGCCCATTTAAAGCTCATTAGTACTTAGTTTTCTCAATTTAAATGAGAAAACATGGGTTTTCTAGGCCAAAGTTCTCCTTAATATTCCTAAGTCCCTTGGAAAATTATTTAAACATGCTTAATATTTTAAGAAAATATTAAGAGAATTTTCCGGGTCGTTACACCAAAGCTTTTCGTTCAAGCGCTACGCCCCGGCAAACTCCGACTTTGAGATTCCAGCGCCGACGATGGACCCTCTGCTCCGAAATACGATCCACACCGGGCGTCGGTAACGAAAAGTGTAACAAGTTTCATTTCTGCTATATTTCTGTACTCAATTTGTAAACTGCTTTGCGCGATTATAGTATTCCCCAAAGTAAACGGTCAAGGACCGTGGGCCTTGGAGTAGGAGCCAACCGCGACTCCGAACCAAGTAAAAAAATCTTGTGTTCTTGTGTGGACTTAATTATTTCCGCTGCATTTTTGCTCTTTATTCTATTCGAAAAGTTTTAACGATATTCACCCCCCCCCCACTATCGTTTTTCTCGATCCAACAGTTACAAAGGTGGTACTGTAAGATGTGTATACTGAAAGACATGAATTTTTTTATATGAACATCTTCATTTTGAAAAGAGAATCCCAACTACACTAGGTGTCTGTTTACATTAGTACATGCATGAACTCAAATTACTTTGCATTGTAGATAACATGGTGTGTGGTGTCACACGGAAGATCATGTTATCAGTTCCTTGCTTAGTGTAAATACAGGTCCACAACCAAGATGGAATTGGACAACCCATCAGTATGGTTGTAGTGTAATTAGGTGTGGTTGGTCTTGACCATAGAATTACACTAGTGTACTTTGAGTACATTGAGCAGGACCAAAACCCGAGGTTATCCAATTTGTACTGACTCGATAATTGGATAGGACCTCAGATTATATTATGGAGTGCGATCCCTTAATCCCGATATAATAACGAGCATATATTATTAACTATTATTTCTTTGATTTACCAAAGGGCGAGATCTATTCTGTTAAATCGATAGGCCCGGTAAGTTGTGAGATAATATTAATAATATGATGTGTTGTTGATTATTGATGGAATCCAAGTCCTGGTGAGTCGGGTTGATGATGCCCCCTTGATGAGCTCGAATGGTTCGTCATGCTAAACCCTGCAAGTGGATTTGATCAGACATGATGATAAGGTCGAGTGGTACTAGTCAATGACTCAGAGGTTAATTAATTTGAATTGTCAGTAATTTAAATTAATTAATGGACTTTTGAGATCTTAAACACGGGGGATGGACGACTCATAATATGTGGAGCCCATATGAAAATATGTGGGTTGGTGAGGATGTTCAATTAAGATTCTTTAGTGGAATGGATCTTAATTAATGGATCGAGTTTAGATCCATTGGTGGGCCAAGATCCAACTCCACCTCTTGGTCCCTACCTTAGCTCTATATATACCCAATGAGATCATGAAACCAAGGCTTAATCCACAATTTGATACACCCTTGAGTTTTGTCTCTTCTCTCTTTCTTTTCTCTCTCCTAAGGCTTGATAGGCACTGGTGGGTAGAAGGGAAGAAGGTGGCTGAATTGAAACAAGGAAGGAGGTGATTCCAATCATCTCTTGTGCTTCTTCTCACCATCTATCTCTTCTCATCCTATCAAAGGGGATCAGCACCGGATACAAGCAAGGAGGTGGAGGAAGATCGGTAGTAAGACCTTGCGGCATCGATTGTGGGAGTTGAGGGAATTGGTAGGTGGAGGAGGCAGGACAGGACTGTTTCTTCCTCTTTTTCTTCTTCATCATCTCCCTTTAGTTCCTCTCTGAGTAATCCTGGTGGTCGGTTGGACTTGGAGTCCTTGGAGAACCGGCGGCGCAATGTGGAGAGGAAGAAGGAGGTGCCGGCTGAAACCCTAACAGTTAGGGTTTAGAGGTGCTTGCTTGGAGGAAGAAGAAAGGTGGTTTTAGCGGGCCTTGGTGATCTCGGTTCGCGGTAGATCGTCATCCACACGACATCCGTGAAAGGTGGGACATAAGGTAGAAGACCGTAAGGTGATCGGGAAGGTATATCTCTTCCCCAAGCTCCTTGATTATCCTTATGTCTATTGTGCCATGTTTGCTAACCTCGTCATTTAATGGTCGTTAGTTTATTATTTTGATATTGTATCATGGTGAATAATTTACTATCTAGACCCCGACCATAAACACAATAGTTGGCGATCAACTCGTCGCCTCTTCCACGGTCGAACGGTCGAGCAAATTACAAGGCCGATTTTTGTAATTGACCGAGTTGTAATTTGGATCGTTCGATATGGCACGAGATGGTCGTAGGGAGACGGGTCTCTATTCAGATTAATTTTTTAATCTGTAGACATGGAGAGGTCTCTCGGATCGATCGAGCATTCGCTTAGGAAACCCGCCAAGTCATACCCAATAATTGGTATCAGAGTTGAGGTTTCTGACTTTGTGTCTTTAGGATTGGTTAATTTTTGGATTTTTCATACATTATATTTTGACGGTTGATATGTGGATGTGCATAGGCTATCTTTGTGTTGCAGGCACGAGATTCCAACTTGTCATGGCCAAATATTTGTTGTGTGATGGTTGTGCAAATTATTGTAATTAATTAATCCTCAGGGTTGACGAGGCTAGATATTTAATTTTTGTAATTAAATACAACAGATGTTTAGCCGAGCTATTTACTTTACTTTCGATCTAGTTTTCATGTACACTCTCTTGTGGAGTATAGGATCGATGATGTAAATAAGTAGCTAGTCATTTCAGCTCGGAGATCCCTCAAGGTGATTGCGCAGAAGGAAGGGAGGAGCGGACGAAGTGACGACACGACTGGAGGCGCATTAGAGACCAAGGGCCATGAATGTTGGAAAATCTAGGATTTTCTGCATTTTTCATATATTTGGTTATGTGCTTGGTTGTATGGTTGTGCTAAGTTAAAATTCCTCGAAATAAATTACTAAGTGGGAGAGGGACCCTAAGGGTCCAACGACTTCCATTACAATTCGATAAGTGATGCGAATAAGTCTGCGCATCGGCTCTGAGTGCCTTCCTCCCTATCGGATGGACTTGTTCTGTGGATCACTGGGTCGGAAAAGACTATAGAAAATTGTTAAATAGCGTGTGTACTTCCCCATCGCAAGGCACATAATCGGAAATAATTTTCTTAGTGTCGTGTAATGGTGCACACATAGATGCGAATAATAGTATCCTTCCCATCGGAGTCACTGCTATTATTTTGCAGAGCCGAAGTGAACCAACTATTGATCTTACTTGTCAAAAAGTTAGGTTGACAAGATAGTAAGATTGATGGGTAAAACCTCCTCTTATGAATGAAGGGATTCGTATACGTCCACACCATCGTGGCATGCGAATCTCTTGGTGTATAGGGGTGTTGGTTGATTTCGAAAATTAATTGTTTTGAGGAATCAATTTATTTTTGATTTCTAAAGTAGTGTATGTTGTGATTCTCAGGTTTTTTATAATGACCTTTAACCCACTAGCAACAATTCTTAAGGAAAATAAACTTATTGGCCCAAACTACATAGACTGGAAGAGGAACCTTGACATTGTCCTCACTGCTAAAGAGTACAAATTTGTGCTCTTTGAGGATTGTCCAGAAAGACCTAGAGAGGACTCTGGTGAAGAGTTGAGGGAGCGTTACAAGAAGTGGGTCAAGGCAGATGAGATGGTGCGGTGCTACATTCTGCCATCTATGTCGAATGTGCTGCAACATCAGCGTCAGGTCATACCCACTGCTAGTGACATGACGCTGAATCTCAAAGATCCCTTTGGGCACCAAGGTCGAGCTGCTAGGCAGTCCGCGATGAAGAGTTTGATGACGACCACTATGGTCGAAGGGACACCCGTGAGGGATCATGTCCTAAAGATGATGGCTCACCTCAATGAGATTGAGGTACTAGGAGCACAGATCGATGGGGAATTCCAGGTCAATATTATACTCCAATCTCTGCCTAGGAGTTTTGAGCAATTCAGGCTCATCTATAATATGAACAAAAGGGATTATACATTGGGTGAACTACTAGGAGAACTCCAGGTGGCAGAGGGTCTCTTTTGTCAGAACTTGCAGGCCTTAGTGACTCAAAGGGTTTCTTCTTCTGTGCCGAAAGACAGGAAGAAGAAGAAACAAGGAGGGTTCAAGAAGGCAGCAGCATTGCAGGGACCCCGGACTAGCATGAAGAAGCCAAAAGGCAAGTGCTTCACGTGCAAGCAAACTGGGCACTGGAAGGCGGACTATCCCCGTCGTCAAGACAAAGGTATTTCTTCAGCCTTAGTCATTGAAACATGTTTAGCGGTGCTATCAACTAGTACCTGGTGTGTAGATACGGGAGCCACTGACCATGTCTGCAATACTCTACAGGGGTTCCAGGAAACCCAACGGCTGGCTGAGAGAGAAATCGTGGTCAACATGGGCGATGCTACAGATGTGGCAGCGGTTGCAGTGGGAGTTTTTTATTTATCTTTTGAGAGAAATAAGTTGTTAGTTCTGAGAGATTGCCTTTATGTACCCTCATTTAGAAAGAATTTAATTTCGGTTTCTATGTTGATTAAGGATGGATATTCTGTTGCTTTTGATAACAAAGTTTTTATAAAAGGAAATAGAGAGATTATCTGTTTGGGTACTATGGTCGACAATCTATATACTCTAGAACTAATAACTCCCACGATGCATACTGAAGTAAATAGCTCATCATCTAACTTAAATAAGAGAAAGGAGTCTTCTAAGATGAATCAGACATATCATTGGCATCATAGGCTTGGTCATATAAACCTTAGTAGGATTCAGAGGTTGATAGCTGATGGGCCCCTGGGTTCATTGGTGGTGGAAGACCTCCCGACCTGTGAGTCTTGCTTGGAAGGTAAGATGACCAAGAGGCCTTTCAAGGCTAAGGGGTATAGGGCCAAAGATGTGTTAGAACTGATTCATTCTGATTTGTGTGGTCCTATGTCAATCCAGGCTAGAGGTGGCTTTGAATACTTCGTCACCTTCATTGACGATTATTAAAGGTATGGGTATATTTACCTGATACGCCACAAGTCTAAATGCTTTGAAAAGTTCAAAGAATTCAAGGCTGATGTGGAGAAACATCGAGGTAAAAGTATCAAGACACTACAATCAGATCGTGGTGGCGAGTACCTCTTTGTAGAGTTTAGGACCTACCTATCAGAAGCTCGGATTCAGTCCCAGCTAACTGCACCCGGTACACCCCAACAGAACGGAGTTGCAGAAAGAAGGAATAGGACTCTTATGGGAATGGTTAGGTTAATGATGAGCTATTCAGACTTACCTGATTTGTTCTGGGGATACGCACTGGAAACGGCAGAGTACATACTGAACATGGTTCCATCTAAGTTAGTCCCTAATACTCCCACAGAACTATGGATTGGGCGCAAGCCCAGTCTAGGACACGTTCGGATTTGGGGTAGTCCTGCACATGTGCTGATGGGAGATACTGATAAGTTGGAATCTTGTACGGTGGTATGTCTGTTCATAGGCTATCCTAGGGGAAAAACGGTGGTTTGTTCTATAATCCTAAGGATCAAAAGGTAATCGTTAGTATGAATGCTAGATTCTTAGAGGAAGACTATGTGATGAAGCATAAGCCCAAGAGTAGACTAGTGCTTGAAGAGTTAAGAGGGGACGTTCTGACCTTAGGACCAATTGTACAAGAGGACACACCACAAGTCACTACACCGCTTGTCACTGAGGATACACAGGTGGTGCCTCGTCGTAGTGGGAGGGTTGTCAGACAACCTGAAAGGTTCATGTTTTTGGGAGAGTCTTTGGACTTAGTCTCTGGTAAACATGAACAAGATCCCTAGACCTATGATGAGGCCCTCCAAGATAAGGATGCAGATTCTTGGCAAAGAGCAATGAACTCTGAGACAGAATCTATGGATTCTAATAATGTCTGGGAGTTAGTAGAACCACCAAATGGTGTAAAAGCCATTGGATGCAAGTGGATCTACAAGAGAAAGAGAGGATCAGACGGGAAGGTTGAGACCTTCAAAGCTAGGCTTGTTACGAAAGGGTACACTCAGAAAGAGGGTATCGATTATGAGAAGACGTTTTCGCCGGTAGTCTTGCTTAAGTCTATATGGATTCTCTTATCTATTACAGCTCATATGGACTATGAGGTATGGCAGATGGACGTCAAGATGACTTTCCTTAACGGAAGTCTTGAGGAGACCATCTACATGCAGCAACCAGAAGGGTTCATTGCAAAGGGCAAAGAGCATCTAGTATGCAAGCATAATCGATCCATTTATGGATTGAAGCAAGCTTCAAGATCTTGGAACATCTGCTTTGATGAAGTAATCTAGTCATATGGATTTACTCAAAGCCCGGATGAGTCATGTGTATACAAAAGATTTGACAGAAACGTAGTGGTGATTCTTGTAATTTACGTAGATGACATTTTGTTAATTGGAAACAATATCAAAGTGTTATTAGACGTAAGGGTCTGGCTATCAAAGCAGTTTGATATGAAGGACTTGGGAGAAGTGGGATACATCCTTGGGATCATGGTCATAAGGGATCGCCAGAAAAGGATGTTGTGCTTATCCCAAGCTTCATATGTTGACACTATCTTGTCTCGTTTTAGCATGAAAACTCCAAGAAGGGTTTCCTACCCTTCATGCATGGAGTTCCTCTATACAAGGAGATGTCTCCAAAAACATCAAAGGAGATAAAGGAAATGAAGGCAGTTCCTTATGCCTCGGCAGTGGGAAGCCTCATGTATGCTATGTTGTGCACGAGACCTGATATCTATTTTACCGTGGGCATGGTTAGCAGATATCAGAGTAACCCTGGACAGGGACACTGGACTGCGGTAAAGCATATATTGAAATACCTAAGACGGACTAGGGATTATATGCTGGATTACTGAGCAGACCAATTAGTCCCTATGGGTTATACGGACTCAGATTTCCAGTCAGATAGGGACAAGAGTAAGTCTACCTCTGGGTTTCTATTTACTTTATGAGGTGGAGCCATTGTTTGGAGGAGTATCAAGCAGAAATGTGTGGCAGACTCCATCATGGAAGCTGAATATGTGGCAGCTTCAGAGGCAGCCAAGGAAATTGTATAGCTCAGGAACATCATCATGGACTTGGATGTGATTCCTAGTTTGCCCAGATCAATCACAATCTTTTGTGATAACAGTGGTGCAGTTGCAAACCCGAAGGAACCACGAGCCCATAAGGTGAGAAAACACATAGAGTGCAAGTACCACCTGATACGAGAAATCATAAAGCGAGGAGAAGTGGTTGTCGCCAAGATTGCATCAGAGGATAACCTGGCAGATCCTTTCACGAAAGCTCTTCCAGCTAGAGCTTTTGATAGGCATGTGGAGGATATGAGAGTCAGATGTATGGCAGTGAGAGAACAACAATGTCTTTAAGTATAAGTGGGAGATTGTAAGATGTGTATACTGAAAGACTTGAATTTCTTTATATGAACATCTTCATTTTGAAAAGAGAATCACAACTATACTAGGTGCCTGTTTATGTTAGTACATGCATGAACTCCAATTACTTTGTATTGTAGATAACATGGTGTGTGGTGTCACACGGAAGATAATGTTATCAGTTCCTTGCTTAGTATAAATAGAGGCCCACAACCGAGATGGAATTGGACAACCCATCGGGAGGATTGTAATGTAATTAGGTGTGGTTGGTCTTGACCATAGAATTACACTAGTGTACATTGAGTACATTGAGCAGGACCAAAATCCGAGGTTATCCAATTTGTACTGACTCGATAATTGGATAGGACCTCAGATTATATTATGGAGTACGATCCCTTAATCCCGATGTAATAATGGGCATATATTGTTAACTATTATTTCTTTGATTTACCAATGGGCGAGATCTATTCTATTAGATCGATAGGCCCGGTAAGTTGGTAGGCAATATTAATAATATAATGTGCTATTGATTATTGACGGAATCTGTGTCCTGGTGAGTTGGGTTGATGATGCCCCTTTGATGAGTTCGAAAGGTTCATCATGCTAAACCCTGGAGGTGGATTTGATCCGGCATGATGATATGATGTGCTGTTGATTATTGATGGAATCCGTGAACTGGTGAGTCGGGTTGATGATGCCCCCTTGATTAGCTCGAAAGGTTCATTATGCTAAACCCTGCAGGTGGATTTGATCCGGCATGACGATAAGGTCGAGTGGTACTAGTCAGGGACTCAGAGGTTAATTAATTTGAATTGTCAGTAATTTAAATTAATTAATGGTCATTCAAAATCTTAAACACGAGGGGATGGACGACTCGTAATATGTGGAGCCCATATGAAAATATGGGGGTTGGTGAGGAAGTTCAATTATGATCCTTTAGTGGAATGGATCTTAATTAATGGATCGAGTTTAGATCCATTGGTGGGCCAAGATCCAACTCCTCCTCTTGGTCCCTACCTTAGCCCTATATAAACCCAATGAGATCACGAAACCAAGGCTTAATCCATAGTTGCTACACCCATGAGTTTTCTCTCTTCTCTCTTTCTTTTCTCTCTCCTAAGGCTTAATAGGCGCCGTCGGGTAGAAGGGAAGAAGGGGGCTGAATTGAAGCAAGGATGGAGGTGATTCCAATCATCTCTTGTGCTTCTTCTCTTCATCTATGTCTTCTCATCCTCTCAGAGGGGATCGGCGCCGGAAACAAGCAAGGAGGAGGAGGAGGAAGATCGGCGGCAAGACCTTGCGGTGTCGATTGTGGGAGTTGAGGGAATCGGCGGGTGGAGGAGGCAGGACAGGACTGTTTCTTCCTCCATTTCTTCTTCATCATCTCCTTTCAGTTCCTCTCTGAGTGATCCTGGTGGCCGGCGGGACTTGGAGTCCTTGGAGAAACGGTGGCGCAAGGTGGAGAGGAAGAAGGAGGAGTCGGTCGAAACCCTAACAGCTAGGGTTTAGAGGTGCTTGCTTGGATGAAGAAGAAAGGTGGTTTTAGCGCGCCTTGGTGATCTCGGTTCGTGGTAGATCGTCACACACACGACGTCCGTGATGGGAGGGACATAAGGTAGAAGACCACGAGGTGTTCGGGAAGGTATATCTCTTCCCCAACCTCCTTAATTATCCTTAGGTCTATTGTGTGCCATGTTTGCTAACCTCATCATTTCGTGTTAGTTAGTTTATTATTTTGATATTGTATCATGGTGAATAAATTACTAACTGGACCCCGACCATAAACACAAAAGTCGGCGATTAACTCGTCGCCTTTTCCGTCGTCTAACGGTCGAGCAAATTACAAAGCCGATTTTTGTAATTGGTCGAGTTGTAATTTGGATCGTTCGATACGACACGAGATGGTTGATAGATTCCATTATATTGATCATTTGAGTTGCTTAAATCCATGTTTGATCTATGTTTTTAGTGTCAAAATTGTGAAATTGCCCTAGGTTTTAGAACTTACCTTTATTTTGGACTTAATTGCAAATATGCAAATTTTTGGATTATATTGGCCATTAAATTCTTGATCTATTTTTTTGTAGGCATCAAGGTTCAAGGATCTAGGGCATATTGGGTCAAACTCGAGTCGGAATTGACCCGGATCAGATTATCAAGATTACGATTAAATCTGGGCCGTCCGATTCGAAAGCGGCTAGATCTGAGCCATCCGGGATGATCTGAAGCCATCCGAGCTAGGGCTAGGGTTGATCAAGCACCCTGATCAAGATCTGAAGGTTTCACCACAATCAGAGCTCAATCAACCGTTGGATCAAGCTTGGAGGGCTCTAGAGCGTCCAATCACAGATAGAGTTGATCTGGACCATCCGTTGCATATTTGGAGGATCCGAGCTACAATAAGACAGATCCTGACCCCAGATCATCATCATAAAAGTTTGGCTCCAATCAGACCAAGATCAGCCGTTGGATTGAAGCAAATCAATCTGGACCGTCCATGCATGAATACTTAAGGAAAATTTTGGCCGCAGCTCACCCCTATCGCGTCTTCGCCGCTACAGTGTTCTCCCTCCGTGTGTTCTTCGTGTTCTTGAGCTTTTCTCTTTATCCGAAGGCGTGATCACTCGATTCTTGATTCAGAGCTGGTGCTAGGTCGTCGAGGAAGCCATCAGTGGAGTTTCCGGATCAGATTTGCTCAATATGCAGTGCTGTTGAGAGGTTTCCGCAGTTCTGGTTACTTGGCATCTTTGGATCGGTTGTGATCGATTTCATTCCAACTGAGCTATCTAGAGGGGTTCCCTAGAGAGTTTAGATCATCATCCATTCATCTTCGCACACAAACACAGCCGAAATGAAGATTCCGAGTGGAAATTTCAGAAATGAAGCAATCTGAACTTGACTCAATCGCAGATGGCATTTTCTCCACGATTTGCTGAGTTTGCGGGTCCGATTCTCTCCCTTGCTTGACAACCAAGGAGTACCTGAGCTGAAGAAGGAATCGAGGAGTAGATTTCCTTAGTTTAATTCCTGTTTTAGCTGTAATTTTCAGTTTTTGCACTGCCCTGTTCTGAAATTCTGTTTAGTTACTGAACTTTTTCGATTTTTAAGTGGTTAGCTATAATTTGGCTTAAATTCTGCAAGTAGAGTAATATAGGAATTTGTTTAGTGAATTATTAGATCAAATTTCAGTTAGTTTGCAATTTATTTCTTGCGTGCCAAGTATCAGCTAGCGTGCCAAGTGATTACTGAAAATTTCAATTTGTTCTTGCTTTCTGACTTTGAGTTTCTGCATTGTAGACTTCATCACTTCGAAAATACTTGTTTGGTGACTCTGTGTTCCAGATCTCCTACTTATTGCATCTATTTCGCATTTGTGTTGTGGAAGAATTTCTGCACATGCTTATTTTGCAAATTTCAGTTTCGAATCTGAATTTTCCTTTCTTTGCTGCAGTTTGCATTTGATTTGCTAGCCCAATTCAGAAACTCAGTGAATTCAACAACTTCTACTTCCTCTCTGAACATTAGTTTTATAGGTTTTATTTAGTTGGAATTGCTAGTGTCTTTAATCAGTGAATTCTGCAACTTTCCATTCAATTGTTGAAGGTCTGACTTGTTTTTCTTGTTGCATTCGAATTTGTTCTGCACAGTAGTGAAGTTTCTGAAAATCTGTCTATTTTTCCTTGGTTTGCTCTGCATTCATTGCTTGCGTGGCATTAAATTAGTTGCCTTACATTTACTTACTCTACATAAGTTGCAGTGTTGCGTGCTTCACCAAAAGCCAGCTTGAAATTTCAGTTTGTCATTTCCGAAACCTTGTATCAGAGTTCTCCTTGTGTGCCAACCTGCCATATCTGAATTAAGAATAAGTTTCTATTCTTGATAGTAGTTGTTCCGAATTTAGTTTTAATCCAGTTTCGAGTTTCTGCATATAAGTTCTTAAATTCCTTGCAGTTTGGTGTTAAGTGACCTTTCGGCAGTTACTTGTAGTGATTTCCCTTGGATTGCTTAACATTGACTGAATTCTTTTAGTTTGCATTTGGCTTGCATTTAATATCAAATTGTGTTCCGATTGTGTTTCATTGAGTTTTCCTTCCAAATTTATAACCCAAAATCCAATTACACATCCGAAACCCCAAAAACAAAAACGACACAAATACAAGCACGAATCAAATTATATCAACTAGCCCCGAGAAAAATACGACCTGTGGCCCCTATATTACGTTTTCATATTTCTGATTGTAAAAGGGTTTCCAGCATTTCATTTATAAATTCTAAATTTGAGGCCCACATTCGTGACACATAGTTTGGGTCCGTCAAATTTTTGGCGCCGTTGCCGGGGAACTGTTAGTTGACTTGTTTGATTTTTGCTTGTGCACTTATTTCATATCATTCTTGACTTACTTTTGTGCTTATTGCTATATCTTTTGATTTGATTTTATTTGTTTTATCTTTCTATCCACTTTTACTGCGATTTGTTTGATTTTATGACCAGGTCTCTAGGTGCTGAATTAGAAGATTTCGATCCTGAGATTGAGAGGACTTTCAGAGTCAGGAGGAGCCAGGCCATTCTTTCTGAGACTGCAGATATCCCTCCACTTCAGACTATCAGCACTCACTCAGGCATTGACATGGCAGACCACCAGAGAACCATGAAGGAGCTTGCAGCACCTGACGCTGCATTTCAGTACTCCAGCATAGCATATCCAGAGCTAGGGGGGAGTTTTGAGCTCAAATCGGGACTCATCAATTTGTTGCCAAAGTTTCAGGGTTTATCTGGGGAGGATCCAAACAGACACTTGCACGAGTTCCATGTGGTGTGCTCTACTATGAAGCCTCAGGGCGTTTCTGAAGAAGACATTAAGTTAAGAGCATTTCCTTTTACTTTGACTGGGGCTGCTAAGGATTGGTTGTATTATTTGCCCACTGGACATGTTGCTAGTTGGATTGAAATGAAGAGAGCATTTTTAGAGAAGTTTTTTCCAGCATCAAGGACCGCCATTATCAGAAAAAGTATTTGTGGTATTCAACAAGTGGTTGGAGAGTCCCTTTATGATTATTGGGAGAGGTTCAAGAAGTTATGCTCTAGCTGCCCTCAACACCAAATTAGTGAGCAACTTCTTGTGCAATATTTTTATGAAGGTTTATTACCTATGGATAGGAGCATGATTGATGCGGCGGCAGGGGGAGCCTTGGTAAATAAAACTCCGGAG
The DNA here is from genome assembly GCA_024364735.1 of Boesenbergia rotunda. Classification (NCBI taxonomy): domain Eukaryota; kingdom Viridiplantae; phylum Streptophyta; class Magnoliopsida; order Zingiberales; family Zingiberaceae; genus Boesenbergia; species Boesenbergia rotunda. The sequence goes on along the minus strand of JAGFNQ010002939.1, from coordinate 559,551 downwards.
CAAGCTAGAGTACTCATTTCTAACATGGCGGAGAATACTCAACAATTTGGGAGTAGAGCACTCACTACAAGAGGGGTTCATGAAGCTCAAGTGTCGCCTAATGAACAAAAAGAAAGCAAGAGCTCCTTGTTGGAGAACCAATTGACGGAGTTGGCATCTTTAGTGAAGCAAATGGCAGCGAACAATGTGAACCAAGCCTCAAATTCAACAACAACTTCATTTCCAAATCAAGTTACAAGAGTATGTAGCATTTGTTCAAGCCAAGAACATAATTCGGACCATTGTCCAAATCTCCAACAAGATGAATCGGTAGCTGCCTTGGCTAGAGCTCCATTCCAACGAAGAAATGACCCCTACTCATCTACCTATAACCCCGGTTGGAGGAATCATCCTAACTTGAGGTATGGGAATGCTTTCTGTCAACAAGAGCCTCAAAGTCAGTCTTCACAGCAGCATCAACCAACCTACAGCAGTCACAGCAACCTCAGAACAATCAGCAACAATTTCAGCCATCAAATCCGAGTTTTCAGCCCCCGTTTCAACCTAATTCTCAATATTTTCAGCAACAATATCAGGCATTTGAACCTCAATTCAGCACCTTATCAAGAGCAGCAAGGATGGCAATCATTCCCAGCTTTTCCAGCTCAAAACCAATCGAATTTTCAACCATCACAGCCCATGAATTCAGCAATTTCAGCCCTATGGTCAAGGATTTCAAGGCCAGAATTTCAGCCCTCGCCATCTAATTTTCCAGCTCCAAATCAGTATTTTCAAGGTCACAACGCCCAGCAAAGTTTCCATGCATATCAACCATTTAATCAGCCCTTCAATCAGGCAAATCAGTTGCATATCAGCCCAACAGTCAGCTTTCAACAAATCAGCAATCAAAATTTCAGCCTTCTACTTCATCGTTCCAGGGACCATCGAAACCATATGCTTACCAAGGAGGTTATGGGAGCTCAAGTGGAGCAGATGCTCAGCAACAGCAAATGATGGAGATGCTACAACAAGTTGTGCAAACACAACAACAACAACAAGGTTGGCAACAAAATGTCGAGAGGCAATTAGGGCAATTGGCTAGTGGAATTAACCAAATCCAAGCTCAAGGATCAAGCCAATTCCTTCCCAAACTGTTCCTAATCCAAAGGGAATGTGAGCGCTATAACTTTGAGAAGTGGGAAGGTACAACATCTCCTAAGAGTCCAAGAGCAGAATTTTCAGAGAACCGGACAGCTTCTCCAATTCCGGCCCAAAACCACACTGAAATGAGTTCAAATTCAGCTGATTCCGACCCCTAGCCCGTTCCTAACTCAATCCTCAAGCAACCCTCCAAATTTGGTGGAAATCAGAGAAGAAACAGTGCCGAGACACATGGGACAGCAGCTGTACGCAGGGACAGCAGGGCAGAATTCAGCAGCTCCATTTCCGGCCAAAATGATGAATTTAGGGTTCCTTTACCCTTTCCACAGCAGAGAACACATGCCAAAAAGCAAATGGAGAAGAGAAGCCAAGGAATTCAATGAGTTAGTGGAGCTATTTAGCAAGGTGGAGATCAATGTACCTTTGTTGACCATGATCAAGCAGATTCCAAATATGCTAAGTTTTGAAGATTTTGTATTCATAAAAGAGACTCAAGGGAATGAATTGGTCAACTTGGGAAGAACATTCAGCATTATCCAACTATTCCTCAGAATGTGAAGATCCGGGGTTTCACTGTTCTTGTGAGATAGGGAGCACCATATTCCACGATGCTATGTTAGATCTAGGAGCTTCTATAAATGTGATGCCAAGTCAGTTTTTCAGATGCTTGGCATAGGCCCTTTACAGCCCACTGGCGTGGTGATACAGCTAGCAGATAGAGCAGACCCACCCAGCGGTATGATTGAGATGTCTTGTGAAGGTAAAGGAGCTGATATTTCCTGCTGATTTTAATTTAGATATGGAGGGAGATTACCTTGCACACCGTTCTCCACTTATTTTAGGCAGGCCCTTTCTGAAGACGGCCAGAACGAAGATTGATGTATATGCCGGGACACTTTCTATGGAGATAGGAGATACGGTGGTACAGTTCAGCCTTTTTGATACTATGAAGCATCCAAGAGAGGACCACTCTATCATGAGCATGGACATTCTAGAGGAGCTGGCGCAGACTGAGTTGGAGACTGAGGGATTTCTAGATGATTTTTCTGGAGAAGCTACAGATTCAGAGGAGGCTGAGAGAATATTGACTGCTGATACTGAGGATTTTACAGAAGACATTTCAGACACACTTCCAGCTGGTGACATTTTTCTAGGTGTAGGGGATTGCACAGAGCCCCAAGGATCACCTATTTTTACTGATATTCAGAGTGTAGGGGATTGCACTAAGCCCCAGGGACCACTTATTTCTACTGAAGAGGACCAGAGTGAATTGAAGCCATTACCAGGTCACTTAAAGTATGCATACCTAGGAGAGGAGCAGACTTTTCCTGTTATTATTGCACAGCATTTGGAGTCAGAACAAGAAGAGAAATTATTGCAAGTCCTGAGGCACTACAAGAAGGCAATTGGGTGGACACTATCAGATATACCAGGTATCAGCCCAGCTATCTGCATGCACAGGATCTTTTTAGAGGAAAATGTCAAACCTGTGAGGCAACCACAAAGGAGGCTCAACCCACTTATTTTGGATGTAGTAAAGAAAGAGGTGACTAGACTTCTACAGGCAGGTATTATTTACCCTATTTCTGACAGTCAGTGGGTTAGCCCTATTCATGTGGTGCCTAAGAAATCTGGAGTGACCGTGGTGGCAGATGAAAGTAATGAATTAGTACCCACCAGAGTCAAGAATTCCTGGAGAGTCTGCATTGATTACAGGAAACTCAACAAGGTCACAAGGAAAGATCACTTCCCTCTACCATTCATTGATCAGATGCTTGAGAGACTGGCAGGGAAGTCACACTACTGTTTCTTGGACGGATTTTCAGGCTATTTTCAGATTTGCATAGATCCAGAGGACCAGGAGAAGACCACCTTCACTTGCCCCTTTGGCACATTTGCCTATAGACGTATGCCCTTCGGACTCTGCAACGCACCCGGTACCTTTCAGAGATGCATGGTGAGTATATTTGGTGAGTTGCTAGAGGACTGTATGGAGGTATTCATGGATGATTTTTCAGTTTATGGCACGTCTTTTGATTCATGTTTGAATAACTTGTCTAGGGTTTTACATCGTTGCATTGAGACTAACCTTGTTTTGAATTTTGAGAAATGCCACTTCATGGTAGAGCATGGGATAGTTCTTGGACACATAGTCTCTCAGAAAGGTATTGAGGTAGATCCTGCTAAAATCAGTGTTATTTCTTCTTTATCTTACCCCGTATGCGTACGGGATATTCGAGCTTTTCTTGGACATGCAGGATTTTACCGCAGATTTATTAGAGACTTCAGCTTGATTGCTCGGCCCTTGACACGACTTCTGCAGAAGGATGTTGAGTTTCACTTCGATGAAAAATGCAAAGAAGCTTTTCATAGACTCAGGGAGGCTCTTACCTCAGCTCCTATTATTACATCACCTGACTGGACCTTACCTTTTGAATTAATGTGTGATGCTTCTAATTTTGCAGTGGGAGCTGTATTAGCACAGAGGGTAGATGGAGCACCACATGTCATTTCCTATGCCTCCAAAACCCTAGATGCCGCCCAAGCCAATTACACCACGACTGAAAAGGAGCTTCTTTCCATAGTTTTTGCTTTAGATAGATTCAGATCATATTTATTGTGTTCTCATGTTGTTGTGTTTTCTGATCATGCAGCATTGAAGTACCTCCTGAAGAAACCAGATGCGAAGCCAAGGCTTATTAGATGGATGCTACTACTACAGGAGTTTGACTTGGAGATACGAGACAGGAGTGGCAAGGAGAATCTAGTAGCGGACCACTTGAGCAGATTGGAGGGAGATGGAGATCCCACGGCCATAGATGATGATTTCAGAGATGAGCAGCTTTTACAGATGCATGGTGAGTCACCTTGGTATGCAGACTTAGTGAATTTTCTTGTAGCTCATGTTTTTCCACACACTTTTCGAAAGCTCAAAAGGATAAATTTAAAAGTGATGCAAAATATTATGTGTGGATGATCCTTACTTGTGGAAATTTTGTAGTGATCAAATCATTAGGAGATGTGTACCAAATCATGAGTTTCATTCTGTACTCACTTTTTGCCATTCTTCAGCATGTGGTGGGCATTTTGGACCACAAAGGACTGCTAGAAAAATTTAGAATGTGGATTGTACTGGCCCACCCTGTTTAGAGATTCATATAGGTTTTGTACATGTTGTGATAGATGTCAAAGAACAGGAAACATAAGTGCTAGAAATGAAATGCCTCAACAAGCTATTTTATTTTGTGAATATTTGATGTGTGGGGTATAGATTTTATGGGACCATTTCCTGCTTCTTTTGGATTCTTGTACATTCTTTTAGCTGTTGATTATGTTTCAAAATGGGTGGAGGCCATTCCCACCAGGACTGATGATTCATCTGTGGTTGTTAGTTTTGTCAGGTCAAACATTTTTTGCAGGTTTGGAATTCCAAGAGCTATCATAAGTGACCAAGGATCCCATTTTGCAATAAGCACATGAAGGCTCTTCTTAATAAGTACGGGGTTGTACATAAAGTTTCTACTGCTTATCACCCCCAAACAAATGGACAAGCCGAGGTGTCAATAGAGAAGTCAAATCAATTTTGGAAAAACCGTGGGACCTCATAGGAAGGATTGGAGTAAAAGGCTTGAAGATGCATTATGGGCATATCGCACTGCTTACAAAACACCCATTGGAATGTCACCTTATAGACTTGTGTATGGGAAATCATGCCACTTACCTGTAGAGTTGACATAAGGCGTATTGGGCGGTTAAAGCTTGCAATTTTGATGCTACTAAGGTGGGAGAAGAAAGGAAGTTGCAACTTCAAGACTTGAAGAAATCCGGTTGGAAGCATTTGAGAATTCAAGGATCTACAAGGAGAAGACTAAGAAATTTCATGACAAGCACATTGTGGACAAAGAATTTCAAATTGGTGACAAAGTGCTATTATACAAGTCAAGATTGAAATTGATAAGAGGTAAGTTGAGATCAAGGTGGGAAGGTCCATTCATTATAACTAATATTTTTCCCTATGGAGTTTTTGAAATTAGGGACGAAGCTAATGGATTGGTGTGGAAAGTTAATGGCCACCGGCTCAAGAGGTATCTTGAAGAACTAAAGGAGCTAGAGGTGGAGGATGTGTACATTGAGGACGCTATCTACCCAACTTGAAAGGGGAGTTCACTAAATTTTGCATTCATTTTTCTTTGTATATACCATTTCCTTACATTTTGCAAAAATAACTTCAAGTTTGCGTGAGCAAGAAGTTTTCTCAAGTAGATACTTTTAAGTTTCAAATAAATTCTTCAATGTAAATACCATGTCTTCTCACTTAGTACATTTTCATGGTTCTAGGAAATAAATGCTTAAGATACATGACATGAATAAATAGAATCATTGTAAATATCATTTCTTATGCTTTTAGCACTTTTCCTTACATGAGTAGAAATAAATGTATCCCTCTAGATTTGCTTCATGTCATGTTAGAGTCTTTTGAAAATAAATTAAATTTGGTTGTCAAGACTTAGGATTTAGTTCATGGATGAAATCTTGGATGCTTGAGTACGATTTTGGCTTTGGATCTTAATTGAGATTTGAGATGGATTATTTTTACCTAGTGAGATTAGCCTTGTTTGTGACACACATGTTATTGAACTCTAGAACTTGCCTAGGTTCTTTCGAAATCATATTTCAATGGTTGGATCACATCTATAGAGACTAATCACTTTGTTTACTTCTCCACATCCACTTTGGCAAAAATCATATTTATCCTATTTGTCTTTCCTTATTCCTAATTCTAACCCCAATTTTTCTATGGATTTGTTTGCTTGGGATGTTTTCTTGATGCTATTTTGCCCGAGACGGACAAAGTTTTAAGTGTGGGGGAGTGATTAGTGATTTGAAAGCAAATTGTATCAAAAGAAGCAATTCATGTCGAAAAAAAATTTTCATGTGCCAAGTAAGTGATGTTTGGTACCAAGAATGAGTTAGAGAGATGGAAGCAATTGGAAATTGAGTTTCCCTATCATACTTTGAAGATTTAAGTGGCAAGCAAGTTTGAAACAATTGCACCATCTGAAATCTCTTTGCAGCTGGGCAGTTCGGAAATAAATAAAAAAAAAAGAAAGGGAAAAATTTTTTGTGCCAAAGTCTGAAAGTGGCACACAATTGCAGCTGAAACAAGCTGAATTCCAGCTGGAAACAATTGGGATTGAAGCTGAAATCAAGCTGAGCAGCTGCTGAACTCAAGCTGCTGAATTCGGCTGGACAAATCTGAAACAAATCTGGACAAATGAGAAAAGCTGTGCCAAGGTTTTAAATAGCACATAATCAGAAATTAGAAGCTGCCGAGTGCTACATCTGGGATCTGATCTCCATGCTGAAGACCATCTGAATTGAAGAGCTGATGAAATTGTAGCAGCCGAGTGGCTGCTGAAATCAGAGAAGTTGAAGCTGATTGTGTTGAATCTGCAGCTTGAGCAGAACTGAAACAAGCTGAGAAATCTGAAGTCAAAAGCAATTTGTGCCATAAAGAAACTGAAAATCTGCCACCTTGGATCGAAATTAACTTGGATCAAGAATTTGGAAGTTGGAATTGTGGAAGCTAAGTTCAGCTACAATCTGATGGAGCCATAATTTCAGCTGGTCAGATTTGAGGTCTACAAAATATGGAATGTGACTGCAGAATTGTTGCTGAATTTCTATATCATTGAAGCAGGATCTGGTTTGAACTGAATTTGAATGGGAGAAAGCAGCAATACATTGGATCTTAGACAAAAATTGCAGCTGGACAATCTTAGTCAAAGGCAGAATCTGTGCAGAAAATCAGTTTCAAGAGCTGAGAATGTAGTTTGTATCATAAAGGCTGAAAAGAAGCTGAAAGGAATAGGAATCTGAGCTGCCGAGTGCTGAAGCTGTACCATTTGGATACAATCTGACTTTCAGCAGAAACAATCCGAAAATGCAGCTATGGGCAGAAAAGAAGAATGTGCCAATTAAATCCTGCTAAATTTCCATTAGAGCTGCGAGATTTGAGGCTGAAAATTGTTCTAAACTGAACTGCAAGGATGGTTGCTGGAATTGAGAAGTAGAGCTTCACCAGCTGCAAGTAAGGTCTGAAATGCAGCTACCTAGTATCAGAATGTCAGAATTGAAGTTAAACAGCTGAGATCAATGAAGAAATCTGTGCAACCGATTGGATTTGAAATGTCAGAAACAAATTGACTGAGATTGAAGCAACAAATGCATAAATGTATGTGCCAAACAAGGAAAACAGATTGTGTAGTGGACTGATTTGAGCTGGAATTTTGAACTGAACTGCATGGTAGCTGTTGAAATCTGAAGCTGAATTGGAAGCTGAGAAAAATTTGAATTGAAGCTACTGAAAAGGTGAAAACTGAATGCAAGGATGGTGCTGATCAAATGCAGTGAAGATATTTTCGTGTAGCTGTATAATCTGATGGAGCTGATTGAAAACTGATCAAAAGCTGAACTGCATTCCATTGAAGAATCATTGTATCTAAAGTTGAAGGTGCACATTCAATTTTGGATAAAGGAAGAGCCACTTGATGCTAAATGTTGAGGAAATCAGAGAATGGAAGGTAGTGGTTTGGCTGAATTCTGTTTATGAGCTGATTTGAATTGGAAAATTGAGAGAAAACTGGAATTGGCCGAGTGCCAACATAGAGTTGCTGAAATGACATAAAGCTGCATTATGACCTTGCTATAAGATGAACTGCAGCTTTATAGTATTAAAGAGTGAAACAAAGGCATTGCAAGAAGAAAAAGGAAGTCGGACATGTTTGTGCCAAAGAGTGTAGCAAGTTTTTCAAAGCTCACGGCAGGGGGTTGAATTGAAGATTATATCTGATCAGAATTCAGAGTTAGAAGCAGGAAAGTCTGAGCTGAGAATGCAAGCTGAAATCTGCAGAAAAAAAAAGAGAAAAAAAAATGGGACACAAAGGAAGCTTGGCTCCATGAGATAAGTGAATGTTTTTCTCATCCGTGATTTAGGTTTTGCTCCATTACATTTCTGACCTTGTTAGAGGATTAAAGAAAAGAAAAATCTGATGAGGAGAAAAGAGAAGGAAACAAGTTGGCACGGAAATAGCAAAGATTGGCACAAGGGGACTAGTGAGGGATTGTTAATGGATTTTTGAAGTGCAAGGCAAGAGTTTACTCCAGGACACTTTTGAATTTACTAGGGGATTGATAAGAGAGCAAAATTCATTGGAATTATCCCCAAGCACTCAAGTCTTCCACTTTATCTATTTTTCCATTTTTCTTGGTTTTTGTTCCATTTTTCACCATATTCTATGTCTTTGATTTGTTTTTATGGTTGTTGATCCTAATCATGATTAATGGTGGAGATTAGATAATAAGCAAGCCTATGGTAGTGCAAGAAGCATGTGTGTTTGAGTGAGCTCCACTTCCATTAGCAACTTAGAATTTAAGGAGAGAGCCACCACTATTTTCCTGGAAAGGCTAGAGATTTAAATTCATCTCAATGACTCATGATAGATGAAAAGGCCAAGTTGTTGATTTAAGGACAAGATAGTAATCCATAGAGCTTAGATTTATGAGAATTGGCAACCCTAGGTAATTTCTTTTCAATTGCTTCTAATTATGCTTAAGTAAATCTAGGGGATACATCTTTACTGTTTTCGCGAGACGCTCAAGGCTAAGTGTGGGGGAGTTGATAGATTCCATTTTATTGATCATTTGAGCTGCTAAAATCTATGTTTGATCTATGTTTTTATTGTCAAAATTGTGAAATTGCCCTAGGTTTTAGAACTTACCTTTATTTTGGACTTAATTGCAAATATGCAAATTTTTGGATTATTTTGGCCACTAAATTCTTGATCTATTTTTGTAGACATCAAGGTTCAAGGATCTAGGGCATATTGGGTCAAACTCGAGTCGGAAGTGACCCGGATCAGATTATCAAGATTACGATTAAATCTGGGCCGTTCGATTCGAAAGCGGCTAGATCTGAGCCATCCGGGATGATCTGAAGCCATCCGAGCTAGGGCTAGGGTTGATCAAGCACCCTAATCAAGATCTGAAGGTTTCATCACAATCAGAGCTCAATCAACCGTTGGATCAAGCTTGGAGGGCTCTAGAGCATCCATTCAAAGATTAGCTTGATCTGGACCATCCGTTGCAAATCTGGAGGATCCGAGCTACCACAAGACAGATCCTGACCCCAGATCATCATCATCAAAGTTTGGCTCAAATCAGAGCAAGATCTTCCGTTGGATTGAAGTGGATCAATCTGGACCGTCCATTGTTATATACTTAAAGAAAAATTCCCGAAGCCTTCTCCTCATCGCGTCTTCGCCGCTACAGTGTCTCCTCTCCGTGTGTTCTTCGTGTTCTTGAGCTTTTCTCTCCATCCGAAGGCGTGATCACTCGATTCTTGATTCAGAGCTGGTGCTAGGTCGTCGAGAAAGCCATCAGTGGAGTTTCCGGGATCAGATTCGCTCAATTTACAGTGCTGTTGAGAGGTTTCCGCAGTTCTGGTCACTTGGCATTTTTGGATCGGCTGGGATCGATTTCATCTAAACTGAGCTATCTAGAGGGGTCCCCTAGAGAGCTTAGATCATCATCCATTCATCTTCGCACACCAACGCAGCCGAATTGAAGATTCCGAGTGGAAATTTCAGAAATGAAGCAATCTGAACTTGATTCAATCGCAGATGGGTTTTCTCCATGATTTGCTGAGTTTGCGGGTCCGATTCTCTCCCTTGCTTGACAACCAAGGAGTACCTGAGCTGAAGAAGGAATCGAGGAGTAGATTTCCTTAGTTTAATTCCTGTTTTAGCTGTAATTTTCAGTTTTTGCACTGCCCTGTTCTGAATTTCTGTTTAGTTACTGAATATTTCGATTTTCAAGTTCTTAGCTGTAGTTTAGCTCTAATTCCGCAAGAAGAGTATATAGGAACTTGTTTAGTGAATTAATAGATTGAATTTCAGCTTGTTTTATTTAGTAATTTGCTGCGTGCCAATCCAAGTTGCTGCGTGCCAAGTTTAGTTGTTGTTATTCAGAATTTTCAGTTTTCCTTCATTAGTTTCTGTTAAGACATGGCTAGATAAGTTTCCTTGCATCTAGATTAGTTGCTTTAACTTGTTTGCATTAGCTAGTGTAGCCTTTGATCTATTGCGAAAGAAAACCCTTTAGTAAGCCTTAAATTTCTGCATCCTTAGTTTCAAGCAATTTCATTTCTGAATTTTCCTTACTTCCCTGGTTTTAATCTCAGTTTCGATTCTTTACCTTAATCTTGCTTGGATCTTTCTTAATTCCAGTGTTTTCCAATTGAATTACTCAGCTGAAACAATTGAGCTAAAACTTTACTTATTTCATAAGGTTGGAATTGGTTTTTGGCACAAGGAATTGTCCCTTGCGTGCCAACTGCCCTTGGATTCAATTGCATCCGAACTTCACTTGATTTTGTGGCATAAGATTGTGTTTGAATCAATAAGCTTGTACTTACTCAAATCTGAATTTTGTTGGCAGTGGTTGGGATCCAAAAAAACTCTTTAGCTAGTTTAGTGAGTTGTTTGTTTTAGTTCTACATTTTGCATGCTAGTAGTTGTATCAAACTTGCTTGTTTCCGAAAACCACCATCATTGCTTTACTTCATTGCACAGCTTTTCTTTTGAGTTGTTGAAATTAGAAATCAATTTTCCCACAAAAATTTTGTAAGTGCTTAATTAGGGTTCCATTAGTTGAGTTGTCCCTTTAGTACCAATTTTCTTGTTTAGTCATTAAATCAAGGTTTTTAGTTTTCCATTGCAATTTCACTTTTATTTACAACCAAAAACCAAATTATTCACTTGAAACCCGAAACTCAAAAACGACACAAATACAAGTTCGAATCAAACACGACAACTAGTCCCCGAGAAAAATACGACCTGTGGCTCCTATATTACATTTCCATATTCTGATTGTAAGAAGGGTTTCCAGTTTTCATTTATAAATTCTAAATTTGAGGCCCACATTCGTGACACATAGTTTGGGCTCGTCAGGTACTTAGGCTTGGTTCGGGACCAACGCGCTCATCCAAGTAATCTTAAACCCTAATGTCTTGCGGTCCAGTCGACGCCCGGGGGTACTTAGAATTGGTTCGGGACCTACACGCCTATCCAAGTAATCTAAAACCCTAATGCCCTGTGGTCTAGCTGACGCCCGGGGTACTTAGGCTTGGTTCAGGACCTACGCGGCCGTCTAAGTAAGTTAAAACCCTAAGGCCCTGCGGTCCAGCCGATGCCCCGGGTACTTAGGCTTGGTTCGGGACCTACGCGCCCATCCAAGTAATCTAAAACCCTAATGCCCTACGGTCCGGCCGACGCCCGGGGTAGTTAGGCTTGGTTCGGGACCTACGCGTCCGTCCAAGTAAGTTAAAACCCTAAGGCCCTGTGGTCCAGCCGACGCCCGGGGTACTTAGGCTTGATTCGGGATCTACGCGCCCGTCCAAGTAATCTAAAACCCTAATGCCCTGCGGTCCAGTCGACGCCCGGGGTACTTAGGCTTGGTTCGGGACCTACGTGCCTATCCAAGTAATATAAAACCCTAATGTCCTGTGGTCCAGCCGATGCCCGGGGTACTTAGGCTTGGTTCGGGACCTACGCGCCCGTCCAAGTAAGTTAAAACCCTAAGGCCCTGCGGTCCAACCGACGCCTGGGGTACTTAGGCTTGGTTCGGGACCTACGCGCCCATCGAAGTAAGTTAAAACCCTAAGGCCCTGCGGTCCAACCGACGCCCGGGGTACTTAGGCTTGATTCGGGACCTACGCGCCCATCCAAGTAATCTAAAACCCTAATGCCCTGTGGCCCAGCCGACGCCTAGAGTACTTTGGCATGATTCGGGACATACGCGCCCGTCCAAGTAATCTAAAACCCTAATGCCCTGCGGTCCAATCGACGCCCGGGGTACTTAGGCTTGGTTCGGGACCTACGCGCCCGTCCAAATAAGTTAAAACCCTAAGACCCTGCGGTCCAGCCGACGCCCGGGGTACTTAAGCTTGGTTCGAGACCTACGCGCCCGTTCAAGTAACCTAAAACTTTAATGCCCCGCGGTACAGCCTCTGCCCGGGGTACTTAATCTTGGTCCAGGGCATGTGCACCCAACCAGGCGAACCCGGACTCTACTACTTCGCTACACGGGGAACTTAACCGGTTTCAAAGCGAAGACAACATGACATACACACTCTCGGAAGAACCAACAGAACAGTGAAATATCAACACAGGGCAGTTATATACATAGGAAATGTATCCAAAAGTAATGTACATAAAGAGATACATGAAGATATACATCTTGGTGAGTTACATTGAGTAGTCTGTGAGTAGTCCGGGACGAAGATGGATGCCTGAGGTAACACATGAGCAGCTCGGGTATTCTCGTCGAGTAGTCCGGGACGAAGATGGACGTCTAAAGTAACACATGAACAGCTCAAGTACTCCCTCCGAGTGGTCCAGGAAGAAGATGGATGCCTGAAGTAACACATGAGTAGCTCAGGTACTCCCTCCGAGTGGTCCAGAATGAAGATTGATATCTGAGATAACACATGAGTAGCTCGACTCCATCTGGGCACCCCCGATCTTCGCCGTAAACAGGTAGAAAAAAGAGGAGGGGATATGAGCCGCTGCAATTTCTCTCCGGAGCACGCGAGGACGCTACTCCGAGTTGCCATACCTGCAAGCCGAGTACAGGTAGAGAAAAAAATACAAGGGGGGGGGGGGCAGCAAAACAGATGAAAATATTCTCAAGAAACTCGCGGCGGCGGCTCCGTCTCCCTTGGTGACGACGTACCTCACCGACACCTTCATCTGCCCGAAGCTTGAAGGAAACGAGCAGCCGATGGTGCGTGGGGTATACCGCCACCGGCCGACCAGGGGTTTGGGGATCAGCAGGATGTGTCATCTCCCCCATGCCCCCTGGCAGACCACATAAGGTCTTTTCCGAGCTCCCCAGATAACGCGGGAGTTTCACCTCCCCAAGAATCTTCAGCGAGACTCCGGACATCATCTCCACCATGCTCCCTAGCAAAGGGGGTGACACAAAGGCCTCTACCCCTATCTGCTCCCTAAGCCAAGAGCACCACGGTGTTTTGAAGGAGGGGCATAAAAGAGGCCTGTAAGAAGGAAGGAAGCAAGCAACAGCAAGAGGGATGGAGGAGACTGGCTCCCCCTCTCCTCCTATTTATAACGATGAGATTCTCTCCAAGTAGTTAAGGCATGGCAGATGCGGTAACGCCAAGCGTCTTTTCGACTAGCGCGCCCTTACTACGCTTAGGAACTCACGACTCTTAATGGGCCCAATCAATGAGATCGCGAATAATGCGGAGTAGACGGTTCGAAAACCACCCCTACACCTCAACGAGGAGCCACCGCAGACATAAAAGCAGGGTGCCAGGATTTAACTTATAGAATCCGCCTCGAAGGCAATCGTCGGTGGAGCGCACACGCAAAAACAGAAGGCGCATCACGCAAAGGCACACACGGAGGGAAGCAGGAAAATAATTACCTTAAAAGTCAAAACTACTACAGCAAGACTTGCTCCTCGGGCCGAAATTAGGCCCCAGGAGCTCGGGGCCTCAAGAAAAGACTTCTATCCAGTTCAGGGGGGGGGCGTTTACAATTGATGATCAACATTAAGGGGGATGAGTTGTTCCTTCTTCAGCTTATCAATAGCTCCATGGAAGCCTTGCTGTAAGCGCCTCATAACCTGGTCGGTCATAATAACGCGGAACTCCTCCGACTCCAAGAACTTCGTCTTCCAATTGGCCTCGGCTGCCTCAGAATTAGAAGCACTAGCACGGAGGGCGAGAAGCTCGGCCTCAGCAGCCTCCAGAGAGCGCCTCACCCACTTGAGCTCTGCGGATGTATCGTCCTAGCTCTAGGTCTGGGAAGGGATCCAGGAGTATGGGCACCCAAGCGTCCGCCGGGTAAATGGTCGGCCGCTGGCTCGACTGCCTTCGTTGGTGGTAGGCTAGATACTACCCTCCGAGGGGCCTCTGCACTCGGGAACATACCCGGGGATACCTTTGTTGACCTGTCTATTAGACCCCTCTGGCGCCAGGCTGGCTGGCGGGCCTGGCCTATGAACCTACTCGTAGGCAAGGCCGGGATCAGGCGGGAATTGCTGGGGTAAATTTACGAGGGTGTGCATCTTGCTAAAATTAGCCCAAACTCTGAAAAAAGGAATCTGGGTTTCCCAGCGAGACGGAAATGAAAAAGATATGCACTCTACTACTATATGGACAACTTCCAAACTTCTGTTTCGCTTGTGGTAAAATTGGGCACTGTTTGAAAGATTATGACGATGCTAATACCAGCAAAGAAGTGCTTGAGTATGGAGCTTGGTTTAGAGCGCCTGTGAATATGGGACGTACAAAATCTCCATCAAATCATGCTTCTGATAATGAAAAGTCTATGATTCTAGCTAAATCTTCTAAGCAGCTACCACCAATGGTGAAGGAAACATTGATCACTATGGATACTGAAGTTCTGAACAGCAACTTAGGTGATATCCGACCAGATAATATGACTATAATTAAGTGGAAACGTCTTGCCCGTGGAACTGGAAGTCATCAAATCTGAGCTTGCTGTTGTCAGGGAACAAACACGACCTAGATATCCAAAATGAGCCGGCTTTGGATGAAGCAAATAGAAAGATAAAATTGCTAGGATAACAAGTTCTTCTTTCAATTCAACGGTGGTAGCTTCTCAGCAGCCCCGCCGATCTTCATGAATTGTATAATTTGGAATGCACAGAGGCTTGGGAACCCATGTGCATTCCGTGATCTTCGTCGGCTTGTTAAAGACGCCCAGATATTTTATTTCTTTGAAAGACAAAACTTCAGGCATTTCAATGCCAATTATGGAAGTCTTGGTTAAAGTTTGATGGTCATTTTATAGTAAATTCCAATGGGATAAGTGGGGGTCTTATGGTGTTATGGAAGGAGACACTGCGTGTGTTGATTTTTGAGTTGAATTTCAAATATATTGAAGGAGATGGTGTATGTGTTTAGTCCCACATTGCTAAGCCAAGAGAGTTGGAATGCCTTATATATGAAGTCATTCCTACTATGCTTAGAAAGCTTAAGAGGACCTACACGCATGCGCGGGCTTAGCCCAAACCAGGGGGTCTGGGCTGGAAATCCATAAATTGGGCGTAACACACGTGATTATCATGCGCAGGGGGCGGGTGCAAATCCCCAGCCCGTGGGCCTCGCGCTTGCTGGTGGCGCGGTTCGGTTTTGCAGATTTTGGTTTGGTTTCTAAACCAATTTGGTTTATTTTTCATTTTTATTCCTTTACCTTTTATTTTTTTTTGAGGAATCAAGCGTCGCACGGCGCGACGCCTCGCGTGGCCGCGACTGCGAAGAGGTAATAGAATGCCTCTTCGGATCTATAAAAGGGGGAATAGAATGCACTTACGAAATCATCATCTCCTTGCTCGTTTTCTATTTTCTTTTCTCTTCACTTTCTTCGAGTCTTGAGGTTTTCTTCCTGTGCGATCAGAGGTTATGTCCAAAGGCAACATTCGTCTTGGAGTGCATCTATGAACGTCGCGTGATTGTCAGATCTTGGGAGGGTGTTGCCGGAAGCCTTTGCACCGTGGGGCGGCAATTAATTCTCTAAGGGCAGTCGGCACGCCGGCGCTTCAACCGGATAACTATTCCTAACTCTGCTCTTTCCTTATCAGACTGCTGCATCTATATATTTTTACTGTCTACTTTAGTGCATACTCTTGCTGCTTATTCAATTTACAATCTTAGAGAATTGGTTGTGCCTATGTAGACATGATAAATATTAGAACGTCGGGGTCTGATGAGGCTAGCGCCAAACCCGAGAGGTTTTCCGGGCAAAACTTCAGACGTTGGCAACAACGAATGAAGTTTTGGCTTACTACGCTGGGGCTTTTCTCCGTTATAGATTCGGATCCTCCTTCACCTGATGAAGAAGAACCTGCCTGTAGTGCTGCCACCGAGAGGTTCAAATAGAGGGATTATCTCTGCCATGGGAGAATCCTGTCTGCCCTCTCAGACGCACTATTTGATGTGTACTGCTCTACAACCTCGGCCAAAGAGTTATGGAAATCTTTGGATAAAAAATATAACTCCGAGGACTCTGGTTTAGAGAAGTACACAGTGGGGAAGTTCTTAAACTTCAAAATGTTTGAGGGTAAATCTGTCATTGAGCAGACCCATGAATTTCAAATTTTGATTCATGGTCTTACTGAGGGAGATATGCTGATACCCAAGAAACTTCAAGTCTTGTCTATCATCGAAAAGTTACCTCCGAGTTGGGAAGATTTTGGCATGACACTTAAACACAGGAGAGGTGAAATCTCTCTTGAAGATTTAATGATTGCCTTATATATCGAGAAAGAACAACGGAAGCAACATAAGGATGATGATAAGGGGATGCCTATGGAATTTGCTCCAAAAGGCAAATGTGGTGGTCTCTTCTGACAAGAACAAGTTCAAAAATCAAAAAATGAAGAACAAAATGAAACTCAAATCAAAGGTTCAGAAGAAGCATGAGACTAAGCCGTGCTGGGCTTGTAGACAAGTTGGACATTTTGCCAAATTCTGTCCTGAGCGAAAGGATAAGAAGAAGAACCAAGGTAATGTGCCCAACACCAAGGCACAGGTCAATGTTATGACCAGCACCAGCAATGGGTTTGTTTCCTTTAACCCCGAACTAAATTTGATTTATCAACCCAATGAGTGGCTAGTTGATACAGGTGCTAATGTGCACTGTTGTGCTGATCGTTTTGCCTTCCTTACTTATCAGGTAATTGAAGGCACTTCCGTAACCATGGGGAATAATTATGCAGCCAGAGTGTTAGGGATTGGATGAGTTGACTTGAGGTTTACCTCAGGGACGGTCCTGTCACTGCATGAGGTGCATCATGTTCCAGCTGTCCGACGGAATTTGATTAGCGGGTTAAAATTAGTTTGTGATGGTTATGAGCAAAACTTCAAATGTAATAAAGTTGTATTGTTACATTTAGGAACCTTTATTGGAAAGGGTTACCTTAATGAAAGTTTATTTAAACTCAATGCTGAAAATACGACTATAAATAAAACTAGTGATATTGGTTGTTCTTATAACATTGAGTCTTATGATGTATGGCATGATAGATTAGGACATGTTAATCTTCAAACTATAAAAAGGATGATGAATCTTGACATGATTCCTAAGCATGCCATAAATGATAAGAAAAAATGTGAAGTTTGTGTGCAATATAAACAACCCTGTAAACCCTTCAAATCTGTTGATAGAAATTCTAATATTTTAGAATTAATTCATACTGACTGTTGTGAGTTTAACGGTATAATAACGAGAGACCATAAAAGGTATTTCATTACCTTTATTGATGATTACTCTCGTTATTGCTATGTTTATTTGCTGAAAACTAAAGATAAAGCTTTAGATAAATTTATGATCTTCAAATCTGAAGCTAAAAATCAAACAAACCAAACCATTAAGAGGATAAGGTCTGATAGGGGTGGAGAGTTCACCTCAAACCTGTTTAAAAAATTCTGTCAAGATTCAGGTATAATTCATGAGATAATTGCTCCATATAGTCCTCAATCTAATGGTGTAGCAGAACGCCAAAATCGAACCCTTGAAGATATGATTAATTCCATGTTAGGCAGTTCTGGGTTACCCAACTTCTTATGGGGGGAGGCTCTATACACTGCTTGTCATGTGTTAAATAGAGTACCTATGAAGTTAAGGAATAAAAGCCCATATGAACTTTGGAAAGGTCGAAGGACAAGTTTGAAATACCTTAAAGTGTGGGGGTGCCTTGCAAAAGTACTAGTACCTGAACATAAAAGGAAAAAACTTGGTCTAAAGACTGTAGATGGTGTCTTCTTGGGTTATGCTCAGAATAGTTCTGCATATAGGTTTCTGATTATTAAATCAGCAATTTCTGGAATAGATACAAACACTATTGTAGAACTTCGTGATGCTACATTCTTTGAGGAAATATTTCCTATGAAGATTAGAACACCTCAGTCTATTTCTAGTACTCCTACTAGAGATGACTCTGCCTCCATAGAGGTCCCATTATCCTTAGTGGGTGTACCTTCCTCAAGTCACTCTAGATTAGATGAATCTAGTGAGTGTACAGAATTGAGAAGGAGCAAGAGGCAACATGTGTCTAAGGATTTAGGCCAAGACTTTATCACCTATAATATAGAAGGTGACCCTGTGACATATAGAGATGCTATGGCTTCTCCTGAAGCTAAGCACTGGAAAGAAGATATTAAAAATGAAATGGAATCTATTATTTCTAATGCCACTTGGGAGTTAATATATTTGCCTCCTGGCTACACCACCATTGGATGTAAATGGGTGTTTAAGAGGAAATTAAAACCTGATGGGTCAGTAGATAAGTTCAAAGCCCGTCTGGTTGCTAAGGGATTCAAATAGAAAGAAGGGATTGACTATTTTGACACTTATTCCCCTGTTACTAGAATTACTACAATCCGAGTATTGATAGCACTGACATCCATATATCATCTTGAGGTCCATCAAATGGATGTTAAAACGGCATTTCTTAATGGAGATCTTGAAGAAGAGATATATATGGATCAGCCAGAGGGTGAGAATTGTTGGTGCAGAAAGCACCCAAGTCAAACCTGTGTTTTGATAATGACAGCAGAGTTCAAAAGTTAAGTCTTACTTGTTTTCTAACAAGTTACTCTAGTGTACAGGAAAAGCCCTAGCGAAGGACTGCTAGGCACTGGCGAGGGAATGCCAGGGTAAAAAGCCCTAACGAAGGATTGCTAGGCGCCAGGCGAAGGACAGCTTGGGACTAAAGCCCTAGCGAAGGACTGCTAGGCGCCAGGCGAAGGACAGCTTGGGAGTGAAGCCCTAGCGAAGGAATGCTAGGCACCGGGCGAAGGACAGCTCGGCATCCAAGCCCTGACAAAGGACCGTCAGGCAAAAGTCCAACCAAAGGAGCGGTTGACATCAGGTACATTCTCCCGAGAGGAGTAGGTGAGGACGCGTTCCCCGTCGAGGGAACAGTAGGCGTCGGTTCGACCTAGGGCTCCATTTTGGAGACCAAAGTCAGAACCAAGATAGCTAAGGCTGTATAAACTAATAATTAATTGTTTTATTGTGTTTTGGACTAACCCTAGATGCAGGACCGAAGGAACGTGTGTCTGCAACTCAGAGAGCCTCAAAGGAGTGAGGCGGCAGCTGAGCAGGGCGCCCCCAAGGTGAACCAGAACCAAGTGAAGCAAAAAGGGCTTCGGCTGCTTACTGGGCAGGGCGCCCTCAGCAGCCAGGGCGCCCTCAGCAGCCAGGGCGCCCCGCGCCCAAGTCTGCGAAGCTTCATCTTTATCCACAGCCGAGATTTCTGTGCGGAAGAAGTCGGTCAAGGCGCCCTCTGCGACCAGGGCGCCCCCAGAGTCAAACTTATCCCTATTCAGATGGGATAACGTTTGACTGAGCTAAAAGTGGATCGCTTGACACGTGGCAGGGCGCCCCCGACGTCCAGGGCGCCCCGAGGTGCTATAAATAGCACCCAACGCCCAAGCCTTCAACAACAACTTCAAAACAACGCTTCTACGCTCTTCTGCTCTCGCGCTTCGCCCCGAAATCCTTCCAACTCGAGCCGACGACGTCCTGCTGCTCCGGAAAAAGTCGATCTTCCTCGGACGTCGGTAAAAAGAGCTATTTAAGTTTACTGTACTAAATTCTGTAATAATTTTCTGTAAACTATTTGCTCCTGATATAGAATTGCCCAAAGTAAACGGTCAACGACCGTGGGCCTTGGAGTAGGAGTCGACACAGGCTCCGAACCAAGTAAAATCGACTGTGTCTCTGTGTTTCTAATTTCCGCTGCGTACTTGCTCTAAGCTTTCCGAAAGAAAAACGATTTCCGATATTCACCCCCCCCCTCTATCGGTTCTCTCGATCCAACAAGTGGTATCAGAGCGGGGAAGTTCAAACTTGGTGCAACCACCAGTTTGAAAATTTCTTTTCGGATTTTCTTTATTATTTTTTTAATTCGAATTTTTAAATATTTTTTCGTTCGAATTTCTTTCGTTAATCGAGGTTGGTGCAACACCCCTCGATATTTTATTTCCCTTATCCCGCACTACTAATCCAAGACCAAGTCTTGGGATATTTTTCTAGTAGTTTTCTTTTTCAGCTTAAATGGCTATGCAAGAGGGATTCAGCACCGCCAGACCTCCACTTTTCAGTGGAGAAGGCTTTTCTTACTGGAAAAGTCGAATGGAGGTCCACCTGAAAACTCAGGTGGACATGTGGATCATCATCCAGTCCGGTCTGGAGATCCCCAAAAACGCCGAAGGACTACCTCAAAGCTACTCGGAGTGGGACAACACCCTAAAGCGCAAAATAGAAGCCGATGCAAAAGCAACACAAACCCTACAATGCGGGCTGACAAAGGAAGAGCTCAACCGAGTAGGCCCCTTCAACAGTGCCAAGGAGCTGTGGGCAAAATTGATTGAGCTACACGAAGGAACGTCAGACACCAGGATCAGCAAGAGGGATCTACTCCTGAACAAATTGTACACTATCAAGATGACCGACAACGAAACAACAGCCCAACTCCACGCACGCATCCAAGAATTGATGAACGGTCTTCACACGATAGGTCACAAGGTCGAAAACCGTGACCTAATAAGGTATGCCCTAAACGCTTTCCCTAGAAATACCTTGTGGGCATCTATGGTAGATGCATACAAGGTTTCAAGGGATCTCTCCAAAATTAAATTAGATGAATTATTTTCTGAGTTAGAACTTCATGAGCAAACTAACTGCAAAATGGCCGAGAAGAGTATTGCCTTTTTTGCAGGAAAAACTGGAAAATCGACAAAAAAGAAACCTCAACCTGAACCCGAGCCCAACTCTGATTCAGACGCAGAAGATGAAGAAGGAGATCAATCTGAGCTGGTCCGACTGGCCCGAAGCTACTACAAAAAATTGAAAAATCAAGCCAACACACGGAGGACAAGCCGAAGAAAGGACGAACCAGCTGAACCAGCAAATGACAAACACAAGCCCAACGTAACCTGCTACGAGTGCAAGAAGAAGAGCCACTACAAGACAGAATGTCCAAATCTGAAGGAGTCCAAGAAGACAAGAAGGAAAAAGGCACTCCAAGCAACCTGGGACGAATCTTCCTCAGAAGAAGAAGAGGAAGCACCCCAATCAAACCTACTAGCCCTGACCGCCTCAGAAAAAGTCGAGACTGAGTCAGAATCAGAACAGGACGACGGCGAGCTAACTTTTACAGAAGACGGCGAAATTAAGGTAACTGGTTTTAATAGATGTCAATTAAGTGAATTAATTTCATTTCTTTCTCAAGATTTGGCAAAAGCTAAACTCCGAGTCAAATCCCTCCGACAGGAAGTAAAACTCCTGAAAGAGGGAGCTGACTCTAAACCCTTTACCAAGAAGGTTCAGGAAGGAACTCCTACTCAAGTTGAAAAACTTGAAAAGGAGAACTCCTCCCTGAAAACTCAGGTTAAGGATCTTAGATCAGCCTTAGAACGATTTACTTCTGGTTCCAAAAATCTTGACATGATTCTTGGGAAACAGAAGTCCGTTCTAAATCGATCTGGACTTGGCTACCGAACCAAATCCCGACAAAGATCGTATTTGGCTGTACTGAATCAGTCCAGAGGAAAAATTCAGGCATGGGTACCTAAACTGTGCCTGAACCAACCAACTGGATCAAATCAGTATTGGATCCCCAAGGACAAGATTCACATCTTGCCTAACCATCACCGTGGCTTTAGTCCAGGGGGAGCCAAACTGAAAACAATATTTATTGTTCATTAAAATTTAATTTTTGATTGCAAATTGTTTGATTAATTGTTTATTTAAAATTTTTGCAATTTACCATGCTTAAAATTAGAAATGGTTAGTATAAGGACTGAACACACTTAACTGAAACTTGACAACATAGTATTGGGTGGAGGTGAGATGATAGTACGTTAGGGAAGCCAATTTGGCGGAACTAGCCGAAGCTACCGATCCAAGACCCAAACTAGTTAGACCAGAAATTTTTCAAAGAATAATTTTGAAAATGAAATTTCATTAAAAGGTTTTGTCAAGGAAAGGGTGGATGATCCCATAAGGCTACGACCAAAGAAGGCCTAGTGCCTCGCCAAGACCTGGAAGCCAATTTTTGAAATTCAAATTCAAATTAATTTTTGTCAAATTCGAATCTAACACAAAATTTCAGTTATTTGTAGATTTAAATATCTTTTCAAAAATTTAATTGTTTTCAAAATTAATTAAGTTTTCAAAATTTAATTATTTTCAAAATAAACTGTCAAAATTATCAAAACCTGTCTCACAAAACCTATAAGGTTAACGTGATTGAAAACCCTAGATTTGGGTGAGACAGACTAGGCAGTGAAACTCAATTTAAGCTATTCCTGATTCTAATTGGATCCAAATCAAGAAAATTCTTTATGCGTAGGAACATAAAGATTTGGACCAATGGATGTTGGATAGCGGTTGCTCCAGACACATGACTGGAGATAAATTGAAGTTCACCAAGCTCAAACTCAAAAACCTAGGCTCAGTGGCATTTGGCAATAATGCTACACTCAAGGTAATTGGGTCAGGTAATATTGAGCTTAAATCTGATTTCATTATTAAGAAAGTTCTATTGGTTGAAAACTTTAATTTTAACTTGCTTAGCATAAGTCAGTTATGTGATTCTGGTTATATAGTTACTTTCAACAATTCCAACTGCCTGATTAGAAATGAACAAGACTCAGAAATCATACTTAAGGGCACTAGGAAAAACAATGTATACACTATAAATCTTCCCCTTATACCCAAATGTATGTTAACATAATTAGAACAATCAAACCTCTGGCATAGGAGATTAGGTCATACCAATTTGAAAACTATCTCAAAAATTACCCAACTTGGCTTAATCAAAGGTATCCCCAAAATCAAAAATAATGAAAACCTAATATGTGAATCATGTAATCAAGGTAAACAAACCAAATCCAATCACAAACTAATCCAGTCTGATTTAACTCAAACCACACTTGAGCTCCTGCACCTTGACCTATTTGATTCACATGGAGCCAAGTCACTAAGCGGGAACCGATACTGCTTAGTAATAGTTTATGATTACTCTAGGTTTACCTGGGTTAGGTTCCTAAAAACCAAAGATGAAACCCTAAACCTATTTATTGAATTCTGCAAACTAATTGAAAATCAAAACGACACTAAAATTAAAAGACTTAGGAGTGATCACGGGGGAGAGTTTGAAAATCAAAAATTTGAGGATTTCTGTAAAGTAAATGGGTATTTACATGAATTTTCATGTCCTAGAACCCCCCAACAAAATGGGATAGTTGAACGAAGGAATAGAACATTACAAGAAGCCGCTAGGGCTATGCTCAACGAATTTAACTTAGCAAACCAATTTTGGGCAGAAGCAACTAGTACGGCTTGTTATATCCAAAATAGGGCTTTGATTAACAAGCGACACAACAAAACCCCCTATGAATTGTACTACCATAGACTACCAAATCTACATTACCTAAGGGTCTTTGGGTGCAAAGTCCATATCCTAAACACCAAAGACTATTTAGGAAAATTTCAATCCAAGTCAAACCCAGGTATTTCCCTAGGGTATTCAACCACAAGTAGAGCCTATAGAGTTTACAACAAACAAACTAAGAAAATTGAAGAAACAACAAACTTAATTTTTGATGAAGAAATCAATTCAACATCTAATAATCCAGACCCAATTTCATCAAACTCTGACCAAGAAAATAATGAACAAATTATTGAACCATTAATTGAACCCTTAAACGAACTAACTATTGAACCAATTAATAAATTAACTGAACCAAGAATCGAACCAACAAATGAACCAGCCCAAAGAGTCGAACCAAATAGTGAACCAAACCAACCAGCCGGACCTGAGGCTGAACCAAGCTCTAGTAGAACAAAGAAACCCAGACTTAGTCACCCAACCGATCAAATTGTGGGTGATCCAACTCTAGGAGTCAGGACTAGGTCCTCCTATAGGAACCTTAGTCAAATAGCTATGATATCAAAAATTGAACCCAAAACTATAGAGGAAGCCCTACCTGATCCTGATTGGATCATAGCGATGCAAGAAGAACTAGCTCAATTCGAGAGAAACAAAGTCTGGGAATTAGTACCTAAACCTGAGGGCAAATCCATCATTGACACTAAGTGGGTCTTTAGGAATAAGCTGAATGATCAAGGAGAAATAGTCAGAAATAAAGCCCGCTTAGTAGCAAAGGGTTTCAGCCAAGTAGAGGGATTAGACTACGACGAAACATATGCCCCAGTAGCTAGACTTGAGTCCATTAGAATGTTGTTAGCCTTTGCATCCCATAAAGGATTTAAGTTATATCAAATGGATGTAAAGTCAGCCTTCTTAAATGGATTCATTAAAGAAGAAGTTTATGTAGGACAACCCCCAGGGTTTGAGGACTTAGACAAACCTAACCACGTTTACAAACTAACTAAAGCCTTATATGGGTTAAAACAAGCACCTAGGGCCTGGTATGAACGTTTATCAACCTACTTAACTTCTAAAGAATTCAAACAAGGCCAAATTGACTCAACTCTATTTATTAAAACCCTAGGAAAAGATATATTCATTGCCCAAATTTACGTAGATGACATAATTTTTGGATCCACCAACACAAACTTCCTAAAAGAGTTTGTCAAAATAATGGAAAATGAATTTGAAATGAGCTTAGTTGGTGAGCTTAACTTTTTCCTAGGCTTACAAATTAAACAAACTAAGGATGAAAACTACGTTCATCAATTTAAGTATGTTAAAGAATTGATAAAGAAATTTAAAATGGATAACTCTAAAAGTATAAGTACCCCCATGGCCACTAATGTAAAAATAGATAGTGACCCTGATGGTAAACCAGTGGACCCCAAACTCTATAGGAGTATGGTAGGTAGCCTACTGTACCTTACAGCCAGTAGACCCGACATTCTTTTTGATGTAGGGATGTGTGCTAGGTACCAAACCTGTGCTAAGGAAACACACTTAGCAGCCCTAAAAAGAATACTAAGATATGTAAAGGGCACCCTAAATATAGGAATTTGGTATCCTAGGACCTCAACTTTTGATTTGACAGGATACTCAAATTCTGATTATGCTGGATGTAAATTAGATAGAAAGAGCACAAGTGGAAGCTGCCAACTGTTAGGACAGAGTCTAGTTAGTTGGTGCAGCAAAAAACAACACTGTGTAGCTCTATCCACAACTGAAGCTGAGTATGTGGCCTTAGGAGAGTGTATAGCTCAACTTTTGTGGATGATGCATACACTAAAGGACTTCCAGCTCAACTACACCCAAATTCAAGTATTTATTGACAATATAAGTTCAATTAATTTAACTAAGAACCCAATCCAACATTCAAGAATCAAACATATAGAAGTCAAATATCATTTTGTAAGAGACCATGTAGCCAGAGGTGAAATAGTACTTAAGCATATTGACTCTAAATTCAACTTAGCTGATATATTCACAAAACCCTTACCTGAATCTGAGTTCAGTTCACTAAGAAGGCAGTTAGGATTGTGTTCAGTAGAATAGATTAACTACATTTCCTTCTATTACTGTTCTACTTGCTTTTTAAAAATTGTTACTCAAAATAGAATTTGAAAAACTGCTTTACTTAATTTCAAAATCAGTTTTCATTTTTCGACTTAGTTTTTATTTTTATTTCAAAACTACCCCTTTTCAAAACTAGGGCTTTTTCGAAAATGGACTTAGCCTAGGCCCTAACCCTAGAACTGCACGCACCTATAGACTTAGAAGTCAGCATCTCACAAGCACCTTAGGGTACTTTTGATTGATAACCTAGAATGGGTTGAGATGCTTAGGTCTTTGCCTTAATTCAAGATGCTTTAAGTCAGTGCATCTGCAGTAATTGGGGCACTAAATACAACTTACACAGCAATCAAGTTAAGTGTCAAGTTTAGAAAATCTAACTTGAACAGAAATACTTAACTTGACTAACCCTAGCAAAAGCTACTGTTTATAACAGTTAGTAAGTAGCTAATTGGGTTAGGCAGATCCCTACAGAGAAAATTGACTGATTTGATTTAAATCTAATAATGAATTGGTTCAGTACAGCAAAATCTTACTTATTTCCTTTATGTAACTTTTTCTGCTATATTTATCTGTTTTTGATATATGGCAAAGGGGGAGAGATAGGAAAGGAGAGAGTAAAACATTTTTGCTTAAATATTTTTTACTATATCCTTTATTCAAAAAGTTTTCAAAATTTTCTTATCCTTTATTCAAAAAGTTTTCAAAATTTTCTTATCCTTTATTCAAAAAGCTTTCAAAAATACTTAAGCTTTTTTAAAATTTTTCTAAGTACTTAAACTTTTCAAAAACCTTTTCAAAATTAACTAAGTACTTAAGTTTTTCAAAATTTATTAAGTACTTAAATCTTCCAAATTTATTAAGTACTTAAATCTTCCAAATTCATTAAGTACTCAAATCTTCAAAATTATTAAGTACTTAAGCTTTCCAAATGTACTAAAGTTTTTTCTTACTAAGTAGTTAAGCTTTTGAAATCTTACCAAGTACTTAAGTTAACACTTTCAAAACTTTTGAGTACCTTAAAACTTAAGGCTTCAAACATTTTTAGTACTCTAAAATCATGCTTTCAAAAACCCTCCGATGTACTTTTAACTTAAGTTATCAAAAGATTTCTAAGTACCTAAAACTTAAGTTTTTAAAGTACAAATAAAATTTTTTTTAACCCCACGAATTTTTGAAAAATCAAGGGGGAGATTCCTTCCAGGGGGAGGGAACGAAATTTAACTTTTCATGCTGGCTTAAACTTAACTTTTTGAACTAGGGTTGCCATAAATCAAAAAGGGGGAGATTGTTGGTGCAGAAAGCACCCAAGTCAAACCTGTGTTTTGATAATGGCAACAGAGTTCAAAAGTTAAGTCTTACTTGTTTTCTAACAAGTTACTCTAGTGTACAGGAAAAGCCCTAGTGAAGGACTGCTAGGCACTGGCGAGGGAATGTCAGGGTAAAAAGCCCTAGCGAAGGACTGCTAGGCGCCAGGCGAAGGACAGCTTGGGACTAAAGCCCTAGCGAAGGACTGCTAGGCGCCAGGCGAAGGACAGCTTGGGACTAAAGCCCTAGTGAAGGACTGCTAGGCGCCAGGCGAAGGACAGCTTGGGAGTGAAGCCCTAGCGAAGGAATGCTAGGCACCGGGCGAAGGACAGCTCGGCATCCAAGCCCTGACAAAGGACCGTCAGGCAAAAGTCCAACCAAAGGAGCGGTTGGCATCAGGTACATTCTCCCGAGAGGAGTAGGTGAGGACGCGTTCCCCGTCGAGGGAACAGTAGGCGTCGGTTCGACCTAGGGCTCCATTTTGGAGACCAAAGTCAGAACCAAGACAGCTAAGGCTGTATAAACTAATAATTAATTGTTGTATTGTGTTTTGGACTAACCCTAGATGCATGACCGAAGGAACGTGTGTCTGCAACTCAGAGAGCCTCAAAGGAGTGAGGCGGTAGCTGAGCAGGGCGCCCTAAGTGTCCAGGGCGCCCCCAAGGTGAACCAGAACCAAGTGAAGCAAAAAAGGCTTCGGCTGCTTACTGGGCAGGGCGCCCTCAGCAGCCAGGGCGCCCTCAGCAGCCAGGGCGCCCCGCGCCCAAGTCTGCGAAGCTTCATCTTTATCCACAGCCGAGATTTCTGCGCGGAAGAAGTCAGTCAAGGCGCCCTCTGCGACCAGGGCGCCCCCAGAGTCAAACTTATCCCTATTCGGATGGGATAACGTTTGACCGAGCTAAAAGCGGATCGCTTGACACGTGGCAGGGCGCCCCCGACGTCCAGGGCGCCCCGAGGTGCTATAAATAGCACCCAACACCCAAGCCTTCAACAACAACTTCAAAACAACGCTTCTACGCTCTTCTGCTCTCGCGCTTCGCCCCGAAATCCTTCCAACTCGAGCCGACGACGTCCTGCTGCTCCGGAAAAAGTCGATCTTCCTCGGACGTCGGTAAAAAGAGCTATTTAAGTTTACTGTACTAAATTCTGTAATAATTTTCTGTAAACTATTTGCTCCTGATATAGAATTGCCCAAAGTAAACGGTCAACGACCGTGGGCCTTGGAGTAGGAGTCGACACAGGCTCCGAACCAAGTAAAATCGACTGTGTCTCTGTGTTTCTAATTTCCGCTGCGTACTTGCTCTAAGCTTTCCGAAAGAAAAACGATTTCCGATATTCACCCCCCCTCTATCGGTTCTCTCGATCCAACAAGAATAAAGTCTGTAAGTTAGTAAAATCTCTTTATGGTTTAAAGCAGACCCCAAAGCAATGACATGAAAAATTTGATAGAGCTATGCTATCATTTGGCTTTGAAATTAATGACTCTGATAAATGCGTATATACTAAAATCAAAGGTGATAAATATATCATTTTATGTTTATATGTAGATGTTATTTTACTTTTTGGATCTAACCTTTCAATTATTAACGAGACCAAGACTCTCTTAAGTGGTAAGTTTGATATGAAGGATATGGGTTGTGCTGATGTGATTTTAGGGCTGAAGTTGACTCGCTCAACTGATGGAATAGCAATATCTCAGACACACTATGTTGAGAAAGTGTTAGAGAAATATGGCTATAGCCACATAAAATCTGTAGTCACACCCTATGATCCTTCAAAGACTCTCCACAAGAATAAGAGTAGCGTGGCTGTGTCTCAATTAAGATATTCCCAAATAATTGGTAGTCTAATATATTTGGCAAATTATTCTAGACCTGATATTTCGTTTGCTATAACTAAATTGAGCAGGTTTACCAGCTGTCCGGACAGAACACATTGGGATGTATTAGACAGAGTACTCAGATACCTAAAGGGTACTATATCCTTGGGCTTGTGTTATGGGAGGTTCCCTGCAGTCCTGGAGGGATATAGTGATGCCAGCTGGATAGCTGATACTGCTGAGTGTAAAGGTGTTACTGGCTATGTTTTTACACTTGGAGGCGGTGTGGTTGCTTGGAGATCTGTTAAACAGACGATCATATCCCGTTCTACATCTGAGGCAGAATTGTGTGCTTTGGATACCACAGTAACTGAAGCTGATTGTCTTAAGGGTCTTCTTACTGAGATTCCCTTGATTATGAAGCCAATACCTCTTATCTCAGTGAACTGTGATAATCAAACAACAATAGCTCAGATTAGAAGCTCCAAGTATAGCCAGAAACATAAGAGACATGTACGAATAAGATTGAAGTCTGTTCGTGAGCTAGTATCTCTAGGAGTGGTGTCATTGGACTTTGTAAGTTCAAAAGACAATATTGTTGATCCACTCACAAAAGGACTTGATTCTGAGAACATCAAGAGATTCAGTAAGGGAATGGGATTGAGGCCTATTCTGGTTTCATCTATAGCGGCAACCCAACCTATTTGATTGGAGATCCCAAGAAGTAGGTTCAATGTGGTATAAACAAGCTATAAGGGTGAACCATTAGCATAAATTGATTGAGATATAAATCTCGAAGTCTCTTCCCTGGATAGATGCTTGACTGCTAGTAAGGATGAGCTTAAGGCTCTTAATGAGTTCAAGGTCTTTATGACATGATGCTTGCAGTACATCCTTGGAGAACTCACCTATGTAAGTGTAACTGTGAGGCCGCAGTATGGGGGTCTGGGCAACTCTCCTTAACACTTATGAAATAAGATTCGGTGGCATGACCGTAATGCACCAACCCAGAAGGATTCAACCGTGGCCTATGATGAGTTGTTGCCAATTGATTTTCACATATTAAAGGTTTAAGTTCAAGACTTAGTTCACTTCAAACCTGTGTGAATAAGATTGGTTTACTTAGGTGAAAATTCAAACCGAAAGGTATTTTCACTGAAAGCTCATTACGAAAAAGCCTCAGGATCTGTTTTTTTATTTTACCAAAATAAGTTGAAATTTGTGGGGGATTGTTGATTTTTAAGTTGAATTTTAAATATATTGAAGGAGATGGTGTATGTGTTTAGTCCCATATTGCTAAGCCAAGAGAGTTGGAATGCCTTATATATGAAGTCATTCCTACTATGCTTAGAAAGCTTAAAAGGACCTACACGCATGCGCGGGTTGAGCCCAAACCAGGTGGTTTCAGGGGGTCTGGGCCGGAAATCCATAAATCGGGCGCGACGCACGTGATTATCGCGCGCAGGGGGTGCAAATCTCCAGCCCGTTGGCCTCGCGCTTGCGGGTGGCGGGGTTCGATTTTGCAGATTTTGGTTTGGTTTCTAAACTAATTTGGTTTATTTTTCATTTTTATTCCTTTACTTTTTATTTTTTTGAGGAATCAAGTGTCGCACGGCGCGACGCGTCGCGGCGACGCCTCGCGTGGCCGCGACTCCTCAGCGTGAAGAGGTAGTAGAATACCTCTTTGGATCTATAAAAGGGGGAATAGAATGCACTTACGAAATCATCATCTCCTTGCTCGTTTTCTATTTTCTTTTCTCTTCGCTTTCTTCGAGTCTTGAGGTTTTCTTCCTGTGCGATCAGAGGTTGTGTCCGAAGGCAGCGTTCGTCTTGGAGTGCACCTACGAACATCTCGTGATTGTCGGATCTTGGGAGGGTGTTGCCGGAAGCCTTTGCACCGTGAGACGGCAATCAATTCTCTAAGGGCAGTCGGCACGCCAGCGCTTCAACCGGATAACTATTCCTAACTCTATTCTTTCTTTATCAAACTGTTACATCTATATATTTTTACTGTCTATTTTAGTACATACTCCTGCTGCTTATTCAATTTACAGGGTGTTCAGATTCAATCATTTTTCGTGGGGTCATATTGATTGTATCGTGAATGATGATGAAAAAAAGATGGAGATTCAGGGGATTTTACGGAAATCCGGATGCTTCTCTGCGGGTTTCGTCTTGGGACCTTTTGAAACGGCTCAGCATTGGAAATATGAGAATAAAAGAAAATATACGGTGACCTTCATCCGGATTCTTCTGGATGACCAATCAAAGGGCGGTGCAACTTCTCTATAATGGCCGGATCGATCGTCCGTACTTTAAAAAATTCGTTAATCATTTTTCTATACATGAAAAAAAGTCTGGTAAAAGACTCCATGAATTCTATTTCCCATCAACCCATGAACCTCCTTACTGCTAAGTGATAATCATGATTTATCTCTTTCGTGTTGGTCCTACGACGAATTGACGAGGACGCTGGGAGCGAGCGTTTCACCTTTTTTATTTAATCCTTACTGCTAAATGAATATCGAATGCCACGAAGTACTCTGTCTCTTCCATCTCAACCTGCTGACTCTCCACCTCAGACTCGGTGGGTGGCCCTCGCTCTGGGACAATTCCGATTAGACGTTTGATCCGGGCGAGCGGTTTTTTATCAGGGATAAGAGCCCGGTCGGAGAAAACCCGGTTCAACCCGGTTCAAGGACAGCAAAGGCCGGGGCGGGCAGAAGCTCAAGTCGGAATCAAGTTCACCCTGGGCCATGCTCTCAAGACTGACCTCCCCAGGTCAAGCGATCGAGGCTGAGCTCCCGAGGCTGACCTCCCGAGGTCGAGCGATCGAGGCTGAGCTCTCGGGGCTGACCTCCCGAGGTCGAATAATCGAGGCCGAGCTCTTGTGGCTTACCTCCCAAGGACAAGCGATCGAGGCTGAGCTCTCGAGGCTGACCTCCTGAGGTAGAGCGATCGAGGCTGAGCTCTCGAGGCTGACCTCCCGAGGTCGAACGATAGAGGCCGAGCTCCCAAGGCTGACCTCCCGAGGTCGAGCGATCGAGGCTGAGCTCTCGAGGCTGACCTCCCGAGGTCAAGCGATCGAGGCCGAGCTCTCGAGGCTGACCTCCCGAGGTCAAGCGATCGAGGCTGAGCTCTCGAGGCTGACCTCCCGAGGTCGAGCGATCGAGGCCGAGCTCTCGAGGCTGACCTCCCGAGGTCAAGCGATCGAGGCTGAGCTCTCGAGGCTGACCTCCCGAGGTCGAGCGATCGAGGCCGAGCTCTCGAGGCTGACCTCCCGAGGTCGAACAATAGAGGCCGAGCTCTCGAGGCTGATCTCCCGAGGCTGACCTCCCGAGGTCGAGCGATCGAGGCTGAGCTCTCGAGGCCGAGCTCTCGAGGCTGACCTCCCGAGGTCGAACGATAGAGGCCGAGCTCCCGAGGCTGACCTCCCGAGGCTGACCTCCCGAGGTCGAGCGATCGAGGCTGAGCTCTCGGGGCTGACCTCCCGAGGTCGAATAATCGAGGCCGAGCTCTTGTGGCTGACCTCCCAAGGTCAAGCGATCGAGGCTGAGCTCTCGAGGCTGACCTCCTGAGGTAGAGCGATCGAGGCTGAGCTCTCGAGGCTGACCTCCCGAGGTCGAACGATAGAGGCCGAGCTCCCGAGGCTGACCTCCCGAGGTCGAGCGATCGAGGCTGAGCTCTCGAGGCTGACCTCCCGAGGTCAAGCGATCGAGGCTGAGCTCCTGAGGCTGACCTCCCGAGGCTGACCTCCCGAGGTCGAGCGATCGAGGCTGACCTCCCGAGGTCGAATAATCGTGGCCGAGCTCTTGTGGCTGACCTCCCAAGGTCAAGCGATCGAGGCTGAGCTCTCGAGGCTGACCTCCTGAGGTAGAGCGATCGAGGCTGAGTTCTTGAGTCTCATTCTTCGCAAGGCCCCGTCAGAACTCTCCGTTAAGAGGCTCCGTCATCATCCGACGTGGCCGCCCAACGTTAATTAGGGGTAGGATCACAGGCTGGCAGACTGCTGTGTCAGTTTCACTCCGCCGCTAAGACATCCAATTAATTAACCTAATCTCTGACTAATTCTTGATGGAATGTGACAGTTCGCACGTGGGAAGACCCCATATAAACCCCATTTGGTCTCTGAAAAAGAGGATCGATCACTGCCATTTTTGCAACCACTCCCCCACATTGAGAGCTCTATTTCGGTCCGACCTCCTAAGCGATAGCAGACCGGGTCGGCTTGGTTAGATCGAGTCAGCCGAAGGAGAACCGATCTTCGCTTGTCGACAGGATCAAATTTGGCGCCGTCTGTGGGAATCCGCCTGATCGAAAGCCGAAGATGAGTGAATCCAATCGGGTGACCGTTACTCTCTCACAAGAAGACCTCGACCTGCTAGTGGAAGCCAAAGTCAGGAAATTGGCGGAGGCACAGCAAGCGGCTGCTCGATCCGCTCAGCCGAGCCCGGTCGAGCAGACTGCTCGGGTGGGCACTGAAGGAGGGGCTCGACCAGACGGAAGTCCTCACTTCCACCTGGCGCTGTTTGGCCCGGCTGAAGGAGCAGGACAATCGGACCCCCATGAAGCTACATCTAGCCACACCAGAGCTAGCAAAGGGAAGGCTCCCCTTGCGCCGTTCCCGACTGAGCGCATAGGATGCCCTTTCTCCAGCCAAGTCTTGAATGAGCCACTGCCCAAGCACTTCAGACCCCCATCCGTCGCTGAATACGGAGGAGCTACTGATCCAGAAGAACATCTAAAGAAGTTTGAAAATGCCTCGATGCTACATCAGTACCCAGATGGTATTAGGTGCCGAGCTTTCCTGACCACTTTAGCGGGACCAGCTCAGCGATGGTTTGACAGGCTCCCGGAAGGATCGATAGGAGACTTCTCTGACTTCAAGAAACTGTTTCTGCAGCATTTTGCTAGTAGTAGGAGGCATCACAAGACAAGCTTAAACCTATTTACCATGAAGCAAGGCTCCAAGGAGTCCTTAAAAGCCTATATCAGGAGGTTTAATCAAGTCGCGCTGGACGTTCCCATTGCCACATCCGAGGTGTTAGTCAGTGCCTTCGCGCAAGGCTTGCAAGAGGGAGAGTTCTTCAGATCTTTGATCCGCAAACCCCCGAAGGACTTTGAAAGCCTTCTGGGGAAAGCTAGCAAATATGTGGACGTCGAAGAAGCGCAAGCCGCCAGCAGGCCAGAGGTCAGGCCTACGTCCGATAACCCTCAGCAACATCAAAGGAGTGTGCCTCCGGGAGGACCCCTCAGGAGCCCCCGAGCTATGGGACACCGACTAGGAGCCGAGAGGGGAATAGTTCAGCAGGTAGCCCAGGGCTGTCTCCCGACCAGGTGGCAACCCTATTGTTCCTTCCATAACAGCCATACACATGATCTTCAGGACTGCTGGCAGGCCGGCAGAGGTCGGGGCCGCGCCGGTCGAGGTAGCCCGAGAGGAGCTCATCAAGGAGGTGGCCGAGGCCGAGGAAGAGCACCGCCTATCCAGCCCGAGCTCCGGGACCGACCAGCCGCCCCTATAGCCAGGCGGCTATTCCCGACTCCAAGCTCGCCCGAGCCGGAAAACGCCAGCGAGGAACAGGCCAATCAGCAAAACTCTGTGCACGGGTCGATCAACGTCATCTCGGGCGAGCCTACCTATGGAGATTCCAACAGAGCTCGGAAGTCGCAGGCTCGACGCCTGGACATTTATCAAGTGGGCTGCAGTTCTGCCCAAGCTCAGGGACCACAGATTAGCTTCGGTCCCGCCGACCTACAAGGAATAGAAGTACCGCATGATGATGCCCTGGTCATCACGGCGGTCATAGTCAACTATCAGATCCATCGCACCATAGTGGATTCAGGAAGCTCAGTGAACATCTTATATTTGAAGGCATTTGAGCAACTACAGATTGAAATGACTGAGCTTCAGCCCGTGGCCACACCCTTATTTGGATTCACAGGGAATGAGGTTCATCTGCTGGGGCAGATCAAGCTGGCCATATCACTTGGCGAGGAACCCTTAAGAAGGACCAGGTGGTCCACCTTCTTGATAGTGGACTCCCCCTCAGCTTACAATGCTATCCTGGGCCGACCGGCCCTGAATGAGTTCCGGGCAGTGATGTCCACTTTCTATCTGAAGGTCAAATTTTCGGTAGGAGATCAGGTCGGCGAAGCCAGAGGAGATCAGAAGGTCGCCCGCCGATGCTATGTGAATGATGTCCGAGTAGAGGTAAGCAAGACCTTCCGACCTGCGCCGGCCAACTGTAATATGGTACAGACCTCTCTGCCTTCCCCTTGGGCTGAATTGAGGGAGGAAGAGGAAGAGGTCCAACTCTTGCCCGATCAAGAAGGAACTAAAGTGAAGATAGCTCCGGGACTATCGCCCGACCTCAGACAGCAGCTGATAGAATGTCTGACTCAGAACCGAGATGTATTTTTCTGGTCCCAACAAGATCTTAAAGGGGTCAGACCAGAGGTAATGGAGCACAAGCTGCATGTGTACCCTAACGCCCGACCCGTGAAGCAAAAGAAAAGAGATTTTAGCCCTGAACAGAATAAGATCATTCAAGCAGAGGTGGGGAGACTGCTGGGGGCTGGGCACATCCGAGAAGTCCAATTCCCGGCCTGGCTGGCTAATGTGGTGCTGGTCTCCAAGCCAAGGGACAAATGGAGGGTCTGTGTCGACTTTAGAGACCTCAATAAAGCTTGCCCCAAAGACTGCTACCCGCTCCCCCGAATAGATCAGATGGTGGACTCTACAGCCGGGAGTGAACTCATCTGCATGCTCGACGCCTATCAGGGATATCACCAAGTCCCATTATGCCCGGGTGACCAGGAGAAAGTCAGTTTTGTCACAGCCGAAGGTACCTATTGCTACACAGTATGCCCTTCGGACTCAAGAACGCGGGGCAACTTATCAAAGGCTGATGAATAAAGTTTTTAAAGACAGCTCGGGAGAAACGTGGAAGTGTACGTCGATGACATCCTCATCAAGTCCGCCCGGGCTGCCGACCTCATAGCAGATGTACGAGAGACCTGTGCACCCTGCGAAGGTATGGCCTCAAACTCAATCCTGAAAATGTCTGTTCGGAGCCAAGAGTGGGAATTCCTGGGCTACATCCTGACCGAGCGGGAATAGAAGCCAATCCGGCAAAGTGAAAGCTCTGCTAGACATGCCACCGCCCAAAAATCTAAGGGAAGTTCAGCGCCTGACCGGGAGGATCACGGCCTTATCCCGGTTCATCTCCAGGTCGGCCGACAGAAGTCTGCCATTTTTCAAGATCCTACGCAAGGCCTCCAAGTTCCAGTGGGATGCCGAGTGTGACCGAGCTTTCGAAGAATTGAAGGCATACTTGGTCAGTC
The DNA here is from genome assembly GCA_024364735.1 of Boesenbergia rotunda. Lineage (NCBI taxonomy): Eukaryota > Viridiplantae > Streptophyta > Magnoliopsida > Zingiberales > Zingiberaceae > Boesenbergia > Boesenbergia rotunda. Next base: position 523,310 of record JAGFNQ010002939.1, on the reverse strand, counting down.
TGCCAATACTAGCCAAGCCCGAGGAAGGAGAGCCCTTGTACGTTTACTTATCTGCTACTGAGGAAGCTGCGAGTGCTGTGCTTGTAACCCAGAAAGAGACCGAGCAGCAGCCGGTCTATTTCTTTGGGCACTTATTTAAAGAGGCCGAGTGTAGGTATACTACACTCGAGAAATTAGCTTATGTCCTTGTGTTGATGGCTCGGCGATTGCGACCCTATTTTCTAGCTCATCCTATCCGAGTGCTGACCAATAGCACACTCGGGAAGGTCATGATCAACCCTGAAGTCTCAGGTCGGATGGTCAAATGGACTACTGAACTGAGCGAATATGATATTCAGTATCAGCCCAGAACTGCAATCAAAGCTCAGGCCTTAGGCAGATTTCTTAAGCGACTTCATGCAGAGGAAGAGGAGGAGGTTTGGAAAATATATGTGGACGGGTCAGCCACCCGGGCAGGGAGTGGCGTTGGGATCTTATTGATGTCTCCCAAGGGAGACCCCATCCATCTCGCCGTGCGCCTAGAGTATCATGCTACCAATAACCAAGCAGAATATGAAGCCCTTTTAGCAGGCCTCCAAGCAGCCAGACAGGTCGGGGCCACTCGGGTCATCCTGCACTCTGATTCTCAATTAGTGACTCAACAGTGGCCGGGCGATTCGAAGTGAATGACGAGAAGTTGCAGGCTTACGTGGAGGCATATCAACAGTTACAAGCAGAATTTCAAGAAGTTCAGATTACGCAGATCCCCCGAGGGGACAATGCCAAGGCGGATGAGTTAGCCCGGCTGGCCAGTTCTGTCCGTCCGTGGGTCTTCCCCAAGCCTTCACCTCAAGTCATGCTGGTGGCTCAGGTCGAGAGGGAAGCAGAAATGGAGATAGAGGGGGACTGGAGAGCTCCATTCATCGCCTACCTGAAGGATGGAACTCTTCCAGGCAGCCCCGAGCAAGCTCGAATATTGAAGATCAGAGCAGCCCGGTTCACCCTGATCGGGGACGCATTGTACAAGCGGGCTTTTTCCCGACCTCTAGCCAAATGCCTCGGAAAGGAAGATGCAGATTATGTACTTAGAGAAGTGCATTTGGGGTGCTGCGGAAATCATTCAGGAGGTCGGTCCATGGCTCGGAAGGTCCTGCTGGCCGGTTACTTTTGGCCGACCCTTCAGAAGGATGCAGAGAGGATGGCTTTTTCCTGTCTTTCTTGTCAGAAATACCAGAATCTGTCTCACCGACCGGTGGAGATGTTGCGGGCGTCCATTACATCATGTCCCTTTGATCAGTGGGGCATGGATATAGTGGGACCCTTCCCTAGAGCAGCCGGTCAGAAGAAATTCCTGTTGGTGGCAGTAGACTACTTCTCCAAGTGGGTCGAGGCAGAAGCCCTGGCTCGGATCACTGAGCAAGCAGTGAAGAAATTCCTTTGGCAGAACATTTTGTGCCGGTATGGCATACCTCATAAGTTGGTATCAGACAATGGTCGGCAGTTTCAAGGTCGGATAATCAGAAATTGGTGCAAGGAATTTGGGATCAAACAGGCCTTCACTTCCGTCGCATACCCCCAGAGTAATGGTCAGGCCGAAGTAGCTAATAGAGAGATTCTGAAAGGGCTCAAAGTTAAGTTGGATCAGGTCGGCGGATCCTGGGTGGATGAGTTGCCAGGGGTCCTGTGGGCCCTTCGCACCACGCCCAAAGAGGGGTCGGGGTGCACTCCCTTCCAGTTGGTCTATGGCAGTGAAGCAGTAGTCCCCATGGAGGTCGGCTGTGAGTCTGACAGGAGACATTTATATGGAGAAGACAATGCGGAGAAGAGACGAGCTGAGCTAGATCTGATTGAGGAGGTCCGAGCTAAGGCTACCGTCCGCATGGCCGCTTACCAGCAGAGGATGCGGAACCGATACAACCAGAAAGTTATCCCCCGACACTTCCAGGTAGGGGACAAGGTATGGAAAAGAGTCAAGCCCGTTGGAGAAGTAGGCAAACTAGAGCCCCCATGGAGTGGCCCATTCCTAGTGGTCGAGGCACTGGGATCGGGAGCATACTATCTGCAAGATGCTCAAGGGAGGCGGCTAGGGCGACCCTGGAGCGCAGTGCATTTGAAATTGTACCGTGAGGAGAGAGGAGGGGAATGATTCTTGTAACTGTACTCAGAAGAAAAGATAACAAAAACTCAGACTCTCCGGAAAAAGTCATCCCTGAAAGTTATAAGTGAGCTTGTCCTCACGCACCCACCGGACCTGGCGCCGATCGGGCGTGGCATTCCACGTTCGGTCGGGCCCGGTCGGGCGTGGCGGTCCACGCTCGACCAGGGTAAGTCGGACGGTGTCCAGACTCTTGCTAAGGCAAGTTATAAGTGAGCTAGCTCTCACGCACCCACCGGCCCCGGCGCCGATCGGGCGTGGCGTTCCACGTTCGGTCGGGCCCGGTCGGGCGTGGCGGTCCACGTTCGACCCGAGGTAAGTCGGACGGTGTCCAGACTCTTGCTACGGCAAGTTATAAGTGAGATTGCTCTCACGCACCCACCGGACCCGGCGCCGATCCGGCGTGGCATCCTACGTTTGGTCGGGCTCGGTCGGGCGTGGCGGTCCACGCCCGGCCCGAGGTAAGTCGGACGGTGTCCAGACTCTTATTCAGGGGAAGTATGAAGTGACATCTTGCCACCATATCTGCTGTCGACGCGTGGCTCCCCACGTTCTGAGAAACAACAGATCTGCTTAGATAAGGTGGATCTGGACGAACCGAAACACACTGAATAACTTGGCCTTGTTGATAAGGTTAACTCGAAGGGAACTAAGTTCATCGCCGAGTCAGGGTGCCGACCCGACCGAGCACAATCGCCGAGTCAGGGTGCCGACCCGACCGAGCACAATCGCCGAGTCAGGGTGCCGACCCGACCGAGCACAATCGCCGAGTCAGGGTGCCGACCCGCCACCCCGACCGAGCACAATCGCCGAGTCAGGGTGCCGACCCGACCGAGCACAATCGCCGACCCCCGACCGAGCACAATCGCCGAGTCAGGGTGCCGACCCGACCGAGCAAAATCGCCGAGTCAGGGTGCCGACCCGACCGAGCAAATCGCCGAGTCAGGGTGCCGACCCGAGCAAATCGCCGAGTCAGGGTGCCGACCCGACCAAAATCGCGAAATCCACCGACCAAGTCGGATCATGCGCCCGACCGACCTTCATTGCTGAGTTAGGACATTGACCCGATCAAGCCACAATCTCAAGTTTGGAAAAAGGCCAGGTTGGAAGACTAATAACACGAGTCGCCCGAGCGCCTGACACTTAGCCAAATTTTCGAGTTGGCCAAAAAGGTCAAACTAAGGAGACCAGGATGAACATCCCGAGTAATCGACAATAAGGGAGAGTTCGTCGCAAGGCACAAACGCCGGCCTTCGCAGAATGAGCTGAACGAGTTGCATAAATAACACTTAGCGGGGATCTCGCGCATCATAAACGAAGGGCCGACCTGATGAAGCAACATAGCCGTATCCGGACGTCGACCCGACTTAATAATATCACCGGGTCAGGGCCCCGACTTGGCCCCATGGTACTTCTAAGCTCGTACCTGGATCCAGTCAAACGTTTGACAGTGCAGATGCCTTTCACAATCGACTCCTAGCGAAAACTCATCGCCCGACCTAACAGGGTCTACTTCAATGAATAAAGCGAATACACCGAGCGGACGACAGTTAGAGAAAACCGCACGCACCACCAACAATCAAATAAAGTAAAGAAAAGGATAAATTGTTCAAAATAAGAAAGAGCCCGAGCACGTCGCAAAACCGGGCTAAGAAGAGGTCAAATACCATTACAAAATTTCAAAGGCCGCGAGGCCAAGCATGAGCAGGTTGATAATCAGTTCAAGTAAAGAGATCGGCAAGATAAACTAAGTAAACTTTGGAAAAGCATTTTCGGGAATCGAGGCCTTGATCAAAGTAGGCTTCACCACATTGGGAGGCAGGTCGGCAGGAAGGTGGCCGGCCTCTGTAAGCTGCTGTATCGCGCCCTTCACTCCGTACACGATCATGCCCGCAGTCTGCTTGTATACTTGCCGGAGGAAGGGTGCCGATTGAATGTAAGCAACTCGAGCTTGTTCAATCCGGGCCGACTCGCCGGCCTTGTAGTCAGCGAACTCCTTTTGCAGGCGAGCCACCTCGGCGTCCCGTTCTTTGAGCTGAGCGTCTTTGGCCGCTGACCCTGCCTCGGTACTTACCAGTTGAGCTTCTAGAGCTTGGAAGGCCTCTTGCTGAGCCTGGAGTTCGACCTCCTTCCTCTTCAAGACAGTGAGCTCCGTCTCTTTGCTCTGCAAAGCTAGGCGAGTCTGCTCATGAGCCGCGCGTACCTCCTGTAGCTGTCGCTGCAGACTCAGGGACTCGCTGGTTTTCTTAGCTAAGTCAGAACGGAGCCTAGCATCGCGAGCAAGGGCAGTTCTCTTCAAAGCCTCGGCTGCTTCAAGTTGAGTGGCGAGCTGATCTATCTCGCGGGCAGACGCAGCCAACACTTCGTGTGAACTCTCCAGTCGGATGTCGCTCTCTGCCAACTGTGTGCGTAAGGAGGTCACTTCGGCTTGGAGACGGCTCTGGCCCTCGGCGCCGGGCGGGAGAGCACGCTGAACTAGTTGATGTTCTAACTCCTCTACCTTGTACTCCGCCGCCCGGCGTTCTCTGGTGTTCTCGACCAAGGCCTTAGTAACGGCCTGGCTAGTGGTCCACAGCTACACCAAAGCAGATAATCCATGAGATAGATAAAAAAGATAAGAGAGAGAGAGGGATGTACCTTGGTTATGTCCATGGCGAAGTTGTCGGCTAAACTGAAAGAGCTGCGCCCTTCAGACAGTTGCAGGCCTCTATCCCAGGCCGCAGATAGATGGCCATGCAGGTTAAGTGGTTGGGGCTCGACCATACGGAGCAAAGTGGTTTCAGAGGGAAGCAGCACTTCGACTGGGACCCGGGGAATGTTTTGCATTGACAGGAGAGCAGTGGCGATTTCTTCGCTGACAGGATCAGCAACAGTTGCTGAACGAGGGGGGGCCGAGCTGGAAGATGGAGCTCTGGTCCTAGCTGAGCCCGGATCAGGAAGAACGACCCCCGGTCGGGCAGCGCTGGAGGATGGAGTGGAAGTTACTGGATGAGGGGAAGCCGAGCGGGAGGTGGACAGCCGTATCCTGACACGGCTCGGCAAGGGAGCTGCTGGATCGGGCGCCGCCCCGGGCTGGACTCGAGCTGGCAGGTCAGACGCCGCCTCGGGCTGGGCCTGAGCAGCAGGAGTACTGGTGGAGGCGACCTCCCGAGGACGCTTCTTCTTCTTGGACACCCGGGAGGAGGACTGACCCGCGGCCGCAGTCGGCACCTCGACCTCGGCACGGGCTTCGGGGAGATCTGCCTCGATGCTCTGGGCTAATATCTCCAGCTCCGAGTCACTCTCCGTGCCGGCCGGTCGGGCGACGGATGGGGCCACGGTCACGGGGAGCACCTCCCGACCCGCCAGTAATTCGGCTGCCCGAGTATTCATCGCCTCTTCTTCCAGGGCCAACTCCTCGTCAAGGATGGAATCCATCAAAGCTTGGGCTGCAAACCGGAAAAAGTTTTAGTTAGCCTTAAAAGACCCTTAAGTGGAACGGGGAGCTTACCATATGTGCCGGGCAGCCCCGCTGGAATTTGACTCAGCCGGCAAATATAGAGCATGGCCTCGCTCAGTAGCTTCCCGACATGGAACCGACGTCCCCCGATCTTAGAGAAGGCCAGTTGGAAGCTGGGGTCAGCACGGTACTTCTTGGGGGCGGCAGGGTGGACCGGTAACTCTTCCAACCAAGCAGTCGGCCAGGACGCGGTCGGGATAGTGCTTATGTAGAAAAAGTGGGATTTCCACCCCTTATTAGAGGAGGGAACTTTATCTAGAAAGGCTGTGTTCACCCGGGCTTGGAAAAAGAAACAACCCGGCTCTTGCATTTTGAGATAGTAGAATAGATGGAAGACCTGAGGAGTAAGGGGAACTCGGAAAGACTCGAAGACGATCACAGTGCCACACAGGATGCGAATCGAGTTCGGGGTTAGTTGGGAAAGAGGCACTTGAAAATACCTACATATCGCCACAATAAAAGGGTGCAGGGGAAATCGCAGGCCGGCTAAGAAGTGATCCTTGAAGACGGTAAAGTAATTCAAAGGGGCTTGATTGGGTCGGTCGTCCCTAGAGGGGAGGATGAAAGGGTGATCTTCCGGAACGCGATAGTCGAAGCGGAGGGTTTCTAAGGAACCCAGACTCAAGGTCGAACGGGTAGTGGTATACCATGGCCCGGGGACAGCAGAGGGGCCAGCCATGTGGTCGGACTCGGGAATTAACAAAAGAAATCTAGGCGGGGAGAAGAGTACCTAACGTTGGAGCTCGCTGTGAAACACTGATCTCCTAGAGCACTGTTGGCTGAGACTCGAGGAGGTCGGACGGCAAAGGTCGGACACAAGCGAAAGGAGAAGCGACGGCGGGGGTGAAAAAGGTTAATCCAGTGGGCCAAGCCTATTTATAGCACAGGCAAAGCCAGGAAAACCGTCGGATGAAGAGGATGAAAGTGGCGGGCTTCGACCTCTACCGTCCGATCAGCGCAATTTCCCACGCATCGAAGCTTCTCGCGGACGCCATGCGAAACCACACCAATGACGCCTCGATACCGGAAGCACCCGTTCGGAAGCTGACACGTGGTCAAGCATTGATGAATAACCTAACGGAGGTCGGGTACTCGGGAGATTAACTCGGGAGACGAGGGACACACAGGAAGGCGAAAAAGGAGTCGGGCCGACCGGGCCGAGAGCCTAGTCAGTCGGACTTGGCGCCTCCTTCGACTAGACTTGGAGGGGAGGCTTGTGATCCAGGCGAGCGATTTTTTATCAAGGTTGAGAGCCCGGTCGGAGATTACCCGGTTCAACCCGGCTCAAGGCGAGTATAGGCCGATTCCGGTGGAAGTTCCGGGCGAAGTCAAACTCACCCAGGGTCGTCCACCCAGGGTCCAAAGCTCAGGCCGAACTCTTGGGGTCGAGCCCTCGAGGCGGAGCTTCCGAGGCCGATCTCTCGGAGCCGAGCCCTCGAGGCCGAGCTCACGAGGCCGAGCTCTCGGAGCCGAGCCCTCGAGGCCGAGATCACGAGGCCGAGCTCTCGAGGCTGAGCTCCCGAGGCCGAGCCCTCGAGGCTGAGCTCCCGAGGCCGAGCTCTCGGGGCCGAGCCCTCGAGGCTGAGCTCCGAGGTCGAGCCCTCGAGGCCAAGCTCACGAGGCCGAGCCCTCGAGGCCAAGCTCACGAGGCCGAGCTCTCGAGGCTGAGCTCCCGAGGCCGAGCCCTCGAGGCTGAGCTCCCGAGGCCGAGCTCTCGGGGCCGAACCCTTGAGGCTGAGCTCACGAGGCCGAGCTCTCAGGGCCGAGCCCTCGAGGCCAAGCTCACGAGGCCGAGCTCTCGAGGCAGAGCTCCCGAGGCCGAGCTCTCGGGGCCGAGCCCTCGAGGCTGAGCTCCCGAGGCCGAGCTCTCGGGGCCGAACCCTCGAGGCCAAGCTACGAGGCCAAGCTCGCGAGGCCAGCTCTCGAGGCCGAGCTCCCGAGGCCGAGCTCTCGGGCCGAGCCCTCAGGGCTGAGCTCCCGAGGCCGAGCTCTCGAGGCCGAGCCCTAGAGGCTGAGCTCCCGAGGCCGAGCTCTCGGGGCCGAGCCCTCGAGGCTGAGCTCCCGAGGCCGAGCTCTCGGGGCCGAGCCCTCGAGGCTGAGCTCCCGAGGTCGGACAATCGAGGCTGAGCTCTTTGTCAGAACTCTCTGTTTAAGGATACCATCATCACCTGACGTGGCCGCCTAGCCTTAATTAAGATCAGGAAGAGCAGGATCACAGACAGTCTATCGGCTGTGTCAGTCTCACCCCGCCGTTAAGACGCCCAATTGCTTAGCCTAATCCCTGACTAATCCTTAACGTGATGTGACAGCTCGCACGTGGGAAGACCCTATATAAACCCTATTTGGTCTTCGGAAAAGGGGATCGCTGCCACTTTGCAACCACTTCACCTTCTTGAGAGCTCTGTTTCGGTCCGACCTCCCAAGTAAAAGCAGACCGGGTCGGCTTAGTTAGACCGGGTCATTCGAGGAGGAACCGATCTTCGCTTGTCGACAGGATCAATTAAGAATAAAAAAATGCAAATGGTTATAAAATTAATCCTCCATCATGACCTACTAAGATTTTCCATCTAAAAGTCTTTGAGGCCAATTTAGAGAATTTATGATCATTACGAATAAAAATTGCTCACCGGAGAGCCGAGATCAAGAAAAGAAGAGAGGAAATTGGAGCACGCCAAAATGGACAATTTCATTGAAACTTTGTTCACTTTTCACACTTTCAATGTCTTTGACTGTTAGAGGAAAGTATATGGACAATTTCATATGAAACTCTTTTTGTACAAAAAAAAAAAAAAACAACCATGCATCTCTCAGTAAAAAAACTACATCGTTGCACCACATTTAGAAAAGAAAAATGTTTATCTAACTAGAAACCATATACTTTCCTCGCTCTAACAGTGAAAGACATTGAAAGCGTGAAAAGTGAACAAAATTTCAATGAAATTGTCCATTTTTTATTTTTAGCCTCCACTCCATTCTTCTTACACTACAAACTTATACCAGTTTCATTAACTTTGTTCATTTTGATTGTTAATTTTTAAGTAATTAACACAGTTGAATAGTTGGTACTGGCAAAGAGGGCCTTCAGGATTATGGTGCAACGGAAAAGCATAAATCCTGTGACGAAATATTTTAAAAGAATTTTTTCTTCATATAAGATATAAATCTTGTGACGTTAGACTTCTAAACTGTCCGTCATGAGTACTTTTTGATTTATTCTAGTGGTCGATGAAAAATTTTCGTGGGACCAAATCAATCGTTCGAGGTTGAAAATACCTCCTTAATAGTTTATTTTTTAATGATGGAGAGGACCAATTGAGAATGAAGGATAGACATGAATACCATAATAAGTTTCAAACGTACCTGATTAATTGATATGCTGCGATACAAATTCCCAATACAATTAAACAAAATTTATTATATATCAAGAGAGAGATCTCGATCGAGAGAGGGACTTAATAATCTAACATCAAACAGTAGTAAGTCGGACCGCTGAGCTTGATTCCCCATTCATCCATGCACCAGCTAGCTCGTCATCTTCAAGTAACCATGCACGCAGATGATCCACCAAACCACCACCAAACGTTAGCGCCGGTGAGTGGAATGCAGACGATGGCCATGGTGATGAATTAAGAAGACTTGCCTGACATATGATCACCCAATGAAGATTATTATATACAGCAACATTTGGGCTCCCTAGCTAGCTAGCTAGCTCCTTGCACGCTTACTTCTCCGGAAGTACTGCGCATGCAGAGGGGAGCAGAATTAAGGCACTGTGTGTGTTCCGTAGAGCGACTGGAATTGAACAGGAGGGTGAACAGTCTTATAGGGGAAAAGGTGCGTGTTGCACAACAACACATGTTATTGTCCTTTACCTCGCTCATCTTCGTCTGCTCTCTCTCTCTCGCTAGCTACATCCGCAAACACTACAGTCCCCACTCTACCAACTGATCTAAGGTGGGAAGATATAAAGGAACTATTAAAGATAGGTGCAACGCAATCACTTCCCTGCGAGTCATCTATTTTAGTACTGTTCTCGCCCAAACATGCTAAATTTCGGAGTTTTGATAGATTCCAGTGCATTAGTGTTGGTATGATCGCATCCTAAATTGTCCGAATAAATTTTTTATAGTGATCGATTCCACGATCGAAACAATCTCTAAGGGATTTTTGGAGACACGATTTTACTGTGTTGAGAAGATGTCGCACTGTCAAGACAGTACCTCAGTCAACAAGCCCCTCAAAGGAGGGATTTATTTATTACTAAGAGGATTCGAATTCGAAACCTCAGGTAGCACACGCCTCCATATTTATTACTTGGGATAAGTTGTGTTGATCTTGAAATAGATTAACGGGGACGCTGAAACGAGTATTTTATCTTTTGTCACACTCTAGCTTGCTAGCTAGATCAGTAGATCTCGCAAACAAAAGATGCTTTTTGCTACTTTTGCATGTTGTTTTCCAACTGCTTTTGTTTGGGAGGAATAACTTTAGGCATGAAGCGGTTGTTACCTTCTTCAGTCTCTTGCTTGGCTAGCTAGTTAGGTTTAAAAATGATTAATTAGATCAAACGGAATAAATTGAGAAATTTCATATGGAGGATTATAATCCTGACCACTAACATTTTCAAATCTCTTATCCATTAAGAAATTTAATTTTTTTCTAATAATACACCGTAACTGAGTTTCAAATTTTAAATAACTGATTTATGATTGAAGAACGTCCTAACTATGATGTCCTAACCTGAGACAAAAGTTGATTAGGTTGATTTAAGCGAGAAGTAGGTACTTCATGTTTGGTTACTTCTAAAAAATTGAAAACAAGGTTAGCTTGATTAGGTTGACAATATATATATTTTTGGTATGTCTCTTGATTTCTTTTCATGAAATTTCTGATACGATACGTCTGTTCACGAGAATCTGCATATGCTTGACTTTTGTGTTACATTTATTACATCCTTTTTCTTAGGCGATGAAAACAAACTCACTTACTGACGCATATGCGGCCGAAGAGAAAGAGTAACTTGCAAAAGAACAAGCTAGAAAAGAAAATAAAGAAAAAAAAATCGTCCTCTATTTTTTTAAAAAAAATTATATTCAATAATAAAAAATAATTCTCAAATACTTAAATAAATATTTATATAGATAAATCATAATTCATAATAAATAAAACTGTCAAAAATATTTTAAATATAAAAAATATATAAATGATTAAAAATAATAAAATAAATATTTTCATCCGACTAAATAATATCTCATTTTGATATTCTAATAAAATATTATCATCCTTAAAAATTTAAATGGTTTTGAATCGATCTGCATCACTTACTAATTCATTGTGTTAAAATTAGATTTAATATTCAACCTCTCCATGTATTAGTTACATTATTTGAGTTAGTAATCTTCATGATTTATCTTTTTCATGTTGGTCCTGAAACGAATTGAAAACGAATTGACGAGGGAACGTTAAGACGAATAAATCAGCTTTTGTCACTAAAATTGGATTTAATAGGCAAAAAAAAAAAAATTAGACAAAGCATGCGCCCACATCGATTCAATCTCGTGACTGCTCATAAAAAAGGACATAACAAAATAATAAAACTTTACTTATAAATTCAAATGTAAAGTTTGTTAGATTAATAAATTAAATCATTCATCGTAATTATATAATAAAGGATGATCTATGTTGAATCATTGAGAAAAGCTTAAACTGGAATCATACCTAATTAAATCTATAAATCTGAAAATCACTAGTTAGGCCTTTCTTCAGAATTATAGAGATCTAGAAAATCATTTTTAATTTGTCTCATATAAAATCAAGTTGGATAACGTCAAATTTAAGATAACCGACTTAGCTCCGTGGAAGTTTCCTATCAACCGTTAGAAATAAATCAAGAAGTATTTATGATGAACGATCTAGAAGCCTAACATCCCACAGTTATGAGTCTCATTTACATTTTTTTTTATAAAATTCACTAAAGTTGAGATTCAAACCGCAGGTGCTTTGTCTCATATGAGAGCTAGAAAAGAAAGTGGATGTGTAACATCATTTCTTCGCTTCCTATGGTGCAATCATTGAAGGAGTAATAAGAGTTAGGTCGCTTACTATATTGGATTATCAAGCCAATTACGATTTTTCTCATTAATAATATTAATAACTAGATAATAATATGAAGCTCGTTGATGGGGATGAGCACCCCAAGATTGACACATGGCACAGGGAAGTTACGTGTCTGGGTTCAATATACTTAAAGCCCGAAGTCGAGTTTCCGAGACCAACTCGGGAGGGTCTCCGATCGAGACCAACTCGGGATGGCCTACATCCGAGACCAACTCGGGATGACTTACAACCGAGACCAACTCGGGATGACCTACGATTGAGACCAAATCAGGATGGCCTCCGACCGAGACCAAATCGGGAGGGCCTCAGACCGAGATCAACTCGGGATGGCCTACATCCGAGACCAACTCGAGAAGTTAGAGCCCTGATCTCAAGATCGCCTCGGGACTCGGGAGAGTAGGTCTTTGAGCTTACCTAGGGGTGGTATGCTTCCGAGACCCTCTCGAGAGGACAAGCCCTTATGACTATCCCAGGAGGGGACATCCGGAGAACCACTCGGGGGAGCGGAGCCCGAAGATCAATACGTCACATAGCTCGACCTCAACTAACCGTTCCTCCTGCCAGATCGGGAAAGTTGACAGATATTTATTGTCCATTATATGCAACAATTAAGGCCCTAATAATCGTTGCGGCTATTTCCCAAAATCTATCCTGTAATCAACGAATTCGGAGTGAGGAGGAGAATGTGGAGACACGTCTGACCATGACCCTAGGTATATAAAGTGTTTCGACGCACAGGTAAAGGGGGTACGCTTTCTGAACTCACATTCTCCTTCTTGATTTTCCTCCTGTAAGCGACTTAAGTTCTGACTTGAGCGTCGGAGTGACCTCCACCGAAAAATCTCCGGCGTGTTTCCATTAATGCTCGTGTTGATCTCGCAGGGTGTGATCTACTTCCCTTCGTCATCATCCTTGTGGGCTGAACTCTGGTGACTAGTCATCCACGTTGATTCCTTCTGGAATAAATTTGGCGTCGTCTGTGGGAATCCAAATCAAAGCACTAGAAGGAGCACCGTGATGGCAGATCCGGAGAGATAACCCATCATTTTGACGAAAGAAGAGTTAGATCGTCTCGTGGCTAATGTCGTCAAAGGAGCGCTCGAACAATACCAAATCGAGCAAGCCGCCTCACGACGAGCGGCCTCATGGCAAGGGGAGATCCCTAGGAGATTTGGAGAAGGCCAACTCCGTCGCTTCAAGCGTCCTAAGGCAGGAAGAAGGATCGGGGAAGAGAGAGGGACTCAAGGCCTTCCAGAAGGTACCCTCTTCCCCTTTCTCGCTAGACATCGTAGAAGATCTCATGCCGAAGTAGTTTTGTGATCTCGGAATTGCCGACTACAACAGGAAGACATATCCAGAGGACCATGTCTGCAAATTCGAGAATGCGACCCTCTTGCATCAGTACACAGATGGTGTTAAGTGCCGAGTGTTCTTGAACACTCTGTCGGGAGGCGCCCAGAGATGGTTCCAAAGACTGCCACAGGGTTCTATAAACTCTTTCCTGGAGTTTAGAACCGCATTCCTACATCACTTTGCCAGCAGCCGTCGATATCAAAAGACGATGTTAAATCTATTCGCCCTCAACCAGATGGCGAAGGAACCGCTAAAGGATTATATACAGTGGTTCAATCAGGGTGGCGCAAGATGTGCCAACCGCAACATAGGAGATCCTCGTCAGCGCCTTCACCCAAGGCCTCTCCGAAGGTGACTTCTTCCAATCATTGGTGAAGAGGCCACCAACCGGTTTCGACGACTTGTTGGGACACTCCATCAAACACGTCAACGTCGAGGAAGTGCAGCATTCTCGCCACAAAAAATTGGCCGGAACTCCTGTATAGACCACAATATGGTTAGAAAGAAGGGAACCACCAGCACCAGCCCGGGCGAAAGACCCTCGTTCCGGGAAGGATCACTGGGCTAGTAAGAGAGGGCTAGTGGAAACAGTTGATGCCCAAAATTTGGAGCCGCTGAAGAAGTACTGCGATTTCCACGGCAGTACCAGGCACTCTATAGAAGAGTGTCATGCTTTGAAGAAAAGGTTGTCGGAGGAAGCTGATAACAAGCTCCGGAAGTGATGGAAGAAAGCAGGATATCGTCGGAGGTCCCCCTGACGGAGTCGTTCTCCCTCCAAGCGGCAGTTAGGAGAAGAAGAAACCCGACGGCGATCTCGGTCATGGTCCAGGGGTAGGAGTAGGGAGTTGGCGCCTCGTCAATCTCTCTCCCCTGAATGAGACCCCAAGAAAGGCAAGGCTCCTGTGCGAAGTCCCACTTCGGGCCACGTGGGAGTGATCTCCAGAGGCCATACTGGAGGAGACTCTAACCTGGCAAGAAAGGCCCACACTCGGCGATTGAAGAACTATTCTATCGGAACAAGCAGTAGCCAGCGCCGAGGCCCCGTCATCTCATTCGGCCCGGATGACGTGGAGACCCCTCATGAGGACGCCCTAGTAATTCTTGCACATATAGCTAATTATGAAATTAAGCGTGTTTTCGTGGATACAGGTAGTTCTATGAACATTCTGTACAAGGCGGTCCTGGACCAGATGCAAATCGATGAGGATGAGCTGCGTCTGGTCTCTACTCCACTCTTTGGCTTCACTGGATACTGAGTGCAGCCAATAGGGCAAATCTCCCTATCTCTGTCATTGGGAGATGACACGTTGGAGAGGACGAGGAGGACTCCTTTCCTGGTCATGGATGCACCCTCGTCCTACAACACCATCCTCGGACGTCCAACACTCAGTGTATTCCAGGCGGTGGTCTCAGTCTATCACCAAAAAATCAAGTTCCCGGTGGGCGAGTAAGTGGCTGAGGTCAAGGGGGATCAGCTAGCTTCCCGACGATGTTACAGTGGGGAGGTCAAGTCTGAAGCCCGCAAGAACTCAAAGGCTGATGAAACTCTACAAATCAACCTTGCCAACCCTCGAGAGGAGGAAGGGCCCAAGGAAGAACGGAGGGAGGTCGAGAGTGAAGAAGTTCAGATCCACCCGCACCAGACAGGGGGGGTTACAAGGATTGTTGCTGACCTCACACCGGAGCTGAGAAGTCGTCTGATCGACTACTTGTAGAACCATCGGGATGTGTTTGCGTGGGCTACTGAGGAGATCAAAGGAGTCCCCCAGCCTTAGCCATGCATCGCTTGCACGTGACCCCCGGGGCTCGGTTGGTGAAGCAAAGACGAAGACATTTCGCGTCCAAACAGGACAAGGCTATCAGAGAGGAGGTTGCCAAGTTGTTGAAGGTTGGACACATAAGAGAAGTTCAATTCCCAACTTGGTTAGCTAATGTAGTACTTGCCCCTAAGCCCGGGGGTAAATGGCGGGTTTGTATTGACTTTAGAGATTTAAATAAAGTATGTCCTAATGACTGCTACCCCCTGCCTCGGATAGATAAATTGGTAGATTCCCCTCTAGTTGTGAGTTTATTTCCATGCTGGACACCTACCAGGGGTATCACCAAGTTCCTCTCGCACCAGAAGATCAAGAAAATGTCAGCTTTGTGACGGCAGATGACACCTATAGCTATAACGTCATGCCTTTCGGGGGTTGCGCAACACCGGGGCAACCTATCAACGGATGATGGACAAAGTCTTCAAGCATCATATCAGGAGGAACATTGAAGTTTATGTAGATGACATCCTGGTCAAGACCGATAAGGGGAAAAATATGATAGTCGACCTCGAAGAGATCTTCACAACCCTGAGAGCCAACAGGTTGAAGTTGAACCCAGCCAAATGTCTGTTCGGAGTGAAGAGTGGTCGGTTCTTAGGGTATATGGTAACAGAGAGGGGGATCGAGGCCAATTCAGATAAAGTGAAGGCTCTCCTCGATATGCCCTCTCCTCACAACTTCAAGGAGGTACAGAGGTTGAATGGTAGGATTACAACTCTGTCCAGGTTCATCTCCAAGTCTGCCGACAGGACCCTGTCATTCTTCAAGATTCTGAGAATGGAAGTCAAGTTCGACTGGGACGACCATGGTGAGAAGGCATTTGCAGATCTGAAAGCCTATCTGGTCGAGCTCCCTGTCCTTTACAAACTAGTGGAAGGGGAGACATTGTTCGTCTACCTGTCCTCGGGTGAGCAAGCAGTGGACTCTACACTTATCCGAGAAGAAGACACTGTGTAGTATATTGGAACCCGGATGGCTAGAGAGGGGGGGGTGAATATATCCAAACACTTGGACTTAGAGCTTTTATCAGATTTTTGCACTCAATTTGTTAGTAGCACCGCAGCGGAAATAATGAAAGTAGAGAAGTACAGAAATGCAGAAAACAAAAACAAACTAAAACATTCAAACAAGATCGCTAACAAGGAGGGTTTACAAGGTTCGGGGATAACTTGCCCCTACTCCTTGGCGTGCCCTTAAGGTGGGCGATCCTTTGATCATCGGCAGATCAAGCCCCGGTGAGCACCGGATAGTAAGCAACCTCCTTCTCGGTGGAGAAACCTCTCCACAGCGTTTCAATCAAGGATATAGTTTAAGCACAAAGAAACACAAGAAGTATCTTACTCAGCACTTAGCAAAGATAAGAACACAGCAAGCTCCCTCTGAGCTCCACCCAGCGTCGATCTCATGCAAGAACCCTTTCCCCGTGTCTTCTCACTGTTGGATTCGAAGCTTCTTGTTCCTTCCTCCAAGTGCTCAAGCAAGGGCTAGTTGCTTCAAAGATCAGAGTAGCTTTCTCAAGAGTGGATGATCAACAAGGAGCACAAGCACGCAGCAAGTAATCACAGCTTAAAACCAAGGCAACAACTTCTACTGGTTGCTCTGCTTCACATCGCTCCTTTTGTTTCCCTCTTGAACGCAAGGTGACAACATCTCCCTCTTGGAGGAAGGAACAAGAAGCTTCGAATCCAACAACTTCTACTTCTTGCTCTGCTTCACATCGCTCCTTTTGTTTCCCTCTTGAACGCCAGGTCACAACATCTCCCTGCAGCTTCCAGCTGCTCATCTGCAACCACCAGCCACCACTGAGCTCTTCTGGACTCCCTGAGCTTCCCTCAGACCAGCCCCAGTCAGCAGCTCCAGCCAGCGCCAGTGCCCGTTGCAACCTGAGATGGAAAAACAGACAAACTTGCTCCAAGGAAAGACCTCCATTGACTCTCCTTGAGTGTTTGAATCTTTCCCTGTCACCTGCAGCTTAATCAGAGTATTAGCACAGCATATCAAGCAGCAAATCATGTATCAGATGTTAAGCGCAGAGAATCGGATACGGTCAGACGCGATCAGAGCGTCTGATAGTGCAATTTGAATTAAAGTGATCGGTCACCGGACCGATCCTGGGCTTGTGGGTCGGTCACTAGACCGATTCACCGCTTAGCTGGGACTCCCAGCTCTCGCGGCAACACAAGACTGATCGGTCACCAGACCGATCAGAGTGAAGCCTGATCGGTCACCAGACCGATCAGGTAGCTCCCTGTCCGATCAGGCCAGAGCCTGATCGGTCCACGTCTGAGTGAACAGTAACTGCGGAAATCAAATCCTAAGTCGTGGATCGGTCACCAGACCGTTCAGGAGCTGATCAGCGGGGGAACTCAACTCACTAAGTGCTTCCTGATCGGTCACCAGACCGATCAGAAGCAAGGCAGTGAGGAAGTTGCCTGCTCCCTGATCGGTCACCGGACCGATCAGGAGCCAAGCAACAAAGCAACGGCCTGCTCCCTGATCGGTCACCAGACCGATCAGGAGCCACACAGTAGGTTCCCAACCTCACTGTGCGCTCCCTGATCGGTCACCAGACCGATCAGTCATCGCTGGATCGGTCACCAGACCGATCCACGAAGGAGCAGCGTGCCAATATCCCTGATCGGTCACCAGACCGATCCAGGGACTCAAACCTAGCCCTCCAAGCTAGAGTTTCATCCACCTTTGCCCTCCAAGCTAAGGATTTTTCACCTAACCCTCCAAGTTGAGAATTTTCACCTAACCCTTCAAGTTAGGACTTTTCACCTAGCCCTCCAAGCTAGGATTTTTCACCCAACTCTTTCGAATTAGGACTTTTCCAAACCTAGCCCTCCAAGCTAGGACCTGACCCTCCAAGCCAGGATTTTTCACCTAACTCTCCAAGTTGGGACTTTTCATCTAACCCTCCAAGTTAGGACTTTTCACCTAGCCCTCCAAGCTAGGAATTTTCACCCAACCCTTCCAAATTAGGACTTTTCAACACCTAGCCCTCCAAGCTAGGATTTTCCACACCTAACCCTC
Source organism: Boesenbergia rotunda (assembly GCA_024364735.1). Taxonomy (NCBI): domain Eukaryota; kingdom Viridiplantae; phylum Streptophyta; class Magnoliopsida; order Zingiberales; family Zingiberaceae; genus Boesenbergia; species Boesenbergia rotunda. Next base: position 505,354 of record JAGFNQ010002939.1, on the reverse strand, counting down.
CAGGTTAGGATTTTCCAACACCTAGCCCTCCAAGCTAAGATTTTCCATACCATACCTGATCCCCGATCAGGACTTAATCATAACCATCATAATCATCAACCTAAACTAAAATCGATGTCAACACCAAAACAACAATCAGGGTCAGACTGCATCAACATAGTATCCGGTCTACTTCTTTGGACACCTCTTGAAGGATGCAGAGACACACTACACTACAATGGAGAAGTTAGCCTACGCTTTGGTTTTAATGGCTCGGAGGCTCAGACCATACTTCTTGGCACATCCTGTTGTAGTCCTCACCAACAGCCCGCTCGGATGAGTCCTTACCAATCCGGAAGCTTTGAGTCGGCTGATCAAATGGACTGCAGAGTTAAGCAAGTACGGAATTGAATACCAGCCTCGTACTGCTATTAAGGCACAAGTTCTTTCAGATTTCATGCTCAAGCTATTCCTGAGCCTGAAGCTGAGGGTGCTTGGAGGATCAATGTCGATGAGTCGTCCAACAGCAAGCACAGTGGAGTCGGGGTGCTAATGGCTTCCTCCGGGGAGATACATTGTATTTATCTATCCGACTCCACATCCGAGCCACCAACAATGAAGTTGAATATGAGGCGATCCTAGCAGGGTTGCAAGCAGCCAAGTATATGGGAGCTGCTCGAGCCATCCTGCATTCAGATTCACAGCTCGTTGCCAAGCAAATAAAGGGCAACTTTGAAATAAAGTGTGAGCGCTTGCAGAGGTATGTAGCGATTTATGAGTAGCTAAAATCCTCTTTCATAGAGGTTATTCTGCCGAAGATTTCCCGAGAAGACAATGTCAAGGCAGATGAACTAGCCAAGTTGGCTAGCTCCATTTCTGCATGGCAGCTGGATGAGCCTAGTACCACCGAAGAGACTGCAGCTCAGATTAAAGAAGAAGCTGAAGGCAATACCTTAACTGATTGGAGAGATCCATTTATGCAATTCCTGCGCAGTGGGAATACGCCAACTGATGATCAAGGAATCAGAATATTCCGCCGCCGAGCTTCCATATTTACACTAGTCGGGGATCAACTATACAGGAGAGCCTTCGCCCGACCACTCCTCAAGTATATCGGGCTAGAGGAGGCTGATTATATCATGCGAGAAGTTCACGTAGGCATTTGCGGAAGCCACATTGGGGGAAGGTCTCTATCTAAGAAAATTATCCTTGCAGGGTACTTTTGGCCAACATTGCAGGCCGACGCCCTCAAGTTCGTAGTCGGATGTGAGGCCTGCTAGAGACATCATGATATAACTCATCGACTGACTGAGCCGCTGCGAGTCTCCACAGTGTCTTGCCCATTTGATTAGTTGGGAATAGACATCGTGGGTCCATTTCCAATCGGACCCCAACAAAAGAAGTTGTTGTTAGTGCTGGTGGACTATTTTTCCAAATGGGTGGAAGTTAAGCCTCTTGCACACATCACGGAGGCCGCAGTGATGAAGATCTTGTGGAAGGACATTGTTAGCAGGTACGACATCCCTCACAAATTGGTGTCGGATAATGACCGATAGTTTGCAGGGTGCAAACTCAAGGAATGGTGCGAAGAGCTGGGTATTCGACAATCCTTCACTTTGGTCGCATACCCTCAAGTCAATGGCCAAGCCGATGTCGTTAGCCGGGAGATCATCAGGGGGCTCAAGATAAAGCTGGTGTTGGGACCGGGTGCATGTTGACATGGATACGGGTTCGTAATTTTAAAATTTAATTACGTGCAGCGGAAGGTTTAGCATAAATAATTTCTCAAATTATTTTAACCACGTATCTAGCATGCAACCTTATGTTGTGGAGACATGATCATACATTTAAAATTTTGCAGAAAGTAAACTAATTTACTTAATACCTCTCGTAACTCGTAGAAAGGGACGAGATCCAACCGTAGCGTCCCTTGGAAGCTCTGCCTCTATTCGCGTCCACGCCGAGTTTTCTTCGGGATGACTTCGCAAAGCCACGAGTTTCGTGCCGACAAGAACTACTAGATTCTCCAAAGGCACGACAAGAATACCAAGAGAGAGATGAAAAAAAACTAACCACCAAACGAAGAACGGAATCAAGATTCCGGGAGGAAGGAAGGAGTCGCGCCCGCTTCTTCTTCTTCTTCGGCCTCTTCTTGGTGGTGGAGGCTCACGGCAACCAAAGGGATGCCCTCTAGGGCCGGCGCCACTAGAGGAGGGAGAGGGAGAGAAGGAGAGGGAGAGAGGCTAGGCAAGAATCCTTGATCTCTTGGATTAATTTCCAAGCCTTGCCTTGGTACCTTTATATAGTAGCCTCTTAATAGCCAAGTCTCCTCTTAACGGAATAAATTTTTCATAAGAAATTTATCTTATAAATTTTTCATAAGAAATTTATCTTATAAATTTTTCTATGAATTATTCCGTTATGCCAAGTTTTTATTATAACTTAATTTATAATAAAAACAACCATGTCTCCCCTTTTATTATGGAAAGAAATTTCTTTATATAAATTTCTTTATCATGGTAAATCAATCCATTATTGATTTTATAAAATAAAATAAATCAATCCATGGTTCATTTTAATTTTCATGAAAAATAAATCCCTTTATATAAATTTCTTTATATAAATTTTTTTATCCATAATTTTATAAAACAAACCGTGCTCGGTTTATTTTATAATTTGAACCAAACAATTTGGTTCTCCCCTTTTGATGTGGCCGGCCAAACAAAGAGGGTGAGGACCCTCTTTGGCCGGCCAAACCCAAGCCGAAACCATCCGAATTTAAACTCATTTAATTCGTCCAATAAGTCTTCAAAAGACTTAGCCATTTTATGCTTCCGATGCGTCTCTGAAAATTCAGATTCGACTTATCTCTCTTGATCGGAAAATCCAATTTTCAACTCGTTTTAAATCCCTTGGATTACTCATAGTACGTGTGACTAAATAGGCTTTCGATTTATGTTGGCTGTCTATAATTAACCAATTATAGAACGATCATGAGTGACACCTAGTAGTACATCATGATCCCCAATTAATCAAAAGATCAACGGTTGACCTCAGAAACTATTCTCAAACCCTTCAGCAACTTTAATGAATCGTGCCTCATTCCCTTCACCATCTTATACCCACTTGGTTCAGGACACGGTCTATGTGTGTCAGTCCCAACTAGGCTGACTACGTCACACCTAGCCCAAGCAGTGTCTTTCTCGTCCAACGGATTCTAATTACTCTCATGTTTCTGAGAGATTCATACTCGGAACATGTGATGCTCTGGCCAGAGGCTTCGAGTAACAATCCGACGATAGGCCTTGGGTATACATCTCCTCGTAAGGAGTGGTGAATCCTTTGTAGGCTGTTCAAACATCTTCGGGCACTTCGGCTTATACCCAATCATCCTGGGTCCACACCTCCTTGGAGAAGCTTGCTTAAGATATTAAAGTATAAGTTTTCATGACCAAGATGACTTGAACACCGCAAGTCAAAGGAACATCACACTTAAGCTGCAGTAAGAACTTCATTGACATATCTATATGTAGATTACCATATGAAGTTTTACAGCTAGTCACTCCAATGAACTAGTTCCCTTAACTAGCATTCATGTTTATGTCCAGACATCCCAATGTCACCAGTCAGTGAGAATCAGCTGATTAGAGAATAACTCATGCTAGTCTCCACAGAATTGATAGTGTCCGTATTTATCAATTCATCGACTAGGGACAATTTCAATACTTCACAATTGCACATGTAGAGATAATCACTAGTTGTGAATTCATTACAAATTCTCTCATGCTGTAAATTGTATTGCGGACATTCAGTAAATGAGTTTAAGATCTCAATCAAATACACGAACATGTATACTCAAATAGTGAATATTCATTTATTAAAGTAAATGATTACAACCATAAGGCGATTGCCTTAGGACACTTCTCTCATATTACTAACAAACTCCCACTTGGCCTAATGCCAATCGCTACGGTATCCAATACCACAGGCTCTAACATGACCCTCAAACTTACTTTGAGGCAAAGTCTTAGTTAAAGGATCCGCTAAATTCCTTTCAGTGGGAATTTTCTCAATTTGTATATCATTCCTAATTATAATCTCTCTAATCAGATGATAGCGGCGAAGCACGTGTTTGGATCGCTGATGAGACCTTGGTTCCTTTGCTTGTGCAATAGCTCCATTGTTGTCGCAGTAAACCGATATTGCTTCATCAATGGTTGGAACCACACCAAGTTCTGAGACAAACTTCTTGATCCAGACTGCTTCTTTTGCTGCTTCCGAAGCCGTAATATATTCCGTTTCTGTGGTAGAATCCGCTACAGTGTCATGCTTGGAACTCTTCCAACTTATTGCGCCTCCATTCAAAGTAAATACGTATCCAGACTGAGATTTGGAGTCATCCTTATCTGTCTGGAAACTGGCATTTGTATACCCACGTATTATCATATCTCCTTATCCATATATTAGGAACACATCCTTAGTTCTTCTTAAGTACTTAAGGATTGTCTTGACAGCCGCCCAATGATCCATTCCTAGATCAGACTGGTATCTGCTCGTGACGCTCAGAGCATACGATACATCGGGCCTAGTACATAACGTAGCATACATGATAGATCCTATCGCGGATGCATAAGGAATCTTATTCATGCAAATCCTCTAGTCTTCTGTGCGCGGACACATAGACTTTGAAGGTTGATCCCATGCCTGATGGGAAGGTAACCTTTCTTGGATTCCGACATGCTAAACCTTTTTAGCACTCGGTCTATATATGTAGACTACGAAAGACCAAGCAACCATTTTGATCTATCTCTATAGATTCTAATCCCAAGGATATAGGTTGCTTCTCCCAGGTCTTTCATGGAGAAAGTTTTGGCCAACCAAATTTTAACCGACTGTAAGACTGATATATCGTTTCCTATAAGCAATATGTCATCGACATATAGTACTAGGAATACGACTGCACTCCCACTAACCTTCTTGTACACACATGGTTCGTCAGGATTTTGTGAGAAATCAAACTCTTTGATTGTCTCATCAAAACGGATGTTCCAGCTCCTGGATGCTTGCTTCAGTCCATATATGGATCGTCGAAGCTTGCATATTTTGGTTTTATCAACCGATGTGAAACCTTCAGGTTGTATCATGTATACATCCTCAAGCAAGTTTCCATTATGGAAAGCTGTTTTCACATCCATTTGCCATATCTCATAATCATAATGAGCTGCTATGGCCAGGAGCATCCGAATGGATTTAAGCATAGCTGCTGGCGAATAGGTTTCGTCATAATCAATTCCTTGTTTCTGACGATATCCTTTTGCCACTAATCTAGCCTTAAAGGTAACAACATTACCTTCCATGTCGATTTTCTTCTTGAAAACCCACTTGCACCCTATGGGCTTAATCCCTTCAGGTGGGTTAACCAAGTCCCATACTTTGATTTTCGTACATGGAATCCATTTCCACTTCATGGCTTCAAGCCATTTGTCCCTTTCTGAACTTTTCAGAACATCTTCATAACTGATAGGTTCATCATCGCTTATGAGTAACACGTCGTTCGATTCACTTATGAGAAATCCGTATCTCTCTGGAATATTGCGTGTCCTATCAGACCTACGAAGAGGTGGTGTTGTTTTTAGGTTCAACTGATAGCTCATCATTATGAGTTATTGGTTGTGGGTTTAGACTAGGTGTCTCTGTAATGTCTATTGGAGTTTCTTGAACTTCATCAAGTTCAATGCCACTCCCATTGATTTCTTGTAAAAGAAATTCTTTTTCCAGAAATACAGCATGCCTTGAAACAAACACCTTTTGTTCCAAGGGATGATAGAATTGGTAACCCTTTGTTTCCTTAGGGTATCCAATAAATAGACATTTATCAGACTTAGCATCCAATTTGTCTGATACAGTCCGCTTCACATAAGCAGGACAACCCCATATCTTAAAGGTGAGTTAAGGAGGTTTCTTACTATTCCACCGTCTCATATGGAGTAGTAGAGACTACCTTGGTCGGGACTCTGTTTAGCAAGTAAACAGCTGTCTTAAGTGCATAGCCCCAAAAGGATTTTGGAAGAGTTGCATGATTCATCATGGATCTAACCATGTCCATCAAGGTTCGGTTACGCCTCTCAGATACACCATTACGCTGTGGTGTATATGGCGGAGTTTATTGAGACAATATCCCATTGTCCCTAAGATAATCTTGAAACTCTTGACTTAAGTATTC